>CM076584.1:1302703207-1303113091 GCA_034641835.2 Pinus albicaulis | reverse complement strand
ATGTTAAACACTGAATATGCGACTCACACTTGAAATTATGACTTGTGCTAATTCTTAAACCTGCGACTATACTAAAATATGGATTTGTGACAAAGAAGATTTGTTCCCCTTATTGGAATTATGGATAACGTGTTGTCCTTGATGGAAACCTACTTGATAAAAATGTCAACATTGTGATACCGGGATGTTTATGCAGAGTGATACAAGTTTCTACAAGTGATATGGAAAAATTAATGATAGTTCAGAGACAGGTGAATGATAAAGGTGATGTTTAAGAAAGTGTACACGGGTCCTAAGAAGTAAGGTCGCATACATACATAGGTATTGTGAAGAAAAGTCGCGTACAAAATCCGCACCATGATAATTTGGATACCAAGGTTCTTGATCTGGATTTATGCAAGAACGCAATAATATACAGAAATAAACATAAATACAGAGATGCAATGGAAATAAAACTTCATTTCATTAATATCAAATAACAAAAATATGCTTACAAACATAATGGAAATAAACTAGCTAAGGCACTGGTAGCTTATCTCTAAGAAGAGATGTGGTGGCTACAGGCCTTTGAATTGTGCTACAATGTGGCTCGAAGGCCTATTTACTATCGAGAAACAATGAAAAACCCTAAACATCCAAAAACCTAACCCTAGGAGATGAAGCGCCAAAACTATGGGCCCCGTTTGGGTAAATTATACATCAACTTCGTGGATGTAACTTTGGCATGATCTCGTTTAACGCACTCATAATAATTTCAGTTATAAATATCTATCTAATGAATATACTCCTTTTATGTGATAAATATCAAATTTACTCATGTTGCTCCCCATTTTTCCCAAAATGTCGTGGCCCAAAACGGCTCGAAATCTTTAGGACTTGAAAACTCGCTAAACATAAGAAGAAATGAAACTAAAAAAATGAAAATAAATGGGATGGTGGGGGTCTTTTCTGTAATGGGAATAGGTGGGTGGCGACCAATATCCACCTGGATCATTAGGGCCTCAAAACGGGTCCGGAAGTTCAAGACCCGAAAAAGCTAAAAATAGTAAGTTGTGTTGAAACTGAAAAACTGAAAAAACCGATGGTGGGGGGCCAAATGGAATAGATGGGTGGCCACCAATATCAATCCCTGATCATTCCTCCACTCCTTGGAAGTAATGGTCCCCATTGCATTGATTTCTCCATGAGATGAGGAAAATTGTGTTGAACTTGGTATTGGATTTGTGAAAGACATCATGGACTCGTTTGCCCCTTGTAACTTTGCATTCAATGAATTTGGTTGCTTTAGTAGCCTCGTATAGTACTTGTGTGGATTTTGTTTGTATTGTCACATGAGGTATGAAAATAATGCGATGGCACGCCTAGGGTCGTATCAATGGGAGTGCTTGACCTAACAAAGGTAGAGGAGCCTCTGCTGGGTTAGGAGAAAATGTCCGTATTCCTCCATGCCTTGTGCATCCGGGTCGTCGTGCAAGGGAGCCCCGTTTGGAGGTTATGGCCACAATCTTGTTCTTCCCCGGTGAATTTTTAAGGAAAACAAATTTCCCGGGTTTGGAACAATTGCACCGTATTGTTTTTCAAAGAGTCAGAGACATGGTGGGAGGTGGTACTACCTCTGATATCTTGTACAATTTATTTCCCAAAGTAATAACAATGACACGAGACCTAGACTCATACACAGCATGTCGCTTCCACGGGTATGTTTGGCCCAATAATACATCAAACACATCAATATGAGCAACATCACACAATACCTCATCTGTGAACGGCTTAATGCTATATGGAAGGTGACACTACTGGCGGATGAGGAGATCTCTTCCTTGGTGAAGCCACCCAATGGTATACGGTTGCAGATGTGCTATGGTTGGTAGGCTGAGCTGCTTCATGACCTCTATTGAAATGAGGTTCTTTTGGCTTCTGCTATCGACAAGGAATTGCAGTGGATAACCCTTCACCCACATCTGCAAATGGAAGAGGCGCTCCCCCTCCTCTAGATCCTCGGGATCCTCCCTCTGGAGCTTAGCGGTGACAACAATGGCACCCGGATCTGCATCAATGATTTGCTTCCTTTTTTATTTCCCTTTCCTATTTACGTTCAGGATCGGAACATGCATTTGATTCGGGTGCCTTTAGTTTGGCCACCAACGACATTTTGACGACATTCGTTTGTCTTGTGAGTGGGGCTATTATGAAATTCACCACTTCCCGAGTCCTTATTTGGATTTTTCATGTTGTTACGAGTCCTCTGCTTTGGATTTTCCCCTTTTGTGGTTTGAGGTGCCTTTCCTTGGCTTTGGATTTGCGGATCAAATTCTCGCTTCTTGCTTAAATTTATGCTCGATCTTGGTGGCATAGCGATTTGTCGTGCCAAGCGAGAGGTAATGTTGAGGAACTCCATTTCCTCTAAATGTAATTATGCGAAGCAGGTTGGGTACTTGAGCACCAAATTTATCTCTAAATATTTAATACCCAACTTTGTGTTCGGGGTATGGAACATATTCGTTATTTCGTGCACATCTTGATCCCTTTGCTGCCGCAGCGTGGTCCATTGGCTGTACTTGTCCTCATAGCTCCCCACAAGGCAATATTGTTCCTTGATGCCATATCGGAATGAATTCCAAGTGGGTTCAACTGAGAATAGAGAGGGTTCCCTCTTGTCATTTTTCTCACAGTAGGTTTCCCACCGATCTTTGACATGGGGGGGCGGCTTTGAGGAGTGCAAAATTAATATTTTCTCGGTCAGATAAATCATGGACTGAGAAATACCCTTCCAGCAAATTCAACCATATATCTACAACGTCTACATCTAAATTGCCTTCAAATACAGGAATGTCAAAGTTTACCTGTACCTTGAAGGGAGTGGCACCTCCAGAGTGGCTGTTGGATGCAGATGCGCCATATGTGGGCAGTCGTTGAAGGATTTGAGAAAAGTTATCCATCATTGCGTTCCTTTGTTTCTCGAGGGCCTCCTCGAGCAGTATTTTGATAGGATCTCCTGCTCCCTCATCTTTCTTTTCTTCTGCCATGGGAGGTCATCGGGTTTTGCGAGGCTGATCTTGCAAGGGTTCAACCAGATCGAGCCCTAACTCCTTATACCCTGACCTCGTTGGGGACATGCAAAGAAGGATCGAGAAAAAGTAGACCGCTCTGATACCATTGATCCGGATTTATGAAGGAACACAATAGAATAAAAATATAACCATAAATACAAATATGCAGTGGAAATAACACTTCATTTCATTAATATCAAAGAACTGAATTGCTTACGGACGGAATGGAAATAAACTAGCTAGGGTGTTGGTAGCTATCTATGAGAAGAGATGTGGCAGCTATAGGCATCTGAAATGTGTTACAATGATGCTCGAAGGGCTATTTATTCTTGAGAAATAATTGAAAACCCTAAACATCCAAAAACTTAACCCTAGGAGATGAAGCACCAAAACTATGGAACCCATTTGGGTAAATTGGTACATCAACTTCCCGGGGATGTAACTTTGGCATATGATCTCTGTTTGATGCACTCAATACCTCATTAGAAAGATATATCTAAGGACTACAAATTTTTACGTGAGAAACATTGAAGGAACTTTGATGTTGCTCCCATTTTTCCCAAAAGACGTCATTTAGGGCCTCAAAATGGCTCTGGAATTTCAGGACCCGAAAAACTACTAAAAATAGTAAGTTGTGTTGAAACTAAAAAACTAAAAGAACAGATGGTGGGGGTTCAAATGGAATAGGTGGGTGGCCACCAATAACCACCTGGATCATTAGGGCTTCAAAATGGCTCCGGAAGTGTAGGATACGAAAAACTGCTAAAAATAGTAAGTTGTGAAAAACTGAAAGAACCGATGGTGGGGGTCCAAATGGAATAGGTGGGTGGCCACCAATATCGACCTGGATTAGTTCTTTACCATGGTATTGGCCCATATTAATGGGTGTGACATTGCTTATTTGATCCCATCAAAGAATACCAATGACATTAATAAGGGATTGGCCTAAGGTATTAGCTAAGGCTAAAGTTATATAAGAAGATAGAGATCAGAGTGTTGAGTGTGAATGTAATGGATTGTACATGTAAGATCTGATTTGGAACAGATGTGCACCAGGGAGCCTAGAGAAGACTCAAATACGAAAGATCTGAAGATATCTTGACATATATGCTTGATTGATTTACTTGTTGAAAATGTATAAGTATATAACAATGATAGATCTGTGATAATAATGGTACTCTAATATGAATATGTGATAGTGAATTTTTCGTAGTATGTGTTGTGGGTGTAGTGAAATTATGTTTCGGTAATTCCAAATATGTATGTTATATTGTTGTTAAAAGGTCGTATACATACACAGATCATCTTCTGGGTAATCGCGTATATTTTGCAAAAAAAAAATAGTATGTTCATATATGTGCGCGGGTGTTGTGAATCGTAAATGCGTACAAACGCGGATATGGTTTTTGGAAGTCACGTTTATATTCTAGGGTTTTATAGTATTTATTTTTGATGACATTTGATCAGTTTTGTTTTGTTTTTTTTGTTTGTCGATGACATCGCTATCAATATAATTTGTGTCTGACAGTATTGATTGGGTTGAGTTGGTTATGGAATAGAATGTTGAATAGTGATGATACTACATTGTGGTGATATATAATTAGTTCAGTGATTTGTGATTGACTTAGTACATGATTCATTGGTTGTTGTAGTATTACAGTGATTCAGATTCAGTTGTCAGTAATTTGAGATTTGTACACAGGTATTATACAAAAGAATCACTAATATATGCAGGTGTGTTTCAGAACGATAGCATATACATTTTGATATATGTCTAATCAGATTTTATAGTGACAAAAATTGGTTTATGTGATGAATAGATTATGGATTGGTATATTTATGAATGGTTGTGCATTTGTATGATTTAGTTATGATTGGTTTGATTTGGTTGCATTAATTGGTTGAGATTCAATGATTGTTTCAGTTGGTTCAGTAATTAGATGATTTGATTCAATATTTGGTTTCTAAATTATTACTTGGTTTGGGATTAACGATGGAAGTGGGTCCAGTTTTAAAATTTAATGAAAGGTGGCCTATAGTTTTGATGTTTTGATTAAGGTGGATCCAGTATGAAATATTATGAAACGTGGTACACAAATATGTGTTGAGGTTTAGAGCCTTCAGTAAGGGAGTGAGTTTGCTTCCTTCCAGTGGTATCTAGTAAATTTGTGCACAGGGTAGGTGCTCCTTTCTGGTAGGTGCCAGTAAACTAGATCAGGAAGTTATAGCTCCCTTCTAGTGGGTTTTGCGGAACGAGAGAAGGATGTATCCTTCTACGGGTGGGTGCCAGCATACTGGTAAGAGTCTTTGCTAGTACAATATTGTAAGAATTTTTATTAATAATAAAAGAATAAGACAAAGATGATGGCAACGATGATTTTATGCCACATTGGGTTTCCACCTAAAATCCTAGTGTTCATGTGTGTTAATATGTTTCTTGTGTGTTGATCGTGATATATCTGTTATTTACTGCTCATGTTTTATGCTTAATGAATGAGTAGTGAAGTAATGGTACACTAGTTAAAGATGAAAAAATGATGAAATATATGAAAATTTAGTTAACTAGATATACATTGTGTAGGTTTGAACTTCTAGAATCTTGTCTAATATTCCAAAAGTTCAAACCTACATTATGTATCTGACTGTGGAAACATTCACTCCTTAATAGATATACATTGTTTTCCTTCATTGAAATCACATACATACTTTGGTTGCATGAATGACAGTAACGTATATAAATTAGAATATGAAATGAAAAATTTTAAAGTGAGTTTAAAATATTGATTCACCACCCCACCCTAATCACATGATCCTTCATTAAATTGTGCCTCGAGCTGCTCCGTTGCAAAAAATTGTGGCAATTGGCTTGTACCCTCATGTCCACATTCAACATAAGTCAAATCAACATATGCCAAAAGTGGTTTGAAATTAACAGGAAACACAAAAATACTATAAAGGGTGATTTGAGATAAGGAGGAAACTTGTTGTCAATTGTTTTCAAAATAACACATTTTTTGGAGCATTAGGTTCTCTTTTCGGTTGTTGGGAGCCATGCTTTCACAGCTTCTCACAAACTGGACAATTTATGTCAACAATTGTGTAACATTGAGGAAAACTAGGGAAACTTGCTCGCTCTACTCTTATACTAAAATTTGGAGTAGAAGCATGCTTCTACTAAAATTTCCGGTTTCTAACCATTGTTCTTATTCCCACCTTAATGGAGATCCATAACTTGTGAAATATGTAATTTCCTTTCTTTTGGATTTTCTACCAAGTTGAAATAAACCCAAATTATGATGATGGAAAGTTGAAATTGATGTTGAAGGAACCAAACTTTGATAATTTTGTGGGTTTATGTGACCCCGAAACCAAAAGTCATTTAGATATTTGAATTTTTATTTGAACCCGGAAAGCAAAACCTTAATGTATGAGACATACTTCTAGACTCAATTTATAACTTTAAAAGGGTGGATCTAGATGTTAGATGGCTGAACTATCAATGGATTTTTAACATTGGAACTTGGAGGTGGAACTCAGTATCTGCGTTTGTAAGATCCAAAGTTATTTTTACCAACCATTTTTTAAAGGGATACCAGATCTAGATGTCTAGATGACTTGTCCTTCAATTTTTTAATTGGAACCTGGATACAAAACCTTAAATCTAGTCTAGTGGATCTAGAATTTCCCTTGAATGTTTATTTTCCAAAATTATGTATTTATGGATTTGGTTATTGTTCCCATCCAACAGGATTTATAGGTAGAAGCTTGTTCGCAAAAAAATATATACATAATATGTAGAGATGAGAATAAATGATTGATCGAGTTGAGAGTAGGATAATTATGAGGCCAACCACGTCTATTTTTCCACCATGTCCATGAAACTTTTCACTCAAAGTCTTCCTTCTATATCATTTTTTAGAATTGATTTCTATTTTCTTCTTTCTTTTTTGTCTAGCATTTTTTTCGAAAAAATTGTTGATGTGCCCCTTTTATGTTCAGCCAATCATACAAATCATAAAGGTTTCAAAAGATAATGGCAACCTATCACCATGATCAACTTGATCTTATATTTTGGGCATACCATGGTCTTAAAGACCTCACTTATGTTTGTGCAAAAGGAGACAATGAATATGATCTCTGGACTTCTTCCAAAAACACAGTTGAGGAAGCTCAGAATGACCTTGCATGAGCTATACATACCTTGAAAATATTGCAGTGGAAAAAGGGAACAAGAAATTTGTTGACCTATGCATAAACAAAGAAATATGGGACCGAGTTGGTGGCACTGAGATCTAATATGATTAATACACCAACAAGTTCTTTGCAATGCATTTGGCATTATGATTCAATTCCATGGGAGTGTTGTACAACAAGGGTTTGTCTATGTATAAAAAAAATTACAAAGCAATCCTATGAGGTTATACATAATACTTAAAACTATTAGGTGATATTAATGATAAAGAGGGAATGATGAAAATTTCCTTAAGCCAACAAAGTCTAAAGAGAGCATATTTTCAGCAGTCTCAACCTCAAGGTCATGCTCAGTCTCATGAAAAAATTAATAGAAAACTATTACAATATTTAGTTAATAGATCTCCATCATAGATGTCATATGTCTCAATAAATCATACAAGTTCAGAATTATCAACAACAATTTGTATCTCTCCCACGTCACAATGTACTTAGAAACTTCATGATTCATGAAAATGACTTTTGAAGCTTTATTATTATAATGTAAATATTCTTTTGTCACATTTATAAAAAAGATAAATGAAAAGTCATGTAAATTCATAAAGAGTGAATAGGTCATGAGGGAACCCAAAGGTTATGAAGGGAGGTGAAAGGTCACCCACTCACTTCTATAAATGTACCCTCATACCTCATTCAACAGGACTTTAGCACTTGATCTAGGGCATTAGATAGTTTTTTTGAGCTTAAGGAGCTAGAGTCACTAAACTCTTAGCAGATAGGGTGAGTTGTGGTGAGGTTAATGTTTTCCTTTGGAAATAGTATGAGCAACCCATGTTCCACTACTAGGATTTGATGATTTACAGAACATGTACTTAAAATTACAGCATGAATAATGAATTTTTCTTCACTTTAGTCATTGATTCTTGTGCATATTCTTTATGGTTGTATTAGTTGTATGGTATTTACATTGTATTTGTATGTGTTATTTCATGTGGGAAATATGTTATGAACTAATTCATGGTTTATGGCTTGCATGTTTTATTTGAATATTTTCTTTCTTATTTCATGTTATGTTGGTAATTTATTGTGAACTGATTTGAAATCAACTTCTCGCACTATCCTATTCATGTATGCCTTAGATATTTTTATCTCACTAACAATTCTTGAGGCATGCTTCTTCTTATTGTTTTGTTGTTACATTCTTGTATTCCATTGTGTAGGTTATCAATCATGACTTGATTTTGTACCCTTTCTCAAGGAATTGCATTCCTATCCTCACTCCAAGATCTCCAAATTTGATAGACAAGAGAAAAACACACATGGTGGTAGTTGGTAGCACATACCGAATGGGGCTTCTATCACAAACGGTGTGAGGTATAATTTGGAATTCACATCGGGGAGACATCAAAATTGTTGGTGGGACATTTTAACCTATCAAAAACTCTTGAATATGCCCCTTTATCTACTACATCTAGAAATATTAGCTAAAAACACTCAGTTGTTTCATTATGGTAGACACATATAGGTTAGAGAAAGGTATTGTTACATTTGACCGCATACATGTTGAAATAAATCTCAATAGAGAATTTCTAGATAAAATTATCCTCAACTTGAAGGGACTTACTTTTTCGCAGTTAGTGGACTATGAAAATACATGTTTGATGTAAGATCTATCAATTGGGAAATCATCTTCACATATATTCCCCTTTTCTCAAGGATTCTCTCCTCCCGTGGAGGCTAAGAATAAGGTTTAAGTATGGAAAGATTTAAAAGTTTCAATGGGATCTAGTAAATTTATAGCAAACCAACCAGATAAATCTTAGCACCAAAAAAACCTTCAAGTAAATCAAGTCCTTTAGCCTTATCTCAACGACATGTAGTTTAAACTCATCATTGAGGTGTCAAGGTACACCCTTTGAATGAAAGTGCAAGAGACACAACTATGGTCTTAGCATCTTCAATGAGCAGAAACAAACATTTCCATGAATTATATCACTAGGATAGTGATAAGGAAGAAACTAAAATTTCATACCCCCTGGAATTGGAATTAACTCAAGGAAACACAATCATTGTATCGTCTTCGTTTATTCCTACTAGCTCCTCATAATTGATTGATGTCCGCAAGAAAAAAGGAAAAAAGGATCTTCATAAAAATCCATGATCATTCATGGACTCATTTAACAGGATAGTAATAAATGTATGGGTTATGTCAATTTTTATGGTTCTTTTCTTCGGGGTTTGGTTTTGGTTGGTTTCCCCAAGGACCAATCACTCCAAATTCATTGGTTTTCATTTAATCTCAAGTTATTTTAATTATATAATCTAGATATATTGAGTTTCCTCTTGGGATTGACCATGCTAAATTCCCAGTTTGAATGTACATGAATGATTAGAAGGTAATACAATGTTAAATTCAAAAAAAAAAAATCAGACTCCATCAACAAAGCAGAAAATTCACACACTATACAACAAGAACCTCCATCATTGAGCAACAATAAAGGATAAATTCCAAACATGAATTATTAGACAACACAAATGAAAGATATAATGCCACAAAAGACAAATTGAAACAATAAAAAAATTTTGTAGCACCAGAAGATAGAACTGACAAAGAATCTATTATGAAACTAGATCCAAAAATAGAAGAAAAGAGAGATCAACACCTTATAAATCAGCCACTTAGAGGGGGATACCTCCTTTACATTACATAAATGAACAATTCTTGGATGACACAAATGAAAAAACCTCCTTTATATATATAGGATTCCATGGGGTCCACAATATAACTTAGTCGACCTACTAATAATAATAAATGGCACAACAATAACAATAGTGGGCTATTATGGGGTACACAATAATAACAACATTCTTATGACAAAGAATAACAATAAGGGGGCTACAATAACAACAATAAGGGAATACACTAGTAATATAGGGCCCTAACATGCCCCTCTCCTTCAAAAAAGTGTTTTCCTCAACACTTGAGTAGTTCTGGATGCTTCTATATAAAATTCTCATCCTCCCATATGGAATCTTCAGTGGGTAAGTTCTTCTACTTGATGAGATACTCTGAAATTGATCGATTTCGTAGCTTTCGATTTCTTGTTTCCGTGATTGCTTCAGGTTCTAATATGATTTTTCCTCCCTCATCAAGTTCTGGCAATATTGTTTGAACCAGAATTTTGTCACCTATAACCTTATTTAAGCATGAAAAATGGAAAACTAGGTGCACTCGGGAAGATGCAGGAAGCTCTAATTTGTAGGCCATAGTACCAATATTTTACAAAAACTTGTAAGGACCATAGTACTTTGGCGATAATTTATTATCCGTATTAGCTTGCTTGAGGGACATTTGTTTGTATGGTTCTCTCACTGCAATGTTGATTTTCCTGTTGTTTCATTCGATTATGTGCCAAATTTAAGTTATCCTTTAAGAGTTGGAGAACTTGTTGTTGATTCTCGATGTGATATTCCACTACTTCAACCTTAGAATTTTCTCTTAAAGATGATGTGATGGACTGCAGATGATATCCATAAAGTGCCATAAATGGGGCCATTTTTTCTGTAGTGTGGAAGGAATTGTTATACCACCATTCAGCCAGAGGTAACCAATTGACCCATTGTGTTTGTTTATCATTTATAAAGAAACAAATATATCCTTCCAAACATTTGTTCACTACCTCAGTTTTCCCATCGTATTGAGGATGATAAGATGAGCTATGAGCTAGTTGAGTACCCAAACAAGAAAATAATTTTGTCCAAAAATTTCTAGTGAAAATGGGATCTCTATCGCTTACAATAATCTTTGGGTTTCCATGTAGCTTTTCAATTTTTTCCATAAAATCAATAGAAACTATACTCTCTTTAAATGGATGAGATAATGCACAAAAGTGTGCATACTTGGTAAGTCTATCAACTACCACCATGATGACACCCTTTCCTTCGTACTTAGGTAAACTTGTGATAAAATCCATTGAAACCTCCTCCCAACGTTGATTTGGAATGGATAAAGGTTGTATCTGACCCAGATCTTAATTGTCTCAACTTTATTTTGTTGGAAAACCAAACATTCCGCCACAAACTTTTGAATATCATATTTAAGGCCATCCCAAAAAAATTATTTCTTTATCTTGTGGTAAGTTTTTAAAAATCCTGAGTGTCCTCCTAAGGGAGAGGTGTGCAATTCTAAAAGAATATTGTATTTTAGTTGGGAATTCTTACAAAGATATAAGTGATATTTTTACCATAAGGAATCATTTTTCCAACTAAATGTATCAGTTGTATTGGGATCTTGCTGCAACTTTTGAATGAGTGTCCATAATTCTTTGCCATTCTTCCATTTCTCCCTTGCTTCAGTTATCCAATTTGATTAGATATTAGAAATGGCACAAAAAAATGCTTCCACATCCCCATCCTTTCTTCAGAATGCATCTACAACAACATTTATCTTGCCTTTTTTGTAGATGATTTCAAAGTCATAACCTAACATCTTTGTGACCCATTTTTTCTGCTCTTCTGAAGATATTCTTTGTTCCAAAAAGTATTTAAGACTATCATAATCAGTTTTTACCTTGAAGTGTCTACCCATTAGGTAAGGTTGTCATTTCTTTAGTGCATGTAGTATTGCCAACATTTCCTTCTCATAAATATCTTTCTGTAAATACTTTCCTTTGATTGGATGAATTTCACAAGCAATGGGTCTTCCTTCTTGCATTAAAACAACACCAATTCCATTTCTTGAGGCATCACATTCCACAATAAACGCTTTTGTGAAGTCTGACATAGCTAAGACCGATGATTGGAACAATGCCTCTTTCAGATGTTCAAAGGCCTTAGTTGCTTCAAGAGTCCATGAAAATGCATCTTTCTTCAATAATGTTGTTAGAGGTGTTGCTATTCTCCCATAATGACCTAATTGTGTACTGGTTCAGTAGATAAAACTTGTACAATGTTCCACGTGTCATTGTTTCATGCTTCAACTCTGAAATCAATACACGGGAAACTATAGTTTGTGTACTTTTGACCACTTTTTATATAATTACAATCTGATGCTCAGAGATAGAGTTATGAATATTTTCCCAAGATCACCTCTTTGAGATGAAATTCGGGAGCCTGAAAAAACCCTAACTTCCACAGATCATATCTCCAAAAATATTGTGAACCAAGATTCGAAATTTTTCCACAATGTTAAACACTGAATATGCGACTCACACTTGAAATTATGACTTGTGCTAATTCTTAAACCTGCGACTATACTAAAATATGGATTTGTGACAAAGAAGATTTGTTCCCCTTATTGGAATTATGGATAACGTGTTGTCCTTGATGGAAACCTACTTGATAAAAATGTCAACATTGTGATACCGGGATGTTTATGCAGAGTGATACAAGTTTCTACAAGTGATATGGAAAAATTAATGATAGTTCAGAGACAGGTGAATGATAAAGGTGATGTTTAAGAAAGTGTACACGGGTCCTAAGAAGTAAGGTCGCATACATACATAGGTATTGTGAAGAAAAGTCGCGTACAAAATCCGCACCATGATAATTTGGATACCAAGGTTCTTGATCTGGATTTATGCAAGAACGCAATAATATACAGAAATAAACATAAATACAGAGATGCAATGGAAATAAAACTTCATTTCATTAATATCAAATAACAAAAATATGCTTACAAACATAATGGAAATAAACTAGCTAAGGCACTGGTAGCTTATCTCTAAGAAGAGATGTGGTGGCTACAGGCCTTTGAATTGTGCTACAATGTGGCTCGAAGGCCTATTTACTATCGAGAAACAATGAAAAACCCTAAACATCCAAAAACCTAACCCTAGGAGATGAAGCGCCAAAACTATGGGCCCCGTTTGGGTAAATTGGTACATCAACTTCCTGTGGATGTAACTTTGGCATATGATCTTCGTTTAACGCACTCAATACCTCATTATAAATATCTATCTAATGAATACACCTTTTTATGTGATAAATATCAAATTTACTTCCATGTTGCTCCCATTTTTCCCAAAAAATGTCGTCAGGGCCTCAAAACGGCTCTGGAAATTTAGGACTTGAAAAACTGCTAAACATAGTAAGTTGTGCTGAAACTAAAAAATGAAAATAAATGATGGTGGGGGTTCAAATGGAATAGGTGGGTGGCCAAAAATATTCACCTGGATCATTAGGGCCTAAAAACAGCCTTGGAAGTGCAGGACCCGAAAAACTGCTAAAAATAGTAAGTTGTGAAAATTTGAAAGAACCGATGGTGGGTGTCCAAATGAAATAGGTGGGTGGCCACCAATATCAACTTGGATCATTCCTCCACCCTTTGGAAGTAATGGTCCCCATTGCATTGATTTCCTCCATGAGATGAGGAAAATTGTGTTGAACTTGGTATTGGATTTGTTGAAGACATCATGGACTTGCTAGCGGGTGTGTTGGATGCATTCAATGAATTTGGTTGCTTTAGTAGCCTCAGATAGTACTTGTGTGGATTTTGTTTGTATTGTCACATGAGGTATGAAAATATCAGGCGATGGCACGCCTAGGGTCAGATCAATGGAGTGCTTGACCTAACAGTGTAGAGGAGCCTCTATGGGTTAGGAGAAAATGTCCTTGTATTCCTCCATGACTTTGTGCATCTGAAGCTGTCGTGCAAGGGAGCCCTGTTTGGAGGTTATGGCCACAATCTTGTTCTTTCCCTGTGGGTGAATTTTAAGGAAAACAAATTTCCTGGTTTGGGAAACAAGCTTACTGCATTGTTTTTCAGTAGTCAAAGAGATGGTGGGAGGTAGTACTACCTTCGATATCTTGTACAATTTATTTCCCAAAGTAATAACAATGACACGAGACCTAGACTCATACACAGCATGTCGCTTCCACGGGTATGTTTGGCCCAATAATACATCAAACACATCAATATGAGCAACATCACACAATACCTCATCTGTGAACGGCTTAATGCTATATGGAAGGTGACACTACTGGCGGATGAGGAGATCTCTTCCTTGGTGAAGCCACCCAATGGTATACGGTTGCAGATGTGCTATGGTTGGTAGGCTGAGCTGCTTCATGACCTCTATTGAAATGAGGTTCTTTTGGCTTCTGCTATCGACAAGGAATTGCAGTGGATAACCCTTCACCCACATCTGCAAATGGAAGAGGCGCTCCCCCTCCTCTAGATCCTCGGGATCCTCCCTCTGGAGCTTAGCGGTGACAACAATGGCACCCGGATCTGCATCAATGATTTGCTTCCCTTTTTTATTTCCCTTTCCTATTTCTGATTCAGGATCAGAACATGCATTTGATTCGGGTGCCTTTAGTTTGGCCACCAACGACATTTTGGCCTGACATTCGTTTGTGCTGTGAGTGGGGCTATTATGAAATTCACACCACTTCCCCGAGTCCTTATTTGGATTTTTCATGTTGTTCTGAGTCACCCTGCTTTGGATTTTCCCCTTTTTCTGTGGTTTAGGGGTGCCTTTCCTTGGCTTTGGATTTGCAGATCCAAATTCTCGCTTCTTCTGCTTAAATTTATGCTCGATCTTGGTGGCATAGCGATTTGTCGTGCCAAGCGAGGTAATGTTGAGGAACTCCATTTCCTCCTAAATGTAATTATGCAAACAGTTGAGGTACTTGAGCACCAAATTTATCTCTAAATATTTAATACCCAACTTTGTGTTCAGGGTATGGAACATATTCGTTAGTTCGTGCACATCTTGATCCCTTTGTTGTTGTAGCATTTTCCATTAGATGTACTTTTCCTCATAGCTCCCCACATGGTAATATTTTTTCTTGATGCCATCTCAGAACTAATTCCAAGTGGTTATGGTCAAGAACATAGAGGGTTCCCTCTTGTCCTTTTTCTCACAGTAGGTTTCCCACCAGTCTTTGACATGGGGGGCGGCTTTGAGGAGTGCAAAAATATTATTTTCTCGGTCAGATAAATCATGGACCGAGAAATACCCTTCCATAAAATTCAACCATCTAACTACGGTGTCTACATCTATCTAGCCTTCAAATACAAGAATGTAAAATTTGACCTATATCTTGAAAGAAGTGGTGCCTACAGAGTGGTTGTAGGATGTAGATGCACCACTAGTGGGCAGCCATTGAAGGATCTGGGAAAATTAATCCATCATCATGTTCCTCTGTTTCTCGAGGGCCTCCTTGAGCAATATTTTGATAGGATCTCCTGCTCCCTCCTCTTTCTTTTCTTCTGCCATGGGAGGTCATCGAGGTTTGTGAGTCTGATCTTGCAAGGGTTCAACCAGATCGAGCCCTAACTCCTTATACCCTGACCTAGTTGGGGACATGCAAATAAAAACAGAGAAAGAGCAGACCGCACTGATACCATTGATCCGGATTTATGTAGGAACACAATTATATACAGGAATAATCATAAACACAGTGATGCAGTGGAAACAAAACTTCATTTCATTAATGTCAAATAATAGAAATATGCTTACAGACATAATGGAAATAAACTAGCTAGGGCGTTGGTAGCTTGTCTCTGAGAAGAGATGTGGCAGCTATAGGCATCTGAAATGTGTTACAATGATGCTCGAAGGGCTATTTATTCTTGAGAAATAATTGAAAACCCTAAACATCCAAAAACTTAACCCTAGGAGATGAAGCACCAAAACTATGGAACCCATTTGGGTAAATTGGTACATCAACTTCCCGGGGATGTAACTTTGGCATATGATCTCTGTTTGATGCACTCAATACCTCATTAGAAAGATATATCTAAGGACTACAAATTTTTACATGAGAAACATTGAAGGAACTTTGATGTTGCTCCCATTTTTCCCAAAAGACGTCATTTAGGGCCTCAAAATGGCTCTGGAATTTCAGGACCCGAAAAACTACTAAAAATAGTAAGTTGTGTTGAAACTAAAAAACTAAAAGAACAGATGGTGGGGGTTCAAATGGAATAGGTGGGTGGCCACCAATAACCACCTGGATCATTAGGGCTTCAAAATGGCTCCGGAAGTGTAGGATACGAAAAACTGCTAAAAATAGTAAGTTGTGAAAAACTGAAAGAACCGATGGTGGGGGTCCAAATGGAATAGGTGGGTGGCCACCAATATCGACCTGGATTAGTTCTTTACCATGGTATTGGCCCATATTAATGGGTGTGACATTGCTTATTTGATCCCATCAAAGAATACCAATGACATTAATAAGGGATTGGCCTAAGGTATTAGCTAAGGCTAAAGTTATATAAGAAGATAGAGATCAGAGTGTTGAGTGTGAATGTAATGGATTGTACATGTAAGATCTGATTTGGAACAGATGTGCACCAGGGAGCCTAGAGAAGACTCAAATACGAAAGATCTGAAGATATCTTGACATATATGCTTGATTGATTTACTTGTTGAAAATGTATAAGTATATAACAATGATAGATCTGTGATAATAATGGTACTCTAATATGAATATGTGATAGTGAATTTTTCGTAGTATGTGTTGTGGGTGTAGTGAAATTATGTTTCGGTAATTCCAAATATGTATGTTATATTGTTGTTAAAAGGTCGTATACATACACAGATCATCTTCTGGGTAATCGCGTATATTTTGCAAAAAAAAAATAGTATGTTCATATATGTGCGCGGGTGTTGTGAATCGTAAATGCGTACAAAC
This sequence comes from Pinus albicaulis, assembly GCA_034641835.2. Taxonomy (NCBI): domain Eukaryota; kingdom Viridiplantae; phylum Streptophyta; class Pinopsida; order Pinales; family Pinaceae; genus Pinus; species Pinus albicaulis. Next base: position 1,303,096,208 of record CM076584.1, on the reverse strand, counting down.
GCGGATATGGTTTTTGGAAGTCACGTTTATATTCTAGGGTTTTATAGTATTTATTTTTGATGACATTTGATCAGTTTTGTTTTGTTTTTTTTGTTTGTCGATGACATCGCTATCAATATAATTTGTGTCTGACAGTATTGATTGGGTTGAGTTGGTTATGGAATAGAATGTTGAATAGTGATGATACTACATTGTGGTGATATATAATTAGTTCAGTGATTTGTGATTGACTTAGTACATGATTCATTGGTTGTTGTAGTATTACAGTGATTCAGATTCAGTTGTCAGTAATTTGAGATTTGTACACAGGTATTATACAAAAGAATCACTAATATATGCAGGTGTGTTTCAGAACGATAGCATATACATTTTGATATATGTCTAATCAGATTTTATAGTGACAAAAATTGGTTTATGTGATGAATAGATTATGGATTGGTATATTTATGAATGGTTGTGCATTTGTATGATTTAGTTATGATTGGTTTGATTTGGTTGCATTAATTGGTTGAGATTCAATGATTGTTTCAGTTGGTTCAGTAATTAGATGATTTGATTCAATATTTGGTTTCTAAATTATTACTTGGTTTGGGATTAACGATGGAAGTGGGTCCAGTTTTAAAATTTAATGAAAGGTGGCCTATAGTTTTGATGTTTTGATTAAGGTGGATCCAGTATGAAATATTATGAAACGTGGTACACAAATATGTGTTGAGGTTTAGAGCCTTCAGTAAGGGAGTGAGTTTGCTTCCTTCCAGTGGTATCTAGTAAATTTGTGCACAGGGTAGGTGCTCCTTTCTGGTAGGTGCCAGTAAACTAGATCAGGAAGTTATAGCTCCCTTCTAGTGGGTTTTGCGGAACGAGAGAAGGATGTATCCTTCTACGGGTGGGTGCCAGCATACTGGTAAGAGTCTTTGCTAGTACAATATTGTAAGAATTTTTATTAATAATAAAAGAATAAGACAAAGATGATGGCAACGATGATTTTATGCCACATTGGGTTTCCACCTAAAATCCTAGTGTTCATGTGTGTTAATATGTTTCTTGTGTGTTGATCGTGATATATCTGTTATTTACTGCTCATGTTTTATGCTTAATGAATGAGTAGTGAAGTAATGGTACACTAGTTAAAGATGAAAAAATGATGAAATATATGAAAATTTAGTTAACTAGATATACATTGTGTAGGTTTGAACTTCTAGAATCTTGTCTAATATTCCAAAAGTTCAAACCTACATTATGTATCTGACTGTGGAAACATTCACTCCTTAATAGATATACATTGTTTTCCTTCATTGAAATCACATACATACTTTGGTTGCATGAATGACAGTAACGTATATAAATTAGAATATGAAATGAAAAATTTTAAAGTGAGTTTAAAATATTGATTCACCACCCCACCCTAATCACATGATCCTTCATTAAATTGTGCCTCGAGCTGCTCCGTTGCAAAAAATTGTGGCAATTGGCTTGTACCCTCATGTCCACATTCAACATAAGTCAAATCAACATATGCCAAAAGTGGTTTGAAATTAACAGGAAACACAAAAATACTATAAAGGGTGATTTGAGATAAGGAGGAAACTTGTTGTCAATTGTTTTCAAAATAACACATTTTTTGGAGCATTAGGTTCTCTTTTCGGTTGTTGGGAGCCATGCTTTCACAGCTTCTCACAAACTGGACAATTTATGTCAACAATTGTGTAACATTGAGGAAAACTAGGGAAACTTGCTCGCTCTACTCTTATACTAAAATTTGGAGTAGAAGCATGCTTCTACTAAAATTTCCGGTTTCTAACCATTGTTCTTATTCCCACCTTAATGGAGATCCATAACTTGTGAAATATGTAATTTCCTTTCTTTTGGATTTTCTACCAAGTTGAAATAAACCCAAATTATGATGATGGAAAGTTGAAATTGATGTTGAAGGAACCAAACTTTGATAATTTTGTGGGTTTATGTGACCCCGAAACCAAAAGTCATTTAGATATTTGAATTTTTATTTGAACCCGGAAAGCAAAACCTTAATGTATGAGACATACTTCTAGACTCAATTTATAACTTTAAAAGGGTGGATCTAGATGTTAGATGGCTGAACTATCAATGGATTTTTAACATTGGAACTTGGAGGTGGAACTCAGTATCTGCGTTTGTAAGATCCAAAGTTATTTTTACCAACCATTTTTTAAAGGGATACCAGATCTAGATGTCTAGATGACTTGTCCTTCAATTTTTTAATTGGAACCTGGATACAAAACCTTAAATCTAGTCTAGTGGATCTAGAATTTCCCTTGAATGTTTATTTTCCAAAATTATGTATTTATGGATTTGGTTATTGTTCCCATCCAACAGGATTTATAGGTAGAAGCTTGTTCGCAAAAAAATATATACATAATATGTAGAGATGAGAATAAATGATTGATCGAGTTGAGAGTAGGATAATTATGAGGCCAACCACGTCTATTTTTCCACCATGTCCATGAAACTTTTCACTCAAAGTCTTCCTTCTATATCATTTTTTAGAATTGATTTCTATTTTCTTCTTTCTTTTTTGTCTAGCATTTTTTTCGAAAAAATTGTTGATGTGCCCCTTTTATGTTCAGCCAATCATACAAATCATAAAGGTTTCAAAAGATAATGGCAACCTATCACCATGATCAACTTGATCTTATATTTTGGGCATACCATGGTCTTAAAGACCTCACTTATGTTTGTGCAAAAGGAGACAATGAATATGATCTCTGGACTTCTTCCAAAAACACAGTTGAGGAAGCTCAGAATGACCTTGCATGAGCTATACATACCTTGAAAATATTGCAGTGGAAAAAGGGAACAAGAAATTTGTTGACCTATGCATAAACAAAGAAATATGGGACCGAGTTGGTGGCACTGAGATCTAATATGATTAATACACCAAAAAGTTCTTTGCAATGCATTTGGCATTATGATTCAATTCCATGGGAGTGTTGTACAACAAGGGTTTGTCTATGTATAAAAAAAATTACAAAGCAATCCTATGAGGTTATACATAATACTTAAAACTATTAGGTGATATTAATGATAAAGAGGGAATGATGAAAATTTCCTTAAGCCAACAAAGTCTAAAGAGAGCATATTTTCAGCAGTCTCAACCTCAAGGTCATGCTCAGTCTCATGAAAAAATTAATAGAAAACTATTACAATATTTAGTTAATAGATCTCCATCATAGATGTCATATGTCTCAATAAATCATACAAGTTCAGAATTATCAACAACAATTTGTATCTCTCCCACGTCACAATGTACTTAGAAACTTCATGATTCATGAAAATGACTTTTGAAGCTTTATTATTATAATGTAAATATTCTTTTGTCACATTTATAAAAAAGATAAATGAAAAGTCATGTAAATTCATAAAGAGTGAATAGGTCATGAGGGAACCCAAAGGTTATGAAGGGAGGTGAAAGGTCACCCACTCACTTCTATAAATGTACCCTCATACCTCATTCAACAGGACTTTAGCACTTGATCTAGGGCATTAGATAGTTTTTTTGAGCTTAAGGAGCTAGAGTCACTAAACTCTTAGCAGATAGGGTGAGTTGTGGTGAGGTTAATGTTTTCCTTTGGAAATAGTATGAGCAACCCATGTTCCACTACTAGGATTTGATGATTTACAGAACATGTACTTAAAATTACAGCATGAATAATGAATTTTTCTTCACTTTAGTCATTGATTCTTGTGCATATTCTTTATGGTTGTATTAGTTGTATGGTATTTACATTGTATTTGTATGTGTTATTTCATGTGGGAAATATGTTATGAACTAATTCATGGTTTATGGCTTGCATGTTTTATTTGAATATTTTCTTTCTTATTTCATGTTATGTTGGTAATTTATTGTGAACTGATTTGAAATCAACTTCTCGCACTATCCTATTCATGTATGCCTTAGATATTTTTATCTCACTAACAATTCTTGAGGCATGCTTCTTCTTATTGTTTTGTTGTTACATTCTTGTATTCCATTGTGTAGGTTATCAATCATGACTTGATTTTGTACCCTTTCTCAAGGAATTGCATTCCTATCCTCACTCCAAGATCTCCAAATTTGATAGACAAGAGAAAAACACACATGGTGGTAGTTGGTAGCACATACCGAATGGGGCTTCTATCACAAACGGTGTGAGGTATAATTTGGAATTCACATCGGGGAGACATCAAAATTGTTGGTGGGACATTTTAACCTATCAAAAACTCTTGAATATGCCCCTTTATCTACTACATCTAGAAATATTAGCTAAAAACACTCAGTTGTTTCATTATGGTAGACACATATAGGTTAGAGAAAGGTATTGTTACATTTGACCGCATACATGTTGAAATAAATCTCAATAGAGAATTTCTAGATAAAATTATCCTCAACTTGAAGGGACTTACTTTTTCGCAGTTAGTGGACTATGAAAATACATGTTTGATGTAAGATCTATCAATTGGGAAATCATCTTCACATATATTCCCCTTTTCTCAAGGATTCTCTCCTCCCGTGGAGGCTAAGAATAAGGTTTAAGTATGGAAAGATTTAAAAGTTTCAATGGGATCTAGTAAATTTATAGCAAACCAACCAGATAAATCTTAGCACCAAAAAAACCTTCAAGTAAATCAAGTCCTTTAGCCTTATCTCAACGACATGTAGTTTAAACTCATCATTGAGGTGTCAAGGTACACCCTTTGAATGAAAGTGCAAGAGACACAACTATGGTCTTAGCATCTTCAATGAGCAGAAACAAACATTTCCATGAATTATATCACTAGGATAGTGATAAGGAAGAAACTAAAATTTCATACCCCCTGGAATTGGAATTAACTCAAGGAAACACAATCATTGTATCGTCTTCGTTTATTCCTACTAGCTCCTCATAATTGATTGATGTCCGCAAGAAAAAAGGAAAAAAGGATCTTCATAAAAATCCATGATCATTCATGGACTCATTTAACAGGATAGTAATAAATGTATGGGTTATGTCAATTTTTATGGTTCTTTTCTTCGGGGTTTGGTTTTGGTTGGTTTCCCCAAGGACCAATCACTCCAAATTCATTGGTTTTCATTTAATCTCAAGTTATTTTAATTATATAATCTAGATATATTGAGTTTCCTCTTGGGATTGACCATGCTAAATTCCCAGTTTGAATGTACATGAATGATTAGAAGGTAATACAATGTTAAATTCAAAAAAAAAAAATCAGACTCCATCAACAAAGCAGAAAATTCACACACTATACAACAAGAACCTCCATCATTGAGCAACAATAAAGGATAAATTCCAAACATGAATTATTAGACAACACAAATGAAAGATATAATGCCACAAAAGACAAATTGAAACAATAAAAAAATTTTGTAGCACCAGAAGATAGAACTGACAAAGAATCTATTATGAAACTAGATCCAAAAATAGAAGAAAAGAGAGATCAACACCTTATAAATCAGCCACTTAGAGGGGGATACCTCCTTTACATTACATAAATGAACAATTCTTGGATGACACAAATGAAAAAACCTCCTTTATATATATAGGATTCCATGGGGTCACAATATAATCCTAGTCGACCTACTAATAATAATGTAATGGCACAACAATAACAATAGTGGGCTATTATGGGGCACAATAATAACAACATTCTTATGACAAAGAATAACAATAAGGGGCTAATAATAACAACAATAAGGGAATACACTAGTAATATAGGGCCCTAACATGCCCCTCTCCTTCAAAAAAGTGTTTTCCTCAACACTTGAGTAGTTCTGGATGCTTCTATATAAAATTCTCATCCTCCCATATGGAATCTTCAGTGGGTAAGTTCTTCTACTTGATGAGATACTCTGAAATTGATCGATTTCGTAGCTGTCGATTTCTTGTTTCCGTGATTGCTTCAGGTTCTAATATGATTTTTCCTCCCTCATCAAGTTCTGGCAATATTGTTTGAACCAGAATTTTGTCACCTATAACCTTATTTAAGCATGAAAAATGGAAAACTAGGTGCACTCGGGAAGATGCAGGAAGCTCTAATTTGTAGGCCATAGTACCAATATTTTACAAAAACTTGTAAGGACCATAGTACTTTGGCGATAATTTATTATCCGTATTAGCTTGCTTGAGGGACATTTGTTTGTATGGTTCTCTCACTGCAATGTTGATTTTCCTGTTGTTTCATTCGATTATGTGCCAAATTTAAGTTATCCTTTAAGAGTTGGAGAACTTGTTGTTGATTCTCGATGTGATATTCCACTACTTCAACCTTAGAATTTTCTCTTAAAGATGATGTGATGGACTGCAGATGATATCCATAAAGTGCCATAAATGGGGCCATTTTTTCTGTAGTGTGGAAGGAATTGTTATACCACCATTCAGCCAGAGGTAACCAATTGACCCATTGTGTTTGTTTATCATTTATAAAGAAACAAATATATCCTTCCAAACATTTGTTCACTACCTCAGTTTTCCCATCGTATTGAGGATGATAAGATGAGCTATGAGCTAGTTGAGTACCCAAACAAGAAAATAATTTTGTCCAAAAATTTCTAGTGAAAATGGGATCTCTATCGCTTACAATAATCTTTGGGTTTCCATGTAGCTTTTCAATTTTTTCCATAAAATCAATAGAAACTATACTCTCTTTAAATGGATGAGATAATGCACAAAAGTGTGCATACTTGGTAAGTCTATCAACTACCACCATGATGACACCCTTTCCTTCGTACTTAGGTAAACTTGTGATAAAATCCATTGAAACCTCCTCCCAACGTTGATTTGGAATGGATAAAGGTTGTATCTGACCCAGATCTTAATTGTCTCAACTTTATTTTGTTGGAAAACCAAACATTCCGCCACAAACTTTTGAATATCATATTTAAGGCCATCCCAAAAAAATTATTTCTTTATCTTGTGGTAAGTTTTTAAAAATCCTGAGTGTCCTCCTAAGGGAGAGGTGTGCAATTCTAAAAGAATATTGTATTTTAGTTGGGAATTCTTACAAAGATATAAGTGATATTTTTACCATAAGGAATCATTTTTCCAACTAAATGTATCAGTTGTATTGGGATCTTGCTGCAACTTTTGAATGAGTGTCCATAATTCTTTGCCATTCTTCCATTTCTCCCTTGCTTCAGTTATCCAATTTGATTAGATATTAGAAATGGCACAAAAAAATGCTTCCACATCCCCATCCTTTCTTCAGAATGCATCTACAACAACATTTATCTTGCCTTTTTTGTAGATGATTTCAAAGTCATAACCTAACATCTTTGTGACCCATTTTTTCTGCTCTTCTGAAGATATTCTTTGTTCCAAAAAGTATTTAAGACTATCATAATCAGTTTTTACCTTGAAGTGTCTACCCATTAGGTAAGGTTGTCATTTCTTTAGTGCATGTAGTATTGCCAACATTTCCTTCTCATAAATATCTTTCTGTAAATACTTTCCTTTGATTGGATGAATTTCACAAGCAATGGGTCTTCCTTCTTGCATTAAAACAACACCAATTCCATTTCTTGAGGCATCACATTCCACAATAAACGCTTTTGTGAAGTCTGACATAGCTAAGACCGATGATTGGAACAATGCCTCTTTCAGATGTTCAAAGGCCTTAGTTGCTTCAAGAGTCCATGAAAATGCATCTTTCTTCAATAATGTTGTTAGAGGTGTTGCTATTCTCCCATAATGACCTAATTGTGTACTGGTTCAGTAGATAAAACTTGTACAATGTTCCACGTGTCATTGTTTCATGCTTCAACTCTGAAATCAATACACGGGAAACTATAGTTTGTGTACTTTTGACCACTTTTTATATAATTACAATCTGATGCTCAGAGATAGAGTTATGAATATTTTCCCAAGATCACCTCTTTGAGATGAAATTCGGGAGCCTGAAAAAACCCTAACTTCCACAGATCATATCTCCAAAAATATTGTGAACCAAGATTCGAAATTTTTCCACAATGTTGGACCTCCTAATTTCTGCGCAAATGGGTTTTTTTTTTAGCTTCTGAACCTTTGTAGAAAAAAAATTATAGTGAAAATTCTGCAATAACTTGTTTGAAGCAGCGAAACCCTATAATCCAAATCTATGATACCAAATGTTATGAAACCAGCTCCCAAAATAGAATAAAAGAGAGATCAATGCCTTAGAAATCATCCACTTCGAGGGGGAAACCTCTTTTGCATTACATAAATGAGAAATTCTTGGATGACACAAATGAAAAAACCTCCTCTCTATAGATGGGAGTCCATGGGGTCACAATATAATCCTAGTCGACCTAACAATAATAATGTAAGGGAAAAAAAATAACAATAGTGGCCTATGAGGAAGATGGAGGGCGATATGGAGAATGTTAGGGTTCCAAGCTCAGACGCCACTGCCGTCAAGGTGTTCGTCGCTACAGCAATTTTTTCAGTCGCAGCTCCCGTCGACCATAGAAAAGGGGGCTTAATCTTGCTGCAAGGTGTTGTCAACCACAAAAATGGGAGTCGGATCGAGGCCCATGGTGCTATATTAAAATACAGTTGTCACTCGGCTGAAGGAGATGACATTTTAAAATACGCTGACTCCCCTTTTTTTGTTTCCTTGTAGCTATTCAGCCTCTCGGATCTACGAGTAGGGAGATCAAAGGAGACATTACTGGATGGACAGATCCAGTTTCATTGTACCACACCCACTAGCAAGAAAGGAGTTCATAACACTGAAAGGGCCTTTACATGTGACTCTCAACACTCAGCTGCCATCAAGCCCTAGCACAACCACATGGATCTGGGAATCTAGGGATCTGCAAGCACACTCCTGACTCATATACACTCTGGTAGACAGGGTTTCTCAGATCTCTTTTCCCCTTCTTTTCAGATCTAGATATCGCTTCTTACAAGAAAAACCATGCTTCATTATGTATGCTCAATGGATCTAGTGCAGAACCTCTCGCATGACCTTGAACACAGGTTGGGGATACCCTCTACTCTTCAGAGACTTCTATATATAGGTAAACAACTAGAGGACTCTCTTCCCCTCTCTTTTTACAGTATTGAAAGAGACGCTTCGCTAGTCTTAACCCTTCGTCTGAGAGGGGGAACAGTCGAGTAGCCATCTTCTGCTCCTGTTTTCTCCTACAAATATGTTGTCCATGCACAGCCACCCAAGAAAACCATTCAACCCTCTAAGGCTCCCAAACCTTTTTTGGTTGATAAACTAGAGGAAGTTCCCTCCATAGAAATCTCCCATCCATCTATGGATGATCAACTTCAAATGTATGCAGAATCTTCTATTATTTTTCTATTTAACGGACTATGGCCTTGCACAACAGATCTATACCAATGGGTTCACTCCACCTAGACCAACTACAACAAGTTTATCTTCTTCTCGAAGGGTTTCTTCATATTTATGTTTGCTTTCAGTGAAGACTATCAAAAATCCTTAACTGGGGGCCCATGGTTTTGGGGAACATGAGGGCTATTCCTCACCCCCTAGTTCCTAGATTTTGACCCCTCTACGGCATTCATCACCAAGCTTCATATTTGGGTCAAACTACCGAACCTCCCTGCGCATCTGTGGCACTTTTCTATCTTCCAAGGGATTGGAAACACCTTGGATCGCTTTCTGGAAATGGATCCCTCTAGGGGGGACAAAGGAATATACACTTATGGTAGAATCTATGCAGAAATAAACATAAGTAAAGGATTTCCCGATCGAATCAACCTCAAATTTGGGGATTTCCTATGGACACAGACCCTGGACTATGAGAACACAGCCTTCTGATGCCTACACTACCATCAAACAAGGCACCTTTAGAATACTTGTGCCACATTCCTCAACCAAAAGAAGAAAAGAAATCGCAAACAAAAACCCAAAAGTTAGAAACCATGTGATCCACCCCCCATGGATGACATTGAATCCTTCAGCTCAGATGAAGAGGAGGTTGAAGCAGAAGGGAAGGAAGCAAAGAAGACAGAGGACATGCCCACGGCCAGCCCTGAGGGACCCACTGTTCAACCAATTACACAGAAACGTACTCATGAGTCCTCATCCTCTGATTCGGACAAGGAGACCCTCCCTACAGTCAATAACAGTCTACAAGAAGTTCCAGCCCAATTGCACCACATCAGCTGGGTCAAAGTTAGAAAAAATAAAGGAAAAAAAATGTCGTATGGATGATTCAACCCATTCTAGGTAAATTCCTGGGTCAATCCCATTGTTTACTTGATACCCTTTTTTGATCCTTGTTACTCATTTCTTGGTTACTCATCGGGACCGAGGTTGATATTTTATCATTTATGTCTTCCCCATTATCTAGCCTCTCTTGACTGTAACTTCAAACTGTAATATATTCTTTCTTAATAGAATTAGTCTTATTTAGAAAAAAATAATAATAATAGTGGCCTATTATGGGGCACAATAATAACAATATGGGTACAACAATAAAAATAAGGGGGCTACACTAACAACAATAAGGGAATACACTAGTAATATAGGGCCCTAACAGCATCATAAAAAATTCAGAGAAGCAAATACTTGAAGACAATATTTGGAGAAATTGCATTGGGTGATGACCAGAGCATACATTCAAGGATATGAAATCATATGAGCAGAACACACATAATGAGCATAAATGAGCAACATGATGACAACATAATATGCATTGATTGAAGCCCCCTAGTATGCAGTTTCAAAATGGTTCTTGGGTTATGATAGTGGTAAAGCATAGGAGGCTTAATGTTGCAGAATTCACTAATTTTATGTATGACGCAATAACTCCCAGGAGCAATAGTCATGTGTTGGACTCATTGTAGAGAGGAAAAAAAGGCCCCTGAATTAGAGAGGATATGCCCAATGGTTCCTAGTTGGAGTATCATTTTTTATAATAGAAAGAGTATAGAGAATGTGAAGAGTTGAGATCTGCAATAGGTGGCCACCAAGCAAGTAGAAGTCACAATAAACCTTGTATAAGTGTGTATTCTTATCTAGTTGGTGACTATTGTGGTTTTCTTACCTATGCAGACTGGTACGCATGGTTGATGTATAGTAAGGATACTTCTACAGGAGATAGAGGTCCAATACCTTGTTTCATCCTTACTCAGGACGAGCAAGGCATTTAGGGTGGGGGAGTTATTGTAGAGACTTATTAAGATTATGTAAGTCATCATACTTATATGAGTAAATATATGTAATAAATGGTAAAAGGTGAATGTATGAGTGATTTTTTGGAGCACATACCACCACTCCAAAAATTTCTACTATGTGTAACTATGCATGAAGTTGGAATAAGAATTCGGTTTGAATTCCTTCCAAAAATTGTGTTCTTCTTGTTGTATGCATGTGTGTTTCTATCTATTGTGCATAGATTTTTCTTGATCATGTGTTGAACCTAATCACTTGACAGGGGGTTTTGTGGGTAAATGGTCATAAATATGCCCATTGTATTCCTTCACTTATTTTTAAATGAAAAGTACAGTATATATTAAATGACACATTTCAGCCATAGCAAGTGCCACCATCAAGGTTTATCATTTAACTTGAATTAATTTCCCAATTCTCGGTACACTATCCAAACTATGGGATTTATTTGTTGTGAAGGTATGAAGGCACTCCATCTTAGTACAAGTTTGATAGTACTTAGTCACTTTTCAATTAGATGGAAAGGCACAGGATTATACAACCCACTTCCCTACAAGTTGGTTATTGGACTACTATTATTCACTTCGGTTTTATTTCATATTATCATGAATGGTTATGTTTCTATTAGTTATTTTCCTCTATCTATCATATTTTTATTTGAGATTATTTATGAGCCTTTGATATAAATAATGTGGAACCTTGTTCTTGGATTTTGCACCCTAGTTATGGGCTTCTAGTTGTTTCTCAGCTATATTTGTTCTAATATTCAACTCTATCTCTCAATTTAATTTATGTTCAAGGTTTATTTTTCCTTAATTTAAAGTCTATTTGCACGCCTTTTTGGGGTAGAGACTACTTCTTTGTGGAAATGATATACTCTCATCCATAAGGATTCATCTAGTATCTAGGAAACAATTTTCCTCTCAACATTTGGGTTTCTCTATAGTTTTTGTGCATAGATTGAAGGTTTGCCTTTGTCACTAGTTTGCATATACAATGTCGAGCCTATATTGATGGATTTAGAAGGATTTTAAGGACTTGAAAGGAGATGATGTAGGGAAAATATATTCTATCTTATCTCTTATTTGCAAATTCAATGAATTTGAGCAGTGACAGAGTATACCACAATTCACAAAAATCACTAACGCGCTCTTATAGGTTAAGCAACAATTAGTTATTCTGGAGATAAAGTGTACTCTTCTCAAACACATTATGGAATCTATGAACGAGGGTGATCTTACAGTGACATCCAAAAATTGTGTTTTATAGAAAGATAATAATTAGGATGATAACATGTCAATTTAAATGATATAAGCCATAGACGTTGCATAGCAAGAACCAACATGAAACAACATTGGATTTAATGAAGCAATAGGTTATCATTATTTTCTCTAGCTTATGATTTTCAAATTCATTAGTAGATTAGGAGTCTTTCATGATATATATAAATTAGTATCTTTATTCTAATACTACTTGATCCATAGGTGGTTTTGATTGGAGTTTGAAGCAATCATAGGAAGCATATTGTCTTCCATGTTTTTTATCTTGTTCTTGTAAATTATGTGCATAGTCATTATAGCCATGCTTTTAATGGGGGGAGGAAATTTTTCTAGGAGGAGGATAGGATAGAGAGTATTACCTTTAGTTTTGAGATTATGAGTTATCAAAATATTTTGGATTTACTCTATCTATATCCACAATTATTTAGAGTTGATACAACTCCAAACTTCACAACCATATAATATAATAGGAGTGATGAGAATCTTAAAGAGAAGTTTATTATTATCTCATAGCCAAATGTCTGCTAATTTAAAATTGATTTCAAGTCCATACTAAGCTTTCCATCCTCGAATCATCCTTTTATCAATGTTATATTTCAATTTATGTTTGCGATGAAGATCAATTCTAAGATATTTGTATGAAGTCACTTCCTCCGAGCTATTGTTGTTAATTATTAAATTAGTGTAATTGATCATTTCAAATTTAATGATCATAACCTTTGTTTTTTCAATTCTAATAGTCACATCCATAATAGATAAAAATCCTCAGGATTTTTTAGTTACTTATCAAGGTCATAGGAACTCCTTTCCATAAGAATAATTCCATCAATGTAAAGAAGAAGGATGGTGATTATACCATCTAGACTTGGGATAACACAAATTTATTCTTTAAAACAACCCTCTAGTTTATCCATATATATGCTAATAAGGGTATGGGATAGGGGAAAACCTTTCTTAAATCCTATATTATAATTAATTTCTTCCAACCAACCCTGAATGTTCCTGAACTTAGAAATAATGTTAACATATAAACGTTTGACAACATCTCTTAGTTTCAAAGGAACTTTTGGATACTCTAATCTATTTCAAAGGTTAGTACTAGACACTATGTTAAAATCTCTTCTAAAGTCAACGAAACAACACAAGAGATTGGTTTTATTATTACGACACTCCTCCACAATGATCCTAATAATAAAGTTGATCCATTTTTTAATGAAGCTTATAAATATAGATTGGCATTTGTCTCTTTTTCTATAGATTTCTAGCCCTATGTTGATATTATTTTCAAGAATAATTCCATATAACTTGGCTACAAAGGGGATAATCATAATGGTCATATAATTAAAGGGATTGTTTTTATCCCAACTTCTAAAAATAGGTACAATGAATCTTTGAGGTGAGGGTTTAAGGAAGCCTTTCTTGAATGCTAAATTAAAAAGCTTATATATGAGAGGGTTGAGGTTAGGCCCTCCAATTTTTAATATTTTTATGTGGTCACCTTCAATGTCTTTAAATATCCTGTTTGAGAGCCACTTAACCCCAAAGTCTATGTTTTCTATTAAAAGAAAAAAATTAATTCCTTTGTAAGGAGGGTTTGAATGTTATTCATAACATCTCAATAGAAAGTTTTAAGATATGAATTCCCAACCCCCAAGGGAATAATATTGTCCTTTTTTGTTTTATAGGTCATAATTTACCTCCAAAATTTCATAGGAGTTAGCTTAGAGAGTAGTAGATGCTTCTTTCTCTTTCTATTTCTATAGTAGCTTTTTTACTTTTATTTAGGGATTTGTACCTATTTATCTTGTCAAATTTTAAGGAATCAGTAGAAGCATCACTAGTATATTTTCTATTAATCTTGCACTCTTTATCATTCCAAGGGTTAATTGTTCTATTTTCCTTCTTTTTTTTAATCCTCAATAGAGAAATTGTTAGTTGAAGTATAGAGGGTTGTCATAAAATTATGGTAGAGGTCTTCAATACTGTCCACATTTGTTAGGAGATTTAATTTATTATTTAAATATTTTAAAAATTTCGAACTTTATTTTTGTTGAATATTGAGTTGTTTTCAAGTTATAAAAATTCACTTCTATGGGGATTTTGTGCATGATAAAGTTTAAAGTTAGGGTTAAAATCCTGTGGCCAAATTCAAGCTCATGGTAGTTTAAGATGTCACAATGTACTATTTGGTTGTGTACAAGGATATCATATATCACATGTTGTTTTCAAGTTATCAAAATTCACTTTTATGGGTATTTTGTGCATGATACAGTTTAAAGTTAGGGTTAAAAGCCTATGATCAAATTCAAGCTCATGTAGTTTAAGATGTCACAGAGTATTGTTTGGTTGTATACGAGGATATCATATATCACATAATCTACGATATTGTTCCCAAGCCCATGAATACAAGTTCTCTATTGGATTTCAGCCACATAATTAGACCATTGCAAATCATTAGATCTAGCAAACTACAAAGATTGATCAACTCGATACCAAACAAATTACATACCAACTCTTTACTTCTTCCGTATGTGCTAGCTAATACAAGGTCCCCATTTAGCCATAGAGGATCAAAGTTGGAATCTTTGCTTAAAATATTATCTTGATTTTTGTTTTCTATTTAATTAAAGTTTCTTAGCAATAGGATACTACCTTCATTTGTCTAATTGTAAATATCATGTTCTAGCCAATGTAAGGATGGTTTTATCTAGATTGTTTTCTTATAAAACGTAGAATTAATATGTTTGAAATGGCATGTTTCTATATAATCCTTCTTAGTATTAATATGTAAAATTTTCATTCACATGTATTAACTAAAATAACGTTTTTAATGAAGCCTAATGTGAGGGAAAATGTTATTTTTTATGTAACAAGTTATGCCTCTTGGTCCTCTATGGTACGATTTTTTGTTCTATTCCAACCACAAAGAAAGTCCTTTTATGTGAGGGACCTTAGATTATTCGTGGCTTCAAGTTTCAATGGCAATTATAATATCAAATTCACTTTAGATCTAACTAAACATGGGCCCTTTGCTCCATGGAAATACATGACAATTCCAAGAGAGGATCGAGAGTGTCCCAATTTTCTATTTATTATTATCTTTGGTCTATGTCCCTAAGAATAGCTTTTTTACTCCAAACTATTGCCAATATTCCTTCCTTATTGGAATTTTTTACCTTTTAAACTCCACTCCTTAATTCATTTTGGTCTTTTAGAATGAGGCTTTCATTATAAATGCTCCTGACCCTTTTCAACTCAAATTTTTACTATATGATATTGATTTTCATTAAAGCTTACCTCAATACAAATTAACATATATTTATTCTTGATTAATTTTCCCAACAAGTTTGCTTCTCTGAGACAAGTTGTTCTCAATATGTAATATATTTTGTAGTTATTCCTTGATCAATGCTAATGTTTCATCGTCTTTCTTCTCTTTCAAACCAAAAATTATGAAGTTCAAGGCCTTTTTTGTTGCACTAGTGGCCTAATCTTATAAGGTGACTCATTTCCAATTCGATGGGGTTAATATCCAATTTACCTTCCAAACTATTTAAGCTCAAATTGTCATTTAACTTTTCTTCTAGTTCTTTAATCTTGTTCCTCGAATTAAGATTTTCCAGATTATTGACCTCTCCTTCTTGGGTTGATTGTTTCCTTTCTTGGCTTTGCTTTTGCATTTATTATAATCTAATCTCCATTTTTTTCAAGTCATTCTCCAACCATATTATTTTATTATTTACTCAGTTATAAACCTTATCTTGAAAGTATCTAAATTTATTATCAAGCATTACCTCTAACTTTCTTTGAAGTTTGATTTCTCTTTATTCTCTATGTTTCTCCACTAATTTTTTATATCCAAAAAAAATAAATAAATAACATTTTTTTTATTTTCCACTAAAAACATTTGATAAATGTGATAAATTATTCATAATAAATATAATAAATTATTGGTATTATGATAAATTATTCATAATAATATAGTAAATTATTCATATTTTAAAATAAACATATACCAAAGAAATACAAAATAAACCAGAGTAAGAAAAAAAAAACTTACACACCTAATTATTTTAAACTTATAAATCAAAATTGCAAAGATAAATGTCTCAAGCAAATTGTGATGTGAAAATATCTATATAAAAATGTTCCATAACAATGTCTTTCTAAAAGTAAACCATAAAAATACCTTACTGATGATAAATGCCTAATTGAAAAGGTTTTTGACGAAAATGCCACAAAAATACCAAAGTGAAAATGTTGTGATCATTTATTAAAAAAATTCCATAATATCTTAACCATTATAAAAAGAATTATATAAAACAAAAATTAAAATATTTTACTTTAAATTTATTTTAATTAATTTTAAAATAGGTTTTTTTAATATTTTAACTTTTAAATATTATATACTCAAATCATATTATAAAGTTGTAAAAAAATTTACTATTATTATTGTTAATAAATTTTGGAGAGATAGTTTAAATGATATACATAAAAAAATAAGTTATCGTTAAAGTTATTGTTATTGTTAAAGTTTTAAGTTAAAAAATAAGTTATTGTTATTGTTAAAGTTTTAAGTTAAAATGTTTATAAAAAAAATATACATATACACCCTAAAAGTATTATATTAATAAGAGTCAAATCAACCCAAAACTAACCCAATTATCAACTTCTAAATGAATAATTAATTATGTGTGATAAATGTTGTTTATGTACTTCATACATTAAAATGAAGTAATGGAAGTGGTAGTTAAAGTTTGGTGATAACTAATGATCTGTTTGCTATTCTTATTCATGTAGGGTGGTGATGTGAAAACAACATACATAAAGCAGAAGTTGAAGGTTGAAGGTGAAGGGAACATTTCTGTTACCTTTTATTAAGAAGTTGAAGGTGAAGTGTTTCGTAAAGAAGTTGAATTAAGAGATATTGTGCACACTTTTCCTCATGTTGTTAAACTTATACTGAATTTTTTTTTGGGGAGGTTTGGTTTACATTAACCTGTCGGCATTGATAGGTTTATGTTGGTATGTTATGTGGAGTTATCATCTATTATAATATGATTATATTTCAAATGATATTTTATTTTATATGAAAAAAAATTATTAAATATAATTATTATTTAATAAAAAATGTTTATAATTATATATATATATATATATAGAAGATGAATATGTCAGTATAGATCTATTTTAAGTGTGAATTTAATATATATTTAGAGATTAAATATTTTAAATGTAAATTTTTTTTTAGTATAAATTTTAGAGAAAAATGCATTTCTAATATAAACAATATATAATTTTTCATTATTTAAATGTATTTCTGAATATTATATAGAATACATAAATTAAATTTGTAAGTCTAAAAGTCCAAAAAAACCTTTATTGGATTTCATGAAATATATATATATATATATATATATATATATATATATATATATATATATATAATTGAAATTAAAATGTTTACATAACATGTGCATTGAGACATTTTATCTATGGACTACAATGTCCACATTAAAATGATTTTTTGGTTATTAATATAGTTTTAAGTATGTATCAATATCACTCACTACTACATATTAAACTGAAATTTATTATTTTTGTGATTTTTTTTAAATGTCATATTAATTTTATATTAAGAATTGAATTAATTACACATATCACTCTTATTATTTTGGTAATCTTCAAGTTTATAAGGTTAAACATCTTACTCAAATTGTTTTCTTCTAATTACTTTATCTCCTAAAGAAATATTGGGTTGTAATATCAACCACAAATAGAATGACCAAAGTGAGATTGAGATTATTGATGTTTTATAATGCTTTGAATTAAAACTAACTAAGCAAGAATGTTCATTTTTGTTTTTTAACTAGGCATGAATATTGATTTTTGTTTTCATTATAGTGGACATTGTTTTTCTATTTAGAGAATATTTAATTTTTAATTTAAGATGGACAACACGTTGAGCATTGACGGAATCACACATCACCCTCATACTACGTTGTAAAATAACCTCTTGGTGCAAATGGTGCAATTAAATTATATATATATATATATATATATATATATATATATATATATATATATATATATATATATATATATATATATATTTATATTTATATTTATATTTATATATATTTATATATAAATCTAAAATTATGGTTAAGAGCATGTGTTTCCTCCTAAAAGGTGACTGGTTCAAAACTAGAGGGGGGTAAAGCATGTATGCATTTGTAGACTTAGCAGTTAAATTGTTGTGCGAAGGTGGGTCTCTTGTCCCACAAACAAGAGGATCTCATACAGCAATTTGGTGTCTGGCTTGGTTGTGACCTTAAAATTGGATAATAATGTGTGTGTGTGTGTGTTAATTAATTAAAAATACATTACATAAGCCTAATATAAATGTATTATAGATTCTATTGCACCGAGGGGCACTCTTCAACCTAATATGGATGAGATTTTTTCATGTCATGTAAACATTAATGATTTTTGGACTTCAGTTTTTGACAACCCATGGTTTTTCCCATGGTATTCTTCTCTAATGTAGCTTATTTAAAGCCATAAATCTAATGAACTTTTCCCTTTTTCCAAAGAGAATAATTTGGTTTGGGTGGAAGCCAAGTGTCAATGTAAGGCGTCAATCAACACCCAAAGAAAAAACATCCCACCTTTCATTAGAAAAGTACAATAATGCACTACAAGGAAAAGACCATCTAGCGGAGGTTATAAAGGAGGTTTTTAGTATTATAAAATTGGCCAAAATTGTCAAAAAAACAATTACTGCAACATCTGTTTTTGGTAACGGAGGTTTTGGCAGAGCTTTAATGGAATTTCAACACAACTAACAAAACCTAGGCGGTCAGAGGTTATTATGGATTTTTTTTTCATCGGTGGGCTACTAAGGTGTCAACGCACCGGTGCGTTTCATATAGACGGTCGCCTCGGGGCTGTCGAAGGTGCATGCACCGGGCATTAAAGGTATACAACTGCACTAGCCGCACTGTAGGTCATACAATGCACGAGGCCGTTCTAATTGGTATTGGGTTTTTTGCAGTGCCCATATGCCATATCAATGCACCGGTACGTAGTCTTATAGAAGCGCATCGTTTCACAGTAAGAGACAAATGCACCGATAGCTCTAATTTGTATTGGTATTTGTGCGGTGCCCATAGGTCGTTGAAACGCACCAGTGCACAGTCTCACATAAAAGCACCGGTGCGCAGTATCGCACAAATGCACCGAGATTTACAATTGTTGAATTTTTCAACAAGAAACAGTGAAATTGGCATTCGGAAACAACATCCTTGATCCTAGTGAAAATTAAGCACCTACACTAGGTGGGGCCCACACAGGTTATTTTTAGGTGTATGTCTATTTTTAGAATGGTGAGAAAATTCTATCTATAGCGGGAGTCTATTTATAGATGGTTGAGAAAATTCTATTTATGGAGGGGCAACTATTTTTGGAATGCATGTGCGAATTCGGTTCGTGAATTTCATGTCTAAAAATAGAATGCATGTCAATTATTATTATCTCTTAATAATAATTAGACAATAAATAATAATCTATTCTCTTGAAGAACTTGATTTCAATTAACTGATGTGGAAAACCAGTTGACTGAAGGAATTTCAAGTTCTAAGGTTGGTTGGTGGGACATGCAAGTGGACTTTATTGTAACTGAGTGATACAAAGTTGTAACAGAGTTAGATGTGTAGTTATGTGAGTTGTAAAGTATTTTAACTCAATTAAGAGAGTTAAACTCAGTTGTGCTAGTTGTTACTAATTGTAACTAAAGATACACTAGTGAGAGATCAGTGAATTAAATATTAAGTTAATTCACACGGAGTGATCTCACATGCAACTGAATATTTACTACCGTTAACTACATGCATGTCAGATCCAGTGGAAGCCCAGTCGAGAGATAGGTGAAAGGGACAGTTTGACTATCAGTTGTGACATTAGTGGGTGCACACTTGCAACCAAACACACATTGGAGATGCCTATGAGTATTGCGTAGTCAATGCTGGCTAGAATTAATCATTCATAGGTTCTTGACCATCAGGGATTGCGCAGTGGAGGCAGGTCGTCTGGAGGTAGTAAATTGGCACATGTATTTGCTAATTTTTGTATGACAGTGTGAGACAATTGTTTATTGTACTGAAAGCTCTTGGATTAGAGTTTTGTATGAAATTGTTTCATGATCCATGATATATACATAATATATGATAGTGGGGTTTTTAGCTTTATGCTTTCCCGTTAAAAACATCGGTGTTATGTGTGATTGATCTTTCTTCATGTGTTTGCAATTGGCGATCTTGTTTTAAATTTCCACAAGAATTTTAAGTAGAAGGATTTTGAATTTAGCAGTGGCATATAATTTTTAGATCAGGAGAATCCAGGCAATACATAATTGTATTAAAATTTCTACATGGTATCGGAGCAAAGAAGATTGCAATATTGAAGCAGTAGCTGAGTTTGTTGGTGGAAACAATTCGAATTTGCTGCAAGAATTTCTTGGTGAGACAATTGAATAAATATCGAAATCGCTTTCAATGGTTTGCAGCTAGAGTATGCACTCGAGGGCAGCTCAAACTACATTGCATGGAAGGACAGGATGGAGGCAGTGCTTGAAGATAATGGCTTGAAGGAATTCATCGACAGATATGCTCCTAAGCCCACTTCGACGGATGTTGCATTACTTGACGCAGGGAAAAATAAAGTAGCAAGGGCAAGGAGGATTCTGTTGGAAGGTGTACGAGACCACATTGTCTTAAGCCTTCATGGGAAAGCCACTCCATATGCTATGTATAAGGCTTTGACGGATATTTTCCAAAGCAGCAGTGACCATAGGAAATTGGTGCTGAAGGATAAACTCAGAAAGATCAAGATGGAAAAGAACGACACTATTCTGGTATACTTAACAAATTTTTCCAATGCATGGGTGAGCTTGGGAGTGTAGGAGTAAGTGTTGTTGATGATGATTTGGTGAGCTTGGCTCTCTTGGGACTCCCTAAGAGTTGGCACAGTTATGAAGACTCTATCAACGGATGGGAAAAATTGTTGAATTGGGAACAACTGTGGTCGGTGATAGTGCAAGAGGAGTTCAGGAAAAACACTAGAGATGGCTCTTCATCAAAGAATGATGATGAAGAGGATTGTTCTTTGGCTACCAAGGTGAATAAGGGGAAGGGGAAGAAATTACATTCTAAATATTAGGCTGGTGAAGATGGCAAGGAGCACAACATGTCCAAAGTGAAGTGTTTTCACTGTCACGAGTATGGACATATTGCCACAAATTGTCCACATAAGAAGAAGAACAAGATGGTTGCTGGAGCTGCAGCTGGTGAGGCTCTTGCCTCGCAATTTGAGCTTGACTTTTCATTGATCGCATGCATGGTGTCTAGTGCATTGGGATTAGGGTGGTACCTGGATAGTGGTGCTTCGTTTCACATGACGGGAGATAAGAAACTTTTCAGTGACTTGGTGGAGAAAGATCTCCAGATGCATATTGAGTTCGGCGACGATGGACGATACATTGCGACTAGAATTGTACCATTACCTTTCATAGGGCGTCAGGTAAACTCTTTCATTTAAAATATGTCATGCATGTTCCAGGTTTGAAGAAAAATTTAGTCTTAGTCACAATGTTAGAGGATAGAGGCTATGATGTTGTCTTTAGTGAAGGAAAAATTTTCCTTCGACACAAATCAATAGGGAAAGCCAAGAAGGTTGGGATTCGACTTAAGATTCTCTATAGAATTGATGTAGATGGGATTTCTATTGAACTGTCTACTATTGGGATGTGTGAGAAATCCATTCAATTGATGCTTGAGAGGGAGCAGGATTTGCATGCAGGTAAGAGTGAACCTCGGGATGTGGAGCAGACACAAGATAAGGATCATGGAGTGGGAGGAACCACTCATGCAGAGAAATTTCATGCCAAATGGGTAGAAGGAGTGCATGCATCTATACCACCAAGTGAGAGGTGGGGTGACATGCATGAGTAATCCCAAGAAGAAATTTCTGGACAAGATTCATTGAGATGGTGTGGATCTCATGAATCAAACCTTGCTATGAGGAGCCCATAGAGCATCAGTAGCAGGATCAGTTAGATTGATGCAGTCAGATGTTGTGAGGACATGAAATCAAAGTGACAATGTCGAATACTAGAGCGCAGATCAAAGTTGAGAGCAAGTGGAGAGTGCATGGATGCAGAGGTCAGCAGTGTAGTGGTTCCTAAAGACATGTGCAGTTGGTACCTGCAGAAGTCAGAAAACTTTGATGACAGATGCATTATACTAATTTATTTTTTTGGAGGCTATTCATTTTTGGAAGTGTTGCTTGCAAGTGTTGCATGTGCGAGAAACACTACAGAAGTGTTGCATACAAGAGTTGCAGGGCGCATGCATGGAGTTGCATGGCACATGCAAAGGTTGTAGGGCGAATGCATGGAGTTGCATATCGCATGCAAAGACATTCCTTTCTTGTTGAGAGGAAGTGTTGAATTTTTCAACAAGAAACAGTGAAATTGGCAGCCGGAAGAAACATCCTTGATCCTAGTGAAAATTAAGCACCTACACTAGGTGGGGCCCACACAGGCTATTTTTAGGTGTATTTCTATTTTTAGAATGGTGAAAAAATATATTTATAGAGGGAGTCTATTTATAGATGGCTGAGCAAATTCTATCTATGGATGGGCATCTATTTTTGAAATGCATGTGCGAAGTCAGTTCGTGGATTGCATGTCTAAAAATAGAATGCATGTCGATTATTATTATCTCTTAATAATAATTAGACAATAAATAATAATATATTCTCTTAAAGCACTTGATTTCAGTTAACTGATGCGGCAAACCATTTAACTGAAGGAATTTTGAGTTCCAAGGTTGGTTGGTGGGACATGCAAGTGGACTTCGTTGTAACTGAGTGATACAAAGTTGTAACAGAGTTGGATGTGTATTTATGTGAGTTGTAAAGTAGTTTGACTCAGTTAAGAGAGTTAAACTCAGTTGTGCTAATTGTAACTAAAGATACACTAGTGAGAGATGAGTGAATTAAATATTAAATTAATTCACATGGAGTGATCTCACATGCAACTAAAGATTTACTATTGTTAACTACATGCATGTCAGATCTAGTGGAGACCTAGTTTATAGATAGGTGAAAGGGACAGTTTGACTATCATTTGTGACATCAGTGGGTGCACACTTGCAACCAAACACACATTGGAGATGCCTATGAGTATTGCGCAGTCAAGGTAGGCTAGAATTAATCATTCAGAGGTTCTTTGCCATCAGGGATTTCACAGTCAAGGAAGGCTAGAATTAATCATTCAGAGGTTCTTGACCATCAGGGATTGCGCAATCAAGGCAGGCTAGAATTAATCATTCAAAGGTTCTTGACCATCAAGGATTGCGCATTGGAGTCATGTTTTCTGGAGGCAGTAAATTGGCGCATGTATTTTCCAATTTTTGTATGACAGTGTGAGACAATGGTATATTGTACTAAGAGCTCTTGGATTATAGTTTTGTATGATATTGTTTCATGATCCATGATATATAAATAATATATGATAGTGGGTTTTTTAGCTTTATGCTTTCCGGGTAAAAACATCTGTGTTATGTGTGATTGATATTTCTTCATGTGTTTTAAATTGGTGATTGTGTTTTAAATTTCCGCAAGAATTTTAAGAAGAAGGATTCTATATTTAAAAGTGGCATATAATTGTTAGATCAGTAGAATACAGGCAATACATAATTGTATTAAAATTTCTACATGGTATCGGAGCAAAGAAGATTGCAATACTGAAGTAGTAGTTGAATTTGTTGGTGGAAACAATTCGAATTTGCTGCAAGAATTTCTTGGTGAGACAGTTGAGTAAACATCGTAATGGCTTTCAATGTTTTGCAGCTAGAGTATGCACTTGAGGGTAGCTCAAACTAAATTTCCTGGAAGGACATGATGGAGGCGGTGCTTGAAGATAATGGCTTGGAGGAATTCATCGACAGAGATGTTCCTAAGTCCACTTCGACTGATGCTACATTACTTGACGCATGGCAAAAGAAAGTAGCAAGGGCGAGGAGGATTCTTTTGGAAGGTGTACGAGACCAAATTGTCTCAAGCCTTCATGGGAAATCCACTCCATATGATATGTGGAAGGCTTTAACAGATATTTTCCAAAGCAGCAGCGACCATAGGAAATTGGCGCTGAAGGATAAACTGAGAAAGATCAAGATGGAAAAGAATGACACTATTATGGTATGCTTAAAAAAAAAAAATCCAATGCAGGGATGAGCTTGGGAGTGTAGGAGTAAGTGTTTTTTATGATGATTTGGTGAGCTTGGCTCTCTTGGGATTTCCTAAGAGTTGGCATAGTTATGAAGACTTTGTCAACAGATGGGAAAATTTGTCAGATTGGGAACGACTGTGGTCGGATCTAGTGCAGGAGGAGTTTAGGTGGAAAACCAGAGATGGCTCTTCATCAAAGCATGATGATGAATAGGATTGTGCTTTGGCTTCCAAGACGAAGAAGGGGAAGGGGAAGAAATTCCATTCTAAATATGAGGCTAGTGAAGATGGCAAGGAGCACAACATGTCCAAAGTGAAGTGTTTTCACTGTCACGAGTATGGACATATTGCCACAAATTGTCCACATAAGAAGAAGAACAAGATGGTTGCTAGAGCTACAGCTGGTGAGGCTCTTGCCTCGCAATTTGAGCTTGAATACTCATTGATCGCATGCATGGTGTCTAGTGCATTGGGATCAGGTTGGTACTTGGATAGTGGTGCTTCCTTTCACATGACGGGAGATAAGAAACTTTTCAATGACTTGGTGGAGAAATATCTCCAAATGCATATTGATTTGGGCGACAATGGATGATACAGTGTAACTGGCATTGGTACCATTACCTTTCAGATGGCGTGAGGTAAACTCTTTCATTTAAAATATGTTATGCATGTTTCAGGTTTGAAGAAAAATTTGGTCTGAGTCGCAATGTTAGATGATAGAGGCTATGATGTTGTCTTTAGTGAAGGAAATTTTTTCCTTCGACACAAATCAATAGGGAAAGCCAAGAAGGTTGGGATTCGAGTTAAGAATCTATATAGAATTGATGTAGATGGTATTTCTACTGAGCTTCCTACTATTGGGAAGTGTGAGAAAGCCATGCAATTGATGCTTGAGAGGGAGCAGGATTTGCATGCAGGTAAGAGTGAACCTCGGGATGTGGAGTAGACACAAGATGAGGATCATGGAGTGGGAGCAACCACTCATGCAGATAAATTTCGTGCCAAATGGGTAGAGGAACACTAGCACATTTGCCCCAAATTCCGACGGCCAAAATTTCGCTCTTGCGACACATAGGCGGCCCAAGAGCGACATTTTTTGGTGCACCAAAACATGGTTTCTCCTCACGTCGGACCTCCGACACTTTATTTAAACATCAGTATTGTGACGATATTTTCGATGTTTCTATGGATTCGTCGCAATTTTGACATCTATAATTGCCCGTTGCTCTTCCGACAGTTCACGATTTGTCGCAATTTCGACGTTTCTAAACATCACTATTTCGACGCCATCGAACACTATTACTGACATTTCGAGTGTCGCTCTTCCGACAAAAAAAAAGCATTTTTTAAAAAAAATAATGTCGTAATACCGACAGAAGAAAAGGTCAGAATACCGATGAAAAGAAATATTAAAAATAAAAAGGTAAACGTCATAATACCGACGACACAAAACAGCTTTAAAAGAAACTAAGTGTCACTATAGTGACGAGTCAAAACATCAGATTACCGACGGCAAAAAAAAAAAAAAATTTAAAACTAGCCGTCGAAATACCGATGGCAACAAAAAAATATTTTAAAAAAAAAATATTTCTCGACCATTCAATTCCCTTGAGAACTAATTTGAATTTTTCATTAAATGTCCCTTGTACAATTATGTGTTACTATGAAATGTAATTGATTCAAGGCTTTATTGATTCCCCCCAATGGCCTTCGGTTTTGTGGTCTAGACTCCAGTCACTTGTGAGAAAAATAAGGACACTTTGTGGGGCATAATCAATTTTTCATTTAGTTCAGGAATTTATTCTACATTTATTCCAAATTTGGAGTAGTAGGCTACTCTATGTTTTTATTAAAAAATTTAAATACTTCTAGCATCTCCAGATCTTACTATATATTTGAAATCAATATTGTTTCTTGCTAAGAGTCCCATTTAAAAGCTTAAATATCAATCATTTGACACATTGTAGTAAATCCTAGACTCCAAAACTACCACTAAGTCATTCCATTCCTATGTATCATAATTTGTTGTTATGAATTTTCTGTTAGGAATTCTAAGAATTACATTTCCCAGTCATGCCAAACTCTCATTAATAGACTTATATCTTTCATCATTATCCATCTCAAGTAATTCAAAAATATCCTCAATGTTTTTTCCTGCATTGTTTGGCCCAAGGATTTTAGGGAACCTTGTCGTTGGAACTTCAACTACCAGCCTTTTAAACTTTCATTTCTTGGGATCACTGTACAATGTAATGTATGTTATTAGATTTTTTCTCCTTATACATGATTGTTGCACCTGTCACCTTGATATAATGGCCATTTTTTTGCTAGCCTTAGTACCTTGATAATAAATATATATTCCTAACATCTTTCTTTTTTTTCTTGAAAGGTTTGACAGTCCTACTTCAAAATAAACCCAAACAACCATTGGAGAGCAAGACTTGTTCATATGATAAGAATGTGGCTACTCTCACCCAGTCCAACAGTTGAATTTCACAATAATATTGGATCCCATAAAGCACTGAAAACAACGAACCTTTTTTCTATACGAGCACAACCAATTTTGGCAGATTAAATTATAATATATCTTTGTCCATATTTCAAAACAACATCTTGATAAGACAACAAAAGAGATTATTCGGGAAAAAATACAAGGACATGAAATAGAAACCCCAATGGTGATATTTTTGGTCCATGAAAATGGATACTATGATTATATGCATCTCTAGACTCAAGGGAATTATGTAAATATGCAGGGGATTCAGAAATTAGTGAACCAAAAGGCACCAAAGGAAATCTAGAGCTATCGCATGGAGTAACATAGAGCTTAATCTTAGAAGAAATAGTGGTATGACTATAGCATACATTGGAATTGCCACTTATCTTAAATGATCTTAATTTCTTGATAAAAGTTGCATTGAATGGAACCGGACCTGGAAAAATTCTTTAACTTATAATTTTGGTTCCACACTGGAATTTGCTGAAGGAAATCTTCAAAAGGAAATTGTGACTATTATGCGTTGACTGTAATCAAGAAGGTCATTGCAAGTTTACTTTTCTTGGATCTTGATTACATGAACTAACCATGCACGAAAAATGATCTTATATCAGATGTAGTTTCATTTAAGCATACAATTAATTGGCTTGTGGTATCCCCACTTCTACAGAATTAACAACTTCATAGGTATAACCAAAAGTGTCAAAGGGATTCCGCCAAATCCAGGTAAATCCAACATCCTGGCCAAAAGTCACTGATCCACAATAAAATTAGAAAACCAAATATAAAACCTTTCCATTATTCCTGTAAATAAACTTTAGAAAGAGTATGGACAATGAAACCCAGAACAAAATGTATATACGACAAGTTGTGAGAAACAAGTATTTTCTAGTGAAGCACACCAAGAAAATGGTAAATAATACACCATTTTACAACCGCTTTAAAGATGTAAGCATTGCACAAATGCAACACTAAAGCCATCCTATAAAAAAGGGCAGGTAAAGAATACAAGCAAGCTGCAACTATTTCACAGCACAGTCAACTATCAATTTTGATGCTCCATACCCTTCAAATTTTGTAATTGATGCTTCCCCATTAACTGCACTATTGACCATTGGAAAAATCTTACGCAAGGTTGTTACATGCTCCTTTCCCTAGACAACGTCATTTCTTCCTACCAATGCCTGCCAAAAAAAAAATCAATTGCTTATAAAATTTTATAAGTTTTAACTCGGGTCCAAGCACAGTTTTCTTCTAAGATCTAACAAAAATTATTTGTAAACATAAACGTGTTGTAAAAATATAAGCTGCCATAACTAGATGTAAAATTGTCCTGATAAAGCGGTGTATGCTGTTAGTAGGCACTCCTAGATTTGACTGTTGTAAATATGTTGGATATAGAATGCATTACAGAGTTTCTTTACTCCTTTGAATAAAAACATGCAGGACATAAAAATAAGTTGATTCTAACCTGCATTATGACCCCAGCAACAGCCATTGTGCACTGCACAGCTTATGCCCAAGACTGCATCTCTTGATGAGCATCACATAAATGAAGAAGCCACATGATATGCAGATCTACCACGTGTGCATAAGCCCAAGCAAGTCTATGAAAGCTCTCTACTGCTACATATCTATCTATTGAAATCATAGAACCCTATAATAAAAAACTACAAAATCCTTTATTTTCTAATTTCAGTTAATGCATGCATCCAAGATAACCTTGATCAAAGGAGTGAAAGAAATGAATTTCCTACAAGGAAAGTGTGTTTAATTCCCGCATCTAGGGCACGAAGAAGTGTTACAGACAATTGCTTGACTTATGACCATGACCAATGATTATATGTAGAACCCTTAGAGATAGCATCCAATGCATTCTCAGAAATACCTCATCCTTTCAAAAGATCACCACTCCTCTCTTCCATTTCCATTTCGTCCAATGACTTCCTGAGATGTCGGGCTTCCCCACTTTCCTCCAAGGAGCCATCAGACTTCATCTGAGTAACTTGTATGTCAGACATCAATTCTGACAAAGTGATTGTCAACATAACACGTAATATTGCAGTATTCTGGAAATAGTAGAATGAATTATGCAAATAGATAATACACAATCACCAACAACAAATAAAAAGCAGAAATTAAATAAGCAATTGTTTCCTCAAACAAACATTTGTTCTCTAAATTATTTATCCCACTCAACAAGACCACATATCTCCTTAAGGAAACTTACCCGCACAAGAATTTGAAGGCCAACAACAGCCCTCTTTCTGATGGAATCATTACGAAAAACTACAAGACGAAGAAGATGAAATGCCACCTGCTTCAAGAAGAGATCATTCTCTCTTGCCATCAATGTTGCATCATGAATATTAAAAATATTGTTAAATACAGGGAAAAAATATTTCCAAAAGACCAATGGTTGGTTGTAGGAAATAAAGGCCATGAATATTGTTGTAATATAGTCAAGCTTTCCCTAGTCAATCCGAATGCTCTAATCTGCAGCTTCTCGCGAGAACTTCCCAGTAATTTCCAATATCTGGAGACTTACAGATGCACTAATGTTCTCCTCCCAAAGCTCCTGAAAAGTACATTGATGAATATTAATTCTCCGCATTTCCTTCAATGACATCCAAGTCGGTTATTTCACATGTAGCGTGTTGTCAATGCTTGATTTAAAGGATACAAAAATATTGGAGAAAAGTTCCATGTTTATCCTAATGACTCAAACTGACACCTAGCATGTATGACATCCAATATATATGATGCCATGTAAAATTTAGGTTGTTGTCGGTCGGGCGGATTTTGGGTTCATTTTACATTTCTTGTTATGGAGGCTGCTAGAATCTCTAGCAAATTAAATATACTCCCATCCTGAGGAAGCCATACACTGAGCTTCGAGTTGTAGCTCATAGACGAGAGGAAGAATATATCATAGTAGAAATGGAAGAGTGACAAAGGTGGAAAAAATCACTGTAGAAATTTGAT
The DNA here is from genome assembly GCA_034641835.2 of Pinus albicaulis. NCBI lineage: Eukaryota > Viridiplantae > Streptophyta > Pinopsida > Pinales > Pinaceae > Pinus > Pinus albicaulis. The sequence continues at coordinate 1,303,066,013 of CM076584.1, read as the reverse complement.
TTGGGAGCATCGTTGTGTAAGGAAATGGAAGTTATCTAATGGGAAATATTGCACCATTACAAAAAGGATTGCGAGGGGATTTAGCTTAGCCGGACATTTTTTCACAAGATCTGAGTAGAGGGGGCACCATTGCATGGAGATATGCATACAACTATGCTATGAGATCAAGGAAAAGAATAAAATGGTCGAGTGTATAGAAATCTAGGCTTAGAGAATGAGGGAAAGTTAATACCAAAAGATGTGAAATCATGAGTAGCAGTGAATTATATATAAAGTGAAATGGGAGCATTCGAAGGTAAAAGGCTAGAAGGTGCAGGGTCGTACGAAATGTGAAGCGCCAAGAGACAAAAAATGATAAAGAAAGGTGCAAGAAGTTACCCGATGCCTAACACAATGATCTAGCTCTTGGAATCAATGTAATATCCAACACCATAACACACTCTATTATGCTTTCTTTCACCAATGAGATAAAGGCTTTAGATACAAGAGAGCAAGGTAGAAATGACATGGGCCCCATCCTATATATAATATTATCACACATGTGAGGGTCTTAATGCGAATTAAATGCATCTGTGGGATAATTATTGCAATAGGACTTAAGGGAGTGCACTAAATGGAAGTTTTGCATTGTGTTTTGGTAATGAGAAACACTACACTGCCCTAATGAGTAGTGCTGATGGGTTTTATTTGCGATGAATCACGCACCGTCATAACAACTTCATTACTTCAGTCTCAAAATCTAAGAGACATTTTCCATCCCATTAAATAACTGCACCAATAATTTGTAAATGAAATATTAGGATCATATATTTCAATCTATTTTGTTTTCATTCTCAAATTTCAGAGCCTCGACCTTAAAAACCATCAACTCTAAACCATGAAGCATGAACTACTAAAATAATACCCCTGCTTGATTTATCACATAGAACTGTACAAGAAGACTTGTGATTTTATTGGCCTATAATATGAGTTTATAATTTACTAAGACTGATGCAACAATTGCTGTGTTGGAAGAGTAGCTTCAGAATGTGCAACAGTCCATTGAAAATTGTTTGACTCAGCTTCAGCTTCTTGCTTGCTAGGTAAGACTCAAAACTATTTTCTCTTTAGTACTTTCGAAAAATAAATCTCTCTTTGATTGGTTAAAACTAAAAAGGTTTGGTTAAAACTAAGAGCATTGTGCATTTATTCCTCTCTCTTTTTTCTATTTCTTGTTTTGATAAAGAATATTGTTTTATTCCTACAGTTGTAATAACACGCTTCCACAGAGAATTGTTTGAATATGTATATGTACAGTTTAGCATATATGACTAACTTTTGTCTTGGTACTGAGTCAAGGGTACCAATGACTTGTAAACAGAATGTATATGCAAAAATATAAAGTGATCATGTAAAATGATTCCTAATGAGAGCCCAAGGCCCAGACCCCGCTAGTGAATGTGTATCATTTAGACAATGAAATATGACGTTAATAAGGCCTAGGTGAGGCCTGTGATAATGATGTGAACATTTCAATGCCCCTAATAAATTAACATACACAACATATAATATCCAAGGGGAACATGGGAACGACCATGGGCTGACAGATGGCAAATGTCTAGAGTGAAGATGAGGGGCTCATAACTTTCCCCTGCTGACTCAAACATTATATACCCCCTTTACGAAGTAATTCAGTATTAGATATAGGATACCTATCTATCTATGCAAATTAGGTGTTCCACATATCAATGAATATATTACGGTTCTTCACTGCAAATTGAGATTGTGATCTTCAAACAGTCTACAAACACAGATTTTCGAACATCTTCTCTAAGATTTTCAGTGATCTATCTCTGAGTTTTTTTGGTGACAAGACAGAAGTAGTAGGCCTTGACCCATAGGAGGAAATCTATAAGTAGACACAACAACCTTCGCCATCAATAACATAACATGCTCCCATTTCCTTGCTTAGAAAAATGAGAAAACAAGAGCACGTGGAAATGTGTTTTTTTGGAAAAATGTGGAAGAATTACGTGAAAAAGTTGACATAATTATATTTCATGGATTTTCCACATTGAGACTTTTTCATGAGAAGGAAATATGCAGGCATTTTTGGCTCAATAATTCCCATGTACGCTTATATTTTGAAAAACGCCTTTGAGATTCATCTTTGACGGCTCAACGTTGTGTCTGTGTGTGAGCCAACACACATACACACATAGAGATTACACACATAGACATAAACGTAATTATTATAAATATTGATGTAATTCAAATAGAAAATATGCAACACTATGGACCTATAACCAATACCAACTTTTTAACGTTATAAATTGTATCCTAACTCGAAAAAAATAACAATGATTTTGTTTCGTGTAGTGAATTCTTGGCATTAAAATGAATCGGTAGAGCGACTTTAGATACCTTGCATAGAATAAATAGTTAGTGATGTGTTTTTTCCACAGATTTTTGTACACACTGTTCTTAGCATGATGTTTGAAGAAGCTCCTAAATCAATAAGACAATTATGAACATTTTTATTGAAAATCTCACAAGTCAGAAGTAAAGGAGTGTGAGAAATAGATCTATCACCGATTAAAACAAGATCATTGGGATTTACTTTGTTTGAAGATGACGGAGGTTTTCCCATATCTTTAGAAGCTTGGGCTATAACCAATGGTTGTATAGGATCTACAGGGATTTCCTTGAGTTCTCTGAGTAAACTTTTTTGCTATTGTTTGAGTTTGGTCATTTCATATAATGAAATGTTTTCTTTGGTATTTTTCATATCTTCGACTATATTGTCTTCCATTGTATCTGAAACTATTAAAGTTTTGGAAGTTGTAAGAGGATCTAGAGAAATAGGATCTTTCTGAACAGTGTTAGATTTTTTGGCTATTGTTTTCTCCTTTGTGGGGAGATATTTTTGTTTCTGATTTGATATAGTTGAATCAGGAGAATATTTACTTCTTATAGATGCATGCATAGCTTATCTTTCTTATTTTGTAGGGAGAATGAAATCCCATAACCCATTTAGTTCAACTTCTTCTTCAGACTCTAGTTCATGTTCAGATGGGGAGGGATCTTCAATATCTTGATTGGATTCAGCGTTTGAAATCACATTTGGAGGTTGAGATGTTGAAGAGGGGTTTTTCTTAAATGGGCGATATGATTTCTTAGGTATTGATGTTTCATCAACCTATTTCTTTATCTGAATCATGTCATTTGACATATTCTTTAACACTTTTTGAAGACCTTCAAGATCAATGGATCTTTCGAGACTTTCTTTTTGGAATATTGACTAAATGTTACTTTCTTTGATTTCCTATCTTCTATCTCTGATCATTTTTCCAATGCTAATATTCTTTTCTCTACAACGAGAGCTTCTTCATATTTTCTAAAAGGGTAGCTTTACCAGCTCTATTTACAAAAATAGCTATATTAGAAGGCAAAGAAGAAATATACCACTCTATTTGTACATCAACAATGGGCTTGGAAGCGGTTGGGATTTTGTTTAATAACTTATTAAATCTGGAGTTGAAATCTTTAATCCTTTCACCTGAATTTGTTTTTAGATTGGAAAGAGCATTGATTAAAGATTCAACAGTTCTATCATCTCCAAATTTTGCAAGAAAAACTTGTTCAAAAGTTGCCCAATCTGCAATAGATCCTGCTGGAAGTGAAAAATACGAGGATCCTGTGGATCCTTGTAAGGTATAAGGAAACAATATTACTACAATATCTTCATGAGCAACTCCATTAAGATTCATAGCTAACATAAAACTATTAATATGTTCTTCAACAGGAAGACCATCATCTTGATTATATTTAGGTAGCCATTTTTCTAGATGATCTGGAAGGGGATTTTCATTTTCATTTAATACAGCACCAGGATTAGTCCAAGGTCGATTAGCCATAATTGGATTTGAATTTTGCGAAGATACAGAAGTAGATCCAGAAGTAGGGGGAATGGATGTATAACTTACAACTGGAACAGTACTACTTTTGATAGTACTGATTGTTTGAGTAGAAGAAATGGAAGAATAAGAAGATGTAGATTGAGTAAGAGTATGTGAAGAAGTAACTGAATGAAAAGATGACGTGACTTCACTCGTATCTGATTTAGATCTGGATATAGAAACTTTTTTGCGATGTGATTCTATTGGAAACTCAAAAAGAGTAATTCCAAGTTTCTCGCTTTTGGATCGGGTTAATATTCCAGTTTCTTTAAATAGGGAAGTAAATCTTTCTTCAAAAACTTTGAGATTAACAGGATTTACAACAGAAACAGATATTCCTTAATTTATGAATTAAAGATTGAACTTCAGGAGACTCGGGAGAAAATTCTGAAGCAAACGATTGTTGAAATATTTCAAGATATGAGGGGAAAGTTTCTACAATTTCCAATTTCTGAGTTGGTGATTTAGAGTTTGATCGGGAAGATGTAGGATGCTTTTGGGGAGATTGACTCTTATGAGGGCTTCTAGTTTGAGGTTTATATTTGTATGCCATTCATAGTCAGGCCCTCCTTCTAGCACCAAAAATGTTGATGCCTCGGAAATCTGTGGCAACAACAAAGGGGGATAACCACCCAGTCCGAACCTTAAAGAAGCTCCTTTTCTATTTGGGATAGTGGCTCCTACTGGGTATAATGGGACCAATATCCCAGTTTTGGGTTTTATATGATTTTTGGGTTTCTTTCAAATGATTTGCAAGAAGAATAACTAAAATATAAAACAACTTTATTCTAAGATGCAAAACTTGAAATTAAATCTTATCTAATCTAACCTGGGATAATACTGATTTTATGCGATCTAAAATGATATCTACTATGTCTGTGATGATTTATATCAATCACAAACTTAATAGAATTAATACTTTTGTGAGATAATTCTTTTGAAAAAATAGTTAATCAAAATAAGGTGTAAAACATATTGCATATATTATGATGATCATATATAAAATAAATCAATTTCTATTCTTATATTGTACAATAGTGCAATTGATACTTCAAATAGGAATAATTGATTTCATACATAATTCATGAAAGCTATATTTATCACTAATATTAGAAAGGAGTTTAGCATACATGATAATAGTACCAGATGTGTGTTGTCATGTTCATCCGATCAGCGATAATAGGCCACATTCAATTTTCTATCAATAAGTCATTCAGAGAATACAAAAGTGCATCAACAGTGATCAACCAAAATTATATATAATTGAAAAGACCATGTTCTATTATCTTATCAAGACATCCACAAACTTATAGTAAAGCATTCTTTGTAAATGTTCTTAATAAAAATCCTGGACCCTTCTCTAAATGCATGAGAAGGGTTTAAATACTAGATTAACTACTTACAAAAATAGATTATACAAAATATCTTATGAGGTGGTTTCAAACAACCTTCCTCATTCCTAGTATCTAATCACTAAAATTGAAATTATCAAAACAAACTAACTCATGATCATGCTCGATGATAGGTTACTACCAGCTCTGCTTTTTTGTTCACAAATATCAAACATCGGTTGAACTTGTGGAGGCTTGTTGAATTGTGTCTTCATATGTCCGGTAAATATAGCATCAAGTAAAAGCGGCAATATCTTATGTATGGAATCTAGAGAACAATTCAATGTCATTATTTGACTATGGGGCTTAACCAGGAGTTGCCAGTATGCTTCCCAATTATTCTTTTTCAGCTGTGCAATTATTTCTTCTCGTATTTGTCCAGTATTTTTCCAACTTTGCTCCAATATTTTGAGATCAGGAATCGATTTGTGATTTCCTTCTTTAATTAAACGGGAGGTATGCAACATGTGGTTGATCATTTTGATTATACTCTTTGATATTTCCAATTTTTCCTGTTTTACCTGTGCATCCCAATCAGTAAAGAGAATATCTTTATAATTTTCTTTGATCTTTGCGAGATTTGACCTTCTCCCTTCCTCTGAATATTGCCATTCAATATAGTCAGAAATTTTGGTGTTGAGTTCATTAAACTCAATTCTCTGGTCAATGAATCTATTAGTCAATTGTTCACTGATTTCTAAGTGTTGAACTATGTCTAACATTTGTAAGACAAACAAATTTTGTTGTTTTGAGAGTAAGGCATTTAATTCCAATGCTTCTTTAATGAATTCCTCTGCAATAGGAATGCCTTCATACTTTGTAAGATTTTCTCTCAATTCTTTAATTAGTGCTTCTTTGCTGGATAAGTCATTTTCATGACTTATCTTAAGTACTTCCATCTCTTGCTGAAATTTGAAGAGTTATTGCTCAGCATTTTGACTTAGACTATTCTTTTCTTCATCTAGTTGTTGTTGTAGCTGCATTATTTTATCATCGTTCTCTCAAACCAAAATGGATACTTCGGCTGCCTTGTCCATTGTTGCAGTAGTATATGCTCCAGAAAATTGTGATAGTTGAGTTAGATTTTCAATTGGGTTGGCTGGGGTGTCTTTCCATACAACTTCCATAATCTCATTTTCTGGCAGTGTTTCAATCCTCCTTCTCTTTCTCTGCTTCTTGACTACAACTTTATGAAGAGGGTTGTAGAATACATCCAGTGGAGGGATATTAGTTACTTTTAGAATAATTTCATCAGTAGGAAATACAGGGATAACTTTTGTATATTGGGAGCTTGTCCCAGGACTTTTAGTGATTTCCTTTATTGAAACTATCTGAACTTGGGGAGTCTGAAATCCTATATTTTTCTATGTAGATGATCCATTGAGGGTATCCATTAATGTATTATCAACTAAAGTCCAGAATTTATCTAGCTCACTTTGTTTTGTGAATCTGATTCTTTTGTTCTGATTACCTTGGTTGGTTCAGTCATATAACTAGTAATCAAGATATTCTGTGGAATACGTTTAAGTCTTTGTTCTCTATACTCATTGAATATTTGTAATTCCTCCGGGTTCAGATTCAATTTAACAAAGTTTTTAACTTCTTCAAAAGTTCCAAAAGACTGCAAAATGTCTTCAAAACTATCATCTGTGTGTATGATAGGTTTGATTTTGACTGACTGAGTAAATTTATTAGCAATATTCTCTAGGTCGAATTGCCTTGGTGGTAAAACAGGGAGCTTCAAAAGCTTAATCTTCTAACATTCTTTCAATGCATGATTTAAATTGCTAAGGGAGAATGTACCACACTGAATTGAAAAACTTGGCCATAAATATTTTTTACTATCTTTCAGAGATTTAGTTAGTCCATTGCCAACAGTTTGATAGGCCACTTCTCTCGCCATTAGTTTATCTAAAACATGCAGTGGAAGCGCATGTGGTGGAGAAGATCTTCCGAATACTCTGATGTATGAAAATGATTCTTCTATGAAACATCTTCCTATCATTTGATGATCTGTGATGGCTTCCTTAGTAAACCTAGGGCTCTCTCTATCAAACATTAACTTCTGTAATGGTAAAACAACCCCATAGCATAATCTGTGGAAGTGTGGTACATAATTATGTTCCCATATCTATTTATGACTTAAATGAATAGGGGTAGGGTCCTCAAGAGTCCATTTCCAACCCATAATTGGAAAACTGGTAGAGAAACAGATGGCATCAAAAACATATGTGCTCATGAGAAATTGGGGGACGGGTTTGGAAGAAGAAGCTCTTGCCTGGCGATATTCATTAATCGCTTTAGCTAGATTTTCAGAAAGAATGGTTTCCCAATTCATGGTATGATAATTAACACATGAGTCAATCAAGGGAAGCCAATTTATAGAGAACTTGGTGTTATCAAGGAGACCATATAATCTGCATAGCATTGTTGCTGCAAAATTGTATGGATTTGCAAGTGAAACGATAGGATACATACCTGATTTCTCATGTTTAAACTTGTTATCCAATTTCCTCCAACCTTGAATATATTTGAAAGGGTCTTCATTATTCTTTGTAAATTTTTCAACAAACTTGTTGTCATAGACGTCTTGTTGGTCGGGTAGTTTTTACATGACCTTCAAATCTTCAGCTCTGAAAGAACCTAATATCTCATTCTTAATAGTTCTGAATTGTCTGTCTTTAATTATTTAATTCTCAAGAACCCATCTTATCATGTCGGTATATGGTAGAAGGCTGGCCCTTGTTGCTATTCTATGAAGGAAGAAACATGCGGCATCTTTAAACTGTAAATTTGAGGGCCTTGCATCATCAGCGGTTTCCTTGACCTCCACTACTTTAGGTTCTTCATCTTTGAGGATAGTATAAATAGCTTGCCACTTTGTGGCACCTCCATCTGCAGTGCAGACAGTATTTGAGACTATGGATGACATTTCTGTGTATTCCAATTCTACAACAGTCTGTTTGCCGTGTTTCTGCATTACTTTTCGTATGGACATATCTTGAAGGAAAATCCCTATTTAAGACAAAGTGATGATCAAATGATGAAAGATATACTAAAATGACCCATTTTAAAAGAAAATATCTGGGAAGGAGTTATATCATTAATTAACCATAACAAATCAATAATTGTCTGCATTGGGATGACAAAACACACTTAATCATTTCTGACACTGTTTATTTTCACATTAAAACATTTATTAAACCCGTCATTAAACTCGTAAAATCCGTCGCATCGCGCCTTTTGAATATTTTTTGTGAAGCGAATTTCTTTTTTCTAATGCGATATGTGATTTCGTGATATCGCGAAATCGCAAAATCGCAACATCGCAAAATCGCAACATTGGAATATAGCAACATCGCAAAATCACAACATCGGAATTTTGGTAAGAAATGCTTTAATTTTTAAATGTATATCTGCAATGTGCGATTTATGATGTCGCTCACGAAGTTCAAACGCTAATCGCAAAAATCAGGATTTCGTCATTTTGTGCTTAACCTTCAATGAGAAAATATTATGCGGGATGAGATTTGCGATAGGGTGATCACAAGGATATTTAATTAATTTCTTTTTTGGTTTTTTGTTTTTATTTTATAAAAACAACAATGTTTTTGGAGTTTGATTTTTTATTTAGAAAGAAAAATATATTTTAAGAAGGGTCCCTATTTCTATTATCAAAATTTTAGAATATTTTGAAAACAAAAATGGGGGGAGTTGTTGCATAGCACAGCATGATGATAGATTGATGTTTGTAGGAAAAATCTAGGCCAATTTTCCATCATAAATCCATCCTTATTTTTGGGGTTTGTCCCCTAGCCTTCATTGTCAGCCCCCCTAGTTGGGGGTGACAAGTGTCCTATCCATCATTCTATTGTTCGGTGGCTTATCCCCTTCTAGGATGATGAGCGTGAGGAGATCATATAAGATGCAATAAGATAATTTTATTAGTGTCTAAGTAACCACAAAACTAGGTCAACCTAACTAAAATTGAGATTGTGATCTTTAAGAAAATTTATCATCATCTGAATAAGGAGGAGGTTATCTGTAGATCTCATTATGTTCACTTAGTATGATAAACCTTGTTTTGGGTGAACCCTTCAGCCTTGCAATACTGGGCTGAGTGGAGAGATTTTAATCCTGGGTGGAAATCATTTTACGTACATGAAGTAACCCCTAGAAAAAACTCAAGGAATCAATTTAATTTGTTAGATCTAGGTCCAACTTTCTAACTTGCACCTGGACCTACAAATGAAGGTTGGAAAATTGACACATATTATAACACCAACATACCAAGTAAATTTACTGCAATTTTAAGCATTTTTAAATAAACTTGTATTTAATATTTCTTTTTTTTCCATATGAGATATAAGATTTCAACTCCAAATAATTGGCATGTTTTTTGGAACTAAATGACCCAAGGGAGTTTATGACCTAACAGAATAGACTTCCAGAAAATGGTGGTAGGGAGCAATTGGCTGCAAATACTCTAGGTCCACTCCTAGGCTAATATAGCAGATATACAATTACCAGAACAGGGGTGCTCATTCTACTACAAAAGGGGTCATTGGGCTAGGGAACCCACATATATTAAATTTATGTTGTTGGCCAAGAGGAAGGCATTCCAAAATAAATGAGGTAAATAATGGCTATTTTGACTTGATATAGGGCTCCTAGATTGTTTCAACATGATACAACCAATGCTTCTTCTTATAGGGAAATTTCCAAGCTCCATTGAGTTGAATATACAAAACACGCTTTAGGCTTAGCCAACAATATCCATTCACTAGTTGTCACTTCCTAAACACTTTGGTGTAGTTCCCTCTCCAATCTCACGAGTCCACTAAGTTTCAGTGCCTTGCAGACCAATCTTGAGCAATATATTTTATGGAATAAGATTATTTATGTTCTCTATAATTGACTTTTCAGTAAATGCTAAACTAAACGCCTTCAATTCAAACTATCATTTTCCAGACTTGGGTTTTCAAATAAAAAATATCAATCACTATGGTGATATCTTGCTTAGGTACATGCTTGGCTGAGAATTAGGTAGTAGGTCACTTTCTCGAAAGTAGTGACCTACTTATGTTAATAACACAGTTGTTGTACTTGTCACTAAGGATTTTTAATTTTAAAAATGAACCTATATAGGAAGATGCAAAAAAATAAGGTAAAAGAACACCTCTGAATTTAAAATTGTATGAAATGTTTATTTATAAGTTGAATTTTAAATCATATGAAAAGCTATAGTTATGTGCTTTGTCACGGGGCTTGTTGAATGTCCATAAAATTATGATTTCACCCCAATTCTTAACCCTCTTCTATGCATGTGATAAAAACCATTGATTCTCTCAATCATACAGGTCAAAAACCTCTTGCTAAAACTCTTATGAAGTATCTATTTTGTTTCCAGTTTTATGAAAATGTTGAAAACCCCACATTCCTGGGAAAATAACATTTTCAACAACTATTCTAATTTATTAGGTGGCTTTATTTCATTCACAATCTATTATTTGTTCAGATTATTTGGCACCATTTTTAAGCAATATATCCACAGTCTGGTCATTTTTGGCATCTAAATAAGTGTTAAGATATTTTAAACTCTATGTTAGTTGAAACTTTGTTGTGAAATTTGAAACAATTTGGCATGATTAGTTGAACTTTTTTGTTTCACCCATCTATTCTATTCCACAAGGGGGGGATGAAAGAAGAAATTAGGAAGAATATGATAAGCAGGTATATAGTAAGAATGATAAATATCTCCCCTCAGATAAATGTTATGTGCAGAAAGAGAGAGGAGAGCCTTATGCCAACAGAATTATCAATCGGCAGAAATTGTGAATTTAAAAAGCCCCTGAAGCTGAGTTTATCATCTTCACTTCAAATATTCATTCAAGATTTTTGGTATGCCCTAATAGAGTTACAAAATTCTTTCCAGATAGCTCAAATTATTGAAGGCCTTGAAGTGCGAGCCCGAAAGATAATTCTTTCATATTCAGTGACATGTTTCCATTGTTCTTCTTTCTGCACAAGTATCCTCGGATGAAATGGAAGCATTATAACTAGAAGTCAAATAAATATAAATCTCTTGAGTAGCCTTTTGATTCACTTACCATAAGGTATTTAGAAAAGAGATACATCTTCATTATGTCTAATAATGTGTGCACACTGTATTTGGACTCTGGAGAAATGATCTTGACTTATGTTCCAATATTTTTCAATAAATGTCATTTAGATGTGAAAAAACCCTATAATCCTCCTTTCTGTTTTAAACAACATATCTAACAAGGACAAAAAGGATGGAAGGACTTATAACTAGGTCTAATGATTCTAGTGATACCATGTAATTTAGGGTATTTAAAATCACGTGTATAAGCATACAAAGCCTTGGAACATGATTCCATTCCCAAAAAATTGACACACACATCCAATGCTCAAGAGCAAAAATCTCAACAGCTTCTCTGATACATCATAGATCCCCTCGTTATTATATCTTTCCACTTTTAGGAAATTGGTTTCTTTGCACTCTGCAATACAACATCCCTCACCCCATCAATTATTTTAGAATGTTTGAATGCTAGACTTGGACTAATAAATTCTTAAAGTACTACATCTCCTTGATGAAGGAAAAATAACTGAAAGCTTTTTATCATGTGGTACAATAATCTGGGTGTTATTCATGAACAGTCATTTTTACTATATATAATTACATCAGTGAGATTATCAGTTTTACAATTGCTTCAGCTAGTGTATGAGCTCAAAATTCCACCACTTGGCCCTGGAAATAGGTGGCTTGCATGGAAGTGTCACAATCATACCGGTTATTCAATAATATCCATCTTTACTAAACTGTTGTTCTCTTTTGCAAGAAATTATAATGCATAAACTCACAAAGCCACATATGGAGAAATAGGATATAGAAACTCATGTGGGCTCAACATACTCTTCCAACTTGGTAAAATTGAAATAAACATTCCTCAGAATCTATTATACTAGATTTAAAATTTTCCCCTACTCTCAAGAATGGTTGATTCTTATTGAGTTATCTTTGGGACAAGTACTCCCTAGATACTCCCCTGGTGGAATTCCCCATTTGCCTTACTTGGGAGTCTTGGCCTCAAACTTGGGACTCGGGAGTCCATCCCAAAGACAACGAACAAAATATTGACACATTTTTTGATTGAGTCAGACTTATTTTAGAGGGACCTTTTGGAGGGAAATGAAGTGTTTGAGGTTAGAAGTCTTGATAAATGCATTTATCCCTCATTCTTTCTCTAGTGTTCCACTATCTAAAATGAAATCACCAAATATTCCTGCATTACAATTGTTGCTTCAATCAATCTTGTTGTTGTGGTTGATATGTTGGCGTACTATTATATGATTTCTATTTTTATTGTTCTCATTATGTCAAATGCTGATATGTTTCTACTATTATGTTTAATGCTACTAATATTACACCGAACTCTACCCTATAAACTATGATGCCCAAAGAATAACACGTTGGACTGATTTTTTATATGATTTGTACTAGATATGATATACATAGAGTCACATGACTGGTTGGATTTAACACATTCTACTGGGCTTGGAAGTGGCTTTGTAACCAGTGACTATAATATATTTATATAGATCCATATTCCCACTAAAGTGACTACCATGAAGAGCATTCCTTCAAAATTAGTGGACTTCTACATTCGTTATGGTTAAGGAACAACCCAGGATCTAGTTGCTTGTATAGGGAATTCCTGTAAGGTGGAAGGAATAATGCATCCCATAGCTCAGACCTCTAATTGGTAGGCATTCATGGTGTGTGTCCATACTTAATGGATTTATATTACTAAAATATAGGTATGCATGGCTAAGTGGTACATGCTTTAAAAATATCTCTTGGTCCTTAATAAACTGAATGTAAGATCCATATCTAACCCCTCGCTACACAGATAAAGATATACACATATACTGGTGTGGTTATTCACATATCTAAAATGTAGTTAACACGTTCCTTAGAAATGTTTATATAATGTTGAGTGAAATAATGTGTGAATTACATATACAACTAGATTTAGGTCTAGAATAAAGTGCATTTCTAAGTTCACTACTGCTTGCAGAAGTAATCAACTAACTACCCACATAGAAAAGACATGAGGTACAAACACTACTACCTCAGCTTTTTAAATGGAATAGCTACCATTAAAGGTGGTTCCCACGTTGATTTAGTAGCAAACCAGATAACAACCCATGTGATGAACATTGTAAATAAGAAGAACAAGACAGCTGCGGTGAAATAATCATTTATGGATCTTTGTCAATTCTTTGATTGACAATCCTGCATTTGAATCCCAAACCAAGGAGACATTGACAATTTGTTAGAATAGATTTGGTTCAAAGTGTGATTCCATGGCTGATTTGCAAAGATCCATCCCATCCATGGTTGATGGTTTGAAAATGTATTTGACACGTTCCTTAGCAATTTTTATATAATTTTGAGTGAAATAATGTGTGAATTACATATACAACTAGATTTAGGTATAGAATAAAGTGCATTTCATTTTCATAGTTTAGACGCGTCATCCTGAAATAGAGGATTTCTATGTAAATTTGAGAGCATTGTCTTCACTAAGAGTAGTGGTAGGATACAATCCATGTACAAACTTGTTCCTACATGAAGAACATGCTCTTGGCCACCACATTGAAACGTTGGCCATTTCTTTTGGATGTGTCTCTAAGCATCTAGAATCATCCTCATTTAATTAATGACATAACACTAACAATTTGATCTCTAACATGGTAATCATGATGTACTCTTGGACTACTTTAATGAAGATGGCCAAAAAATTGAGCCAACGCGGTATGTGCGAATTATTCCAATGGTCCTTGTAACTGGAACGTGAGGGAATTGGAACTGGTTAGAGTTCCTTTGTACCTAAATACAACCCAAGGGAATGCGATAAGATGGATACAATATAATGGTGGTTATATCACCATAACTATAACAAGTAAGTATAAAAATAGTATAAAAACAAAAAAAAAATCAATGTTTATAAGCATGTTCAAACTTACAATCAAATAGACGAAAAAACACATACAAAAAACCAGATAATAATCATGAACAAGCTTCATCTTGAATTATGAACTGTAAAGGAACTTAAAAATGTGACAGTACAAACCTGGTCAAGCGCACAATAAAAAAGATCCTAGACATGGTACCGCCTTACTGCCTCAAGAAGACCTTAACAAGACTGCTAAATTGGTGGTAATGGTGAGTAGTGCACACTTTGTGTTTGAATTTTAGCAAAGAAAGTTTCAAGTTGGGGGTGAATTTTGTTTCAGCATCAATTTAGGAAAACTAAATTACCTTAATAATATGTTATTCATGTCAAAAATTATTGATTAACACAAGCCATGGAAATATGGAGAATATCAAGCAAGTATATCACTAGCTAGGGAAACTAAATGACTTTAATCAAATGTTTTTAGTAAAAAAATTATTATTAAAGTAGCAAAATGGCACAAATTTGTTAAGAGTGTTCCTCTCATATTGTGGAAACAAGTGGATTTCACATATAAAACACTATGATACTAGTAGGATCTATTATCACCAGTCACCACATATGGCATGAGATTCCACTGGTGATTTTTGATACAATGGATTGGTTGCAGTACGCTATATATGGATTTTTCACTAGATTGTGGTTACACACACCTTCATTCCTTTTTTGGATATGATGCTCACACTTCATGGTGTTGTACAACATCATGGTCAAGGGGAATGTAATATTCCCAATTAGCATATAGCCTCGGAATCCCAATTTGATGTTGTTGGCGGTTTTGGGGATAAGAGGGAGCTTTTCACCTTGTCTTTTCCTTTGAAACCCCTTGACTTGAACACAAAGTCATTTGATAGAATTTTTTGAAGGCCATTTGCAAGTAGATTTTCTAGGTTTTAAGAAGAATTTAAAGTGATTTAACAAGTTAGTTGTAATCTTTTGGCCTTAAGGTGATTTTCAGCTGGAAAAATATTCAATCAACTAACAGTTCTTATTTTCTTAAATTTCTTTATCTTAGGATATTTTCTTCAAGTGCTTGGGTGTCTTGGGAGTGCCATGGAGCCGTCTAGAACCAACATTGAACCTTTTGAAGGCATTTAGAATGGGTTTTTATGGGTATAACAGGAAAAATAGAGGCTACAACCCATGGTTGTGGTGTGTAGCAACTAACAGTGAGGTGATTAGGCTTATATTAACACAGAGATCCACATTCAAAACCTCTTGAGTGGGTGTAGATAAGGATAGGTGCAACTCCTGATTGGTTTTGATGGAATAGGGATGCCCCTCATTGCATGGTCACTTAGCTCAAAAATAGCTATAATTTACTATAATCAAAATGTCTGAAAAAAAATTGGGACTGCATTTTGATACATAAGATTTCACATTTCTTTTTTCCCTCAAATTCCCATCTTTGAATTTCTAGGTCAGTTTGGTTAAGGCTTGAAATTTTCTTCAAAACCATTATCAAAAATCTTAGACACCGTTGGCAATTTGGGATAAATTTAGAGGGTTCTTGGGTAAGATGTGAATGATACAATGATAATTACTCTAGGGGTATAAACCAGCTTGTATAATATGTGGCTACACTTTCTGACAACAATCTAGTTGTTTGTCCCAATAAGACATCTGAAATCGTGATATAGATATGCAAAAAAAAAAAGGAAAGAGGCATGCAACAAAGATTGGGAGAGGCCTTAGAAATTGAGGTGAGGGAGGTTCCTTAAGGGTTTTAACATTTTGGAGATGATGAAAACATCTCAAGTAATAGAAAAACTAGTCTATGATTTTAACCATCCACCAGATGGTGCACAAAGCACCTTAGATTCATGTTGGAAGGCAAAAGAGTAGCAAAAAGGTAGAGAGAACTGTAGGTACATGGTGGTATTTGTCTGATTTTCCTTAATGCCTCTTAAGGGAAACATATTCTATCAGCCTATGATGCAATAGATATTTGTGGTCTAAATTTTAAAGACTCTTAACTATGAGCATTGAGAAGCTTAGCAATCCCTTTGGCAAGCTAAAAACATTGATACCATCTATGTCACATGGTTCACCGAAATTCAAACTTGAGGTTTAAAATTCAACGAACCAAAAGAAAATTCTTAGGTTTTAGTAGGTTCTTCAAACCTCATGACCGAACCTCAAGTTGAATTCAAGTTGAATTTGAACTTGAAGGAAAAATTGGGTTTTTTTATCGGTTTTCTCATTTTTTATAAATAATAAAGTAAAGTTTTGCTAACCCTAGATCCCTTGACTTAGAATCATTTCTTATTAGATCCCTATATTACTATTAGAGTCCCTTATTGTTATTAGTGTAACCCCCTTATTGTTATTATTGTACCCTTTTAACCCCCATTTTTTTTATTATTGTGCCCTTAAATTATTATTGTTAGGTTGGCTAGGATTACATTGTGGCCCACTAGGATTACATTATGGCCACATGGACTCCTATATATAGAAAGGAGGTTTTGTAAATTGTATCATCCAAGAATTTTTCATTTATGTAATGTATTGAAGGTTTCCCCCTCGAAGTGGCTTATTTATAAGGCGTTGATATCTCTTTTCTTCTATTTTTGGAGATGGTTACACAACATTTGGTATCAGAGGTTTGGATTCTAGGGTTTCGCTGCTCCAAACAGGTCATCGTGGAATTTTTGCTATAACTTTTTTTCTACGAAGTTTCAGAAGCTGAAATGTTTAGGGTGCGAAGCCAAAATCCTGAGGAACATCGTCAAAAAATTTCAGAGCTTGGTTCGCAACATTTTCGGAGATATGATCTGTGGAAGTTAGGTCTTTTTTCAGGATCCTAAACAGGTCATCGTGGTATTTGCGCTATAACGTTTTTCCTACGAAGTTTCAGAAGCCGAAATTTTTTGGGTGCGAATCTGAAATCCTAACGAAAATCGTCAAAAAATTTCAGAGCTTGGTTCACAAAATTTCAGAGATATGATCTGTGGAAGGTAGTGCTTTTTCAGGCTCTTGAATTTCATCTCAAAGAGGTGATCGGGGGAAAATCTTCATAACTCTCTCTCTGAGCATCGAATTGGAGTGCCCTAAAAATTGGTCATAAGTACACGGACTTTAGTTTCTTGGCTATCAATTTTAGAGCCGAAGGACGAAACAGTGACACGTGGAAAGTCGTACAAGTTCGCTCTACTGAACCAGTCCATAATTAGGTCATTGTGGGAGATTGGAAACAACTTTGTCTTGGAGAATCCAAATCAGGTCAGACCTATGGAATTCGAAAGATACTTCAGAGGGCTACGTTGGTACCAAAATTCAAATATTGAAATGCTGCAATCACAGAGATAATCCAATTTCAATATTGAGCTCCTCAAAAGAAAGTAAAAGGTGTGTATTTTTTTTCTGAATTGCATAAGTCTTGTTTGAAGAATCAATTTGAATGGATTCCAAGGGCATATTGTAGAATATATATCAGTATTGGGTTCTAAAATATGCCCCGTAAAAATAATTCAACACCCATTAAGCCTTCAGAAGGCTCTAATATGACTCATGAAGATGAAGAATTGCAACATGATATCAAAATTAGAAGAGCAAGTGCAACAAATTTCACTCTCGCAAAGAGAAAAAAAAAATGAAATGGAAGTTTTGAAGAAAGGCATGGAAGCTAAGATGGATGACATGAAAGACAGCATGGAAAACATGAAGAATGATCTAAAAGTAGACATCGAAGGTTTGACAAAGTTGATACAAGAAATGTTTCCTAATGGTGAAAAGATAGTAGAAGAACCTCATGATGAGAACAAAATAAATGTTAATCGTGATTTCATAAAATCTAATGTTGGCGGGAAGAACCACCATATTCCAAAAATTGATATGAGTAAGTTTTATGGAAAGGATCCTGTAACATGGATACTACAGATGGAGAAATATTATGATCTCCATAAGGTGCAAAACACACAAAAGGTACGCATTGCAACTTTACATTTAGAACAAAATACATTTGTATCGTATCGATGGCTTCGCTCCCGTAAAAAAATTGTCACTTGGTCAATTTTTACGGAGGAAATGATATCACATTATGAGGATACAAAGAGCAACACCTTCTTTAGCCAATTGATAAATCTCAAACAAAAGGGTTTAGTGGGGCAGCACATTGAGGACTTCCAAAAATTGAATATAAGGGTAACTGATATTTCAGAGGAACACAGGATCAATCTCTTCATAGGCACTTTAAAGGATAACATCCAACATGAAGTTCATGTTTTGGAACTGGATTCATTGGAGAAGGCATTCAGGTTGGCAAGAAAAGTTGAATGTAAAATAATGGCAACAAGGAAGCCTACCACTCAATTCTATAAAGAAGGAAGTGTTGCTACACCTAGATTTCCACAACCTACAAGGTTGACACCACAACAATTGGAACAAAAAATAGCAAAAGGGCTTTGCTATAGTTGTGATAGAAAATACACTAAAGGTCATAAGTGTGCTGAGAAGAAATTATTTTACATAGATTGTGAAGAGGAAGAAGAAAATGAACAAGGAGAGGATATACACCAGGAACCAGCCCTAGAAGAGGAAGAAATGAATCCGACCATATCTTGTAATGCACTGGCAGGAATTACCACTCCTCAAACTCTCAAGATAGAAGGACATATCAAGAAGAAAAAGGTAATAGTGTTGATTGATTTAGGTAGCACCCATAATTTTATTCATTGTAAGGTAGCCAAAGAATTAAATTGTTTCCTATACCCAGCACCAGAATGTCAAGTGATGGTTGCAAATGGAGGAACTATAAATTGCTCTGGAAAATGCCATAATATCAAGCTAACCATGGGGAATATGTATTGACTAGTCCAATGCTTGCCATTCCTATGGGAGGTGCTGATGTTGTACTAGGAGTACAATGGTTACAATCTTTGGGGACGGTAGCTTTTAATTTTCAAGAACTTCTCTTGAAATTTTTTTCAGAAGGAAAGGAAGTCGAATTACGGGGTATTGAAGGGAAGCCAGGAAGGATAATAAGCTCTAATGTCATGACAAAGCTTCTAAAGAAAGAACAACAAGGTGTAATTGCACAATTATGCTCACTAGAAGTTCCGACATCAAAATCATCTATTTCTGTAGATCTCCAACAAGTCTTGGACAATCATTCCAAGGTGTTTGAAACTCCCAAAGGACTCCCACCTATTCGTGATCATGATCATGCTATTCATTTGATTCCAGGAAGTGTTCCTCCAAAAATCAGGCCTTATAGATATCCTTACATCCAAAAGAGTGAAATTGAACGTATGATTGCAGAAATGTTAGAGGCGGGTATAATTCAACCTAGTCAAAGTTCTTTCTCTGCTCCTGTAGTATTGGTACACAAGAAAGATGGATCATGGCGTATGTGTTCGGATTATAGGGAGCTCAATAAGCTCACCATTAAAGATAAATTTCCCATTCCTGTGATTGATGAATCATTGATGAATTACATGGAGCAATTTATTTTACCAAGTTGGATCTTCATTCAGGATATCATCAAATTAGAATGAAGACTGAAGATATTCCAAAAACAGCATTTCGAACTCATGAGGGTCATTATGAATTTTTGGTCATGCCTTTTGGCCTTACCAATGCACCTTCTACATTTCTAGGGTTGATGAATTCCATTTTCAAACCCTTCCTTAGAAAATTTGTGCTAGTATTTTTTGATGATATACTAATCTACAACAGGTCTTGGAAGGAGCATGTTGAACATGTTGACAGGGTGCTCAAACTATTGCAGGAGAAACAATTATATGCAAAAAAATCCAAATGTTTCTTTGGAGTACAAGAGGTGGAATATCTGGGTCATATTGTATCTCACGAGGGTGTTAAAGTAGACCCTAACAAAATTAAAGCCATTAAGGAATGGAAAGTCCCTACAACCATAAAGCAGTTGCGAGGATTTCTCAGGTTAACAGGGTATTATCGCAAGTTTTTTAAGAATTATGGGAGAATAGCAGCACCTCTAACAACATTATTGAAGAAATATGCATTTTCATGGACTCCTGAAGAAACTAAGGCCTTTGAACATCTTAAAGCGGCAATGTGCCTAGCACCAGTCTTAGCCATGCCAGACTTCACAAAAACCTTTATTGTGGAATGTGATGCCTCGGGAAATGGAAATGGTGTTGTTTTAATGCAGGAAGGAAGACCCATTGCTTTTGTAAGTCGTCCAATCAAAGGAAAGTATTTACAGAAACCTATTTATGAGAAGGAAATGTTATCAATGTTGCATGCACTAAAGAAATGGAGAACTTACCTAATGGGAAGACACTTCAAGGTTAAAACTGATCATGATAGTCTTAAACATTTTTTGGAACAAAGACTATCTTCAAAAGAGTAGCAAAAATGGGTCACAAAGATGTTGGGTTATGACTTTGAAATAATCTACAAAAAAGGAAAGCTTAATGTTGTTGCAGATGCACTCTCAAGAAAGAATGAAGAGGTGGAAGCATTGCTTTGTGCCATTTCTATTATCCAACCAGATTGGATAACTGAAGCAAGAGATGAATGGAAGAAGTACAAAGATGTATGGATACTCATTCAAAAGTTGCAGCAAGATCCTAGTACATCTGATACATTTAGTTGGAAAAATGATTCCTTATGGTACAAAGATCGCTTATATCTTTGTAAGAATTTCCAACTGAAACAAAAGATTCTTCTGGAATTGCACACTTCTCCTTTAGGAGGACACTCAGGATTTTTAAAAACTTACCACAGGGTGAAGAAAGATTTTTTTTTGGATGGCCTTAAATCTGATATTCAAAATTTTGTGGCGGAATGTTTGGTTTTCCAGCAGAATAAAGTTGAGACAATTAAGACCCCGGGACTTCTACAACCTTTATCCATTCCAATTCAACGTTGGGAGGAGATTTCAATGGATTTTATCACAGGTTTACCTAAGTCCGAAGGAAAGAGTGTCATCATGGTGGTAGTTGATAGACTTACCAACTATGCACACTTTTTTTCATTATCTCATCCATTTAAAGCAAGTACATTTGCTACTACATTTATGGACAGAATTCAAAAGCTACATGGAAGCCCAAGGGTTATTGTGAGCGACAAAGATCCCATTTTAACTGGAAATTTTTGGACAGAGTTATTTTCTTGTTTGGGTACTCAATTAGCTCATAGCTCATCTTATCATCCTCAACCTGATGGTCAAACTGAGATAGCAAATAAATGTTTGGAAGGATATCTTCGTTGTTTTGTATCTGATAAACAAACACAATGGGTCAAGTGGTTACCTCTCGCTGAATGGTGGTATAACACTTCCTTCCATACTGCAGCAAAAATGACCCCATTTATGTCACTTTATGGATATCATCCACCATCGATCACATCATCTTTAAGGGAAAATTCGAAGGTTCAAGCAGTGGAAGATCACATCGAGCATCAGCAAGAAGTTCTCCAACTCTTAAAGGATAACCTGAATTTGGCAAAAAATCGAATGAAACAACAGGCAGATCAACATCGCAGCAAGAGAAGTTTTGATGTAGGAGATTGGGTATTTTTACGGCTACAACCATACAAACAAATGTCCCTCAAGCAAGCTAAGAAGGATAATAAATTATCACCAAAGTACTATGGTCCTTACAAGGTGTTGCAAAAGATTGGTACCATGGCATACAAATTGGAGCTTCCTGCTTCTTCGCGAGTACATCCAGTTTTCCATGTTTCATGCTTAAAGAAGGTTATAGGTGAAAATCTTCCAGTTCAAACAATATTGCCAGAACTTGATGAGGAAGGAAAATCATATTGGAACCTGAAGCGGTCATGGAAACAAGAACTCGACAGCTACGAAATCGATCAATTTCAGAGTATCTCATCAAGTGGAAGAACTTACCCACTAAAGATTCTACATGGGAGGATGAGAATTTTATACAGAAGCACCCAGAGCTACTTAAGCATTGAGGACAACACTTTTTTGAAGGAGAGGGGCATGTTAGGTCCCTATATTACTAGTATAGTCCCTTATTGTTGTTAGTGTAACCCCCTTATTGTTATTATTGTACCCTTGTAACTCCCATTTTGTTATTATTGTGCCCTTAAATTATTATTGTTAGGTCGGCTAGGATTACATTGTGGCCCACTAGGATTACATTATGGCCCCATGGACTCCTATATATTGAAAGGAGGTTTTGTAAATTGTATCATCCAAGAATTGTTCATTTATGTAATGTATTGGAGGTTTCCCCCTTGAAGTGGCTTATTTCTAAGGTGTTGATATCTCTTTTCTTCTATTTTTGGAGCTAGTTACACAACATTTTTGCACTTTTTTGTTCACTCTTCACTCAACCAACTTGTCTCCATTGCCCATTTCACTGACCCTCTTTCCATTGTTTTTGACCCTCTTTCAAGGTCATTTAGAAGAATATTCGAGTTTTGATATGGAAAATACAAAATCTTCGTGATAATAATATTGGAGAAAAGTTCTATAAAATTAACCATATGGAAAGAAAAAAAATCCTTATGATAAGAAATACCATCAAGCCTGACATACATGTGACAGAGTTCACTCAAATATTTTTTCAAACACTTCGGTGGCAGACTCAAACAAAACTCAAATTCAGAGTTATAAGGCATATCTGAAGTAGATTCATGTATCTTGTTTTCCTTATTATTTTAGGTCACAAAGAATAGCTTTAGTCTTCATATATGAGCTTGTAACTAACATGCTATGACAAGAAGTGAACACTACTACATGTGTAGAAATTAAGTCAAGAGTTTCTTCAAACATTTTGCATGCAACAAAACTATGTCAAATAAACAGTAGTAGAAAATGAAGGAATTATACATCAACCCATAAAAAAAGTATTTATAGACCAAAAAATAATTATTTAAAAGCATACCCTACTTACGAATGTGAATACAAGTCAACAACATTAAACTTAAGTAAGGTTGTGGGATAAAACAAAGAAATCTTGTTAGAGGTATTTAGACAAACAATTAGTGAGCAACCTCATTAATTTCAAAGGCTTGTGTTACAACCACCCAATGAATGGTCTCAAATGTAATATTTACTTTGTGCAGCCTTATGAAATAGTCCTCCATACAAATATGTGGCTTAGGATATCTGCAACTCTAAATATAACCAACAAACTTGCATGGCAACTCAAAGGAAAAACAAACCAACACTTAATAATATGTTGGCTTTGATGGCTAGGAATTGTCTTGGGAAACATCAACCCTCTTAATATATTATATATTTCAAGGGCCAAACTTACACCCATTTCCTACCAAATTTAGAGTTAAAACGTCAAACTTATGGCTGAAGAGAAATCATATAAGAGCCATGTTTTGTGTCATGGGTGCATGTAGTCTAAGGTGTGAAAATAAGGGAATTGTTTTACTAAAATGAAGGTGCTCTAGATGTACCTCTAAAGCTAAAAAAAATCTGACTTCCAGATCTCTAAATACCTCAGAAAATATCACCAACAATCATTATAAAATAGACATGAAATGCAAGACATAAAAGATAATAAAAGTAACTAAATAAGAACATGAACTGATTATGCGAGGAGTACATGCACAGGAGTTTCGAAGCCAAATTGAAAAATTTTGAAGCATGAAGAAACCACATTACCATTTTTCCGCTTAGCCTTTCAATGTGGCCCTAGCAGATTAATGTTTCCTTTGACGTGACCCTATCAAATTAATGTCTCCTCTGATGCAACCCTAGCAAATCAATGTCTCAACACTTGAATGGGTGGGGTTTATGTTGACAAAGAGCTATATGGGAAGTTTTTTGATGACTCTGTGGTGATTCAAATCGTAGATAGATGGTCTGGATGTGGGGGAAGGAGAATAGAGTGGAAAAGAAGATTATGGCATGAAATAAGCCTTAGTGGAAGATAAAATATAATATATACAATATATTATATATAATTATTCTTATGTGTTATATGTCCCCAATTTCGTCACACTATCGACAAGTGTCTCTACACGTCGCTATTGTGATGTTTATCTCCAAACCGTCATAACACCGAGGGTTGTCCGCAAACCATCGCAATACCGAAATTTTTCCCCAATATTGTCGCACTACCGGAAAGTATCTCTAAACACTGCAATAGCGACGCTTGTCTCCAAATGTTGCAATACCGACTCATGTCTTAGAAACGTCGCATTTCCAACGTTGTGTTCCAAAGCGTGGGTGTACCGAAGATGTTCCTAAACATCGCAATACCGACGATGTCTCTATATGTCGGTATAGCGACGGTTGTTGGCAGGATTTAAAAAATTGAGAAAAACTGTGCAAATTTCCGACAATACGTCAAAATTGTTGAAATTTTGACCAAATGTACCAGTGGGTGTGCATGCAGCTATACCACCAGGTGAGAGGTGGGGCGACATGCATGAGTAATCCCAAGAAGAAATTTCTAGGTAGGATTCATCGTGATGGTGTGGATCTCATTAATCAAACATGGCTACGAGGAGCCCATAGTGCAACAGTAGTAGGATCAGTTGGATTGATGCGGTCAGATGTCGTGAGGAAATGAAATTAAAGTGACAGTGTCGGATACTAGAGCATGGATCAGAGTTGATAGCAAGTGCAAAGTGCATGGATGCAGAGGTCAGCAGCATAGTGGTTCCTAAATACATGTGTAGTTGGTACCAACAGAAGTCAAAAAACTTTGATGATAGATGCATTATACTGATTCAGTTGTTTGGAGACTATTCAGTTTCAAAAGTGTTGCATGTGCAAGAAACACTAGAGAAGTGTTGCATACAAGAGTTGAAGGGCGCATGCATGGAGTTACATGACGCATACAAAGGTTGCAGGGCGAATACATGGAGTTGCATGTCGCATGCAAAGACATTCCTTTCTTGTTGAGAGGGAGTGTTGAATTTTGCAACAAGAAATAGTGAAATTGGCATCCGGAAGCAACATCCTTAATCCTAGTGAAAATTAAGCACCTACACTAGGTGGGGCCCACACAAGCTATTTTTGGGTGTATGTATATTTTTAGAATGGTGAGAAAATTATATTTATAGCAGGAGTCTATTTATAGATGGTTGAGAAAATTCTATTTATGGATGGGCATCTATTTTTGGAATGCATGTGCGAAGTCGGTTCATGGATTGCATGTCGAAAAATAGAAAGCATGTAAATTATTATTATCTCTTAATAATAATTAGACAATAAATAATAATCTACTCTCTTGAACCACTTGATTTCAGTTAACTGATGTGACAAACCAGTTGACTGAAGGAATTTCGATTTCTAAGGCTGGTTGGTGTGACATGCAAGTGGACTTTGTTGTAATTGATTGATACAAATTTGTAACAGAGTTGGATGTGTAGTTATGTGAGTTGTAAAGTAGTTTAACTCAGTTAAGAGATTTAAAATCAGTTGTGCTAGTTGCAACTAGTTGTAACTATTGGCCACCTATAAAATTTGTTACAATCAAAAGGTGGCAAAAACATTTCTTGAGCCTTCAAGAAACACTTTTATTGCAAAAATTGTTATCTCTTGAAAGCCTGTTGAAGACATCATGCCCTTGTTTCAATATTCATTGTTGTTTCCCTTTTTATACTCAGAAATTCTATTGTTTTCATGAGAAAGGACTGCTGCAGAATCATCATTTTTCTCCCTCCTCCACTCAAAACTAACCTTCATTTGCTCCCCATTTTTCTCCATAAAATTCCTCTATTTTTCATGATTTCCCTTCTCCCATTCGTGAAAATCCTCTTTACATAGTTTAAAACTCATTTTTAAACTATACCAAAACCCTCAAATTCCTTTGAAAACCATTGAAAATCTATAAAAAATACACATTTTCATGTTTCAGGCTTTAGCCCCCTTCGGCTGAGCCCCCAAACCACTTCCCCACATGTGCCCACGCCCTAGAACTAGGCGCTATGCCTATCAGGCGCTTATCGCATCGGAAGTAATCAATTAGCGCAAGTCTTTGGCTTTCACAAAAGCCTCTGATGCGATTAGCTCTGTTATAGATGAGCCCCGGTCCTTTTTCCACTTCACAAAACTAGAGGCCTACAATCGGGTGCTCAAACTCATGAATAAACCCTGTCTGATTGATTTTTTCCTTTGTTAAGTCATAAAACCCACTTACCTAAATTTTTGGCCTAATCGCGCCGGAGTTGTGCTTTTTTAATAAAAATGGGTTGATTGAAAGATCGCATCAAAACTTTTGATGGGATTAAGTCCCAAATGTAAAAACTCCACCCTCCGCTTTCCATTCCATATAACCTATGCCTGGGACCAAGAGTTTAAGTCCTGAGTCACCAATCGCATCAGAGTTTTCCATCGGGTGCGCCTAATTGCTTTACTTTGCCCCCTCCGATCGTCGATTCCCGATTCACTCTCCACCGTCGATCTAATCTGCAGATCTATGGTCAGCGCTCAATCGCATCGCAAGCTTCATCGGGCGCATTTTATTTCTTCCCCCAATTGGTCATCCCGTGATCAATCGAGAGCCGTTGATTTTTCCCCCCCGCCTTCCGTGATCCAACGGTCCTCATTCACTCCGTTCACAAGTCTTACCTCCACTTCAAAATCCTCCAATTCATTCCCCACCGTTGATCTAATCCTCAGATCAACGGCCAACGCTCAATCGCATCGCCAATTTCCATTTGCGCAGTTTAAATCGTTTATTTTCCACCCCCAATTGTCAATCCCCCGATTGGTTGTCCACCGTTGATTTCCTCCCCATCTTCCTCAAATCCTACGGCTCTAATTCGCTCCGATCATTAACCCTTCCTCCGCCCTTTTAAACCCCTCCAATTCACTTTTCGTCGTCGATCTGATCTGCAGATCGACGGTCAGTGCTGAATCGTATCGCAAGTTTTCAGCGCTGTGCAAATTCTTTCCCCGCCGATTGCGATCCTCCGATTGGATCTGGACCGTCCACATGCCCAAATCGGACGGTCCCAGATCATTCCCGTATTATTTCATCGCCATCCGCCTTCCACCAAAGGGTTTTCAAAACCAATCACCACCGTTGATCATTGCGTGATCGACGGATCCGTCTTATACTTCCCATCGCTCTCCTTTCGACCATTATACGCATATCTCCACCATTGGATGCTTCCATCCAATGGATATGCTCCTCCCACGCCCTCTGAAGCAGTTTTCCCAAAAAAAGCAGTATTTCTTAATAAGTTTTGTATTTTGCAGGTGTTTAAATGTTTATCTGTTATATTGAAAGAAGGACCAAAGGCCAGGAATGACGATTCCCGTGCCTTCGATTCATAAAAGGAAAACCGTTCGCAGGGTTCAAGATCCATGTTTCGTCGATGCTTCATGGGCATTGATGCCTTGAGAGCCCTGCGTGGCCTGCATATCAACAAGACATAATGATTTTTAAATCACCATTAAAAGAGTATCAGTGTTGAAGACAGAACACAGCAGAACAGAAGAGTGAAGACAAATTTGGGGATTATGGCTAAGATCGATTATCAAAAGCCTAATCCTCCAAATTAAATCAGAGTTAAATGAAATCATAAAGGTCTACAGACAGAAAGGCTTCCACCGCCACATCTGAGGCAAATTGATTCCTCTCATCTACCATAGTGCCACCTGTAGCCACAAACATTCAAGCGAAGGCTGAAGTGATTGATAAAATAAGATATTCGCCTCAGCGCAGCCAGAGAAGTTAATTTTGCACATAAGCTTAATGAAAAAATATCAGCAGAGTTATTACGTCCTAAACGGAGCCTTGAAAGTCAACAAAGGCTCCCACCGAGCTCAAATCTTAACTGTAAATCCTTTAATACAGTGAAACACCTGTAAACTTCTTCATCGAGCCCTTCAAAGGCCGAGAATTCATCACTTTGTGTTAATTAACCTGAGAGATATTTTATCAGATCTCACCTCCTCATTTTTCTATAAATACTGCCGTAGAAGATGACAAATTGTTGGTTGGTTGTTGGTTGATCACTAGCTGTAATATTGGAACTCTCTGAAATAATACATAGTCTGTTAAAGTTGAAGAAGAATTTGAAGTCTTGAAGCCCTGATGATGTTGTTGCATGCTTATTACTGTGAAGGCTCTATCATTGGATCCATGAGCTTGGCTATTGATGAATTATTCTGAACTATATTATGTTTTCCCCTATTTTCATTATGCTCCATAATTTCTTACTACGGTAGATTGAAATTTTTAGGCTAAGAAATGACTCCTGGAAGCACCTTAGACCTGTTCATCCTTCACTGTTTTATGTTTTCTTCTGCTGAAGTATTTTAGAGTCTTTAATCTCTCTCTTTATTCTTCATGCTTGTTTATTTCCTTAATAGTTCGAATAGTTGGTTTCAGCATGATTTATGGTTTTACCTGCTTGTCTGCTGCCACTTAAAAACTGTTATTGAAGTCTCCCTTTGAAGTTTCTTGTTTACAGTGATTCAAGGAGGTATGTTATGATCTTTCCCTTTGTCCTTACTTAAACAGTTGTCTCAAAGGTATTTATAGTTGTAATCATAGATGTTTTAGGTGTCCCCTCTTCTATGACTGCAGTTATCAGTGAATCTTCTATGTTTTCTAAGTCATTTGAAATAAAATCTTTGAGGAAATAGGGTGTTCCCCGAATCTTAGATTTCATTTTAAAAGTTGTTTTGAAATCATTGTTTGCTTAAAGGTGTGATTTGTAGAATTCATGGTTAGCCTTGTCTATCAAAAATCTCTTTATTGTTCAAATTGTGTTTTCAAATTCCCTTCGTTGAGAATTAAACTTCTCTTTCCAAATAATTGATGTCCATCTCATTCCAAAAACCAAAGGATCCTGCGGCCAAGTTAGATTTTCCCTCTGATATCCTATATCCATTGATAAGTATGTTATGACCTATTTTTTACTCCATTGCCCAATGAACCATATGTTTCCCCATTCTATATATCTTTCCTAGAGCTTTCATGTTCTGTTGTATCAATCCAACCAAACAAACAAAAAAACACCTGCACTTAATAACTAGTCTAAAATCCATACTTTAAGCACACAAGATAAACTTTTGCAAAAAAACATTTGAGAGATCCCTCTCTGAGAACAGGAGGACTAGGTCCTGTAACTCTAAAGATTGGTTCTTATGTTGCCTTGTCTTTTGATTTTCCAAACTATCAAAACACGGGACACCAACATAATGGCAATCACAGTGGGACCTACTGAGAATACAGTGGTTTGAAAACACTTCTTAAAACTTTTTAGGCCCTTAACTTGATAAAGAACACTTTCTGGACTTATCCCACCACTCACTCCAACATAATGGCGATCACGGTGGGACCTACTGAGAATACAGTGGTTTGAAAACACTTCTTAAAACTTTTTAGGCCCTTAACTTGATAAAGAACACTTTCTGGACTTATCCCACCGCTCAACAACATAAAGGCGATCACGGTGGGACCTCTGAGTTCATAGTTGCTTAGAAAGCTCTTATAGACTCATTATTCTTTCAAACAACCATAGAAACTCAGAAAAACCCAAAAAAATATTTCAGTTTGGCTCCATAATAAACATGGTGGTGGAACCATAAAACATTTTACCTTCACAAAAGCTAAAAATTTTCCACCTGGCGACTCCACTGACCTCCAGTAGGCCTATTACTTCACTAGTCCTTGTAAAATCCCTTGGGAATGCATTGAGCAAACCCAATCATGCTGTTGGTGGACAGAAAATTTCAAAATCTTCCACCTAGCGACTCCACAATCCCAAAAGACCTAATAACTCCACTGGTAAAGGACTCTGAACTGGTTAGAAATATACAGTGACCTCTTATTATAAACATGGATCCAAGTATGGACAGAGAAGCCAAAATAAACACATTATTGGACCTAATTAGGAAAATAATGTACATACTTGATAAAATATTGGGAAAGCATGAGGATGATATAGATGTTGATTATCCAAAGCAACCTATGTTTTTCCCAGATCAAACACAAACTCAACCATTACAATACCTAGACAATGAGCAATATGTAGATGATGATCAAGACTTTATAGAAGAAGGTGAGCAAGATTATAGAGAAAACAATAAAGAAAAATTACTGATCATGATGGAGAAGATGGTGTACATGCTTGGGAAAATATTTGAAAGGTATGAGGCCAATTTAAATATTAATGATCTAGAGCAGCCCATGCTCCTTTCAAATCAAGAACAAACCCAAAAACTACAAGATATGTACGATGAACAAGATTACAAAGAAAGAAATGAAGAAGGTTGTCAGGAAATTCCTGATTACCTACCTATATCTTGTACCAGGCTATTAAGAGAGCTTCATGATCAAATTAAAAATACTTATAGTGAGCATTGCCCTGAGGAAAACATAAGCCATCTTGAACTCGCAAAATTTGAAATGGGAGAAGAGACAATGCAACCAGAGTCTCTGCCTTTATGTTATGACTCATTTCAGATTATTAAAGAAGAATGGCATCCTGACAATATACTTGAAAAAACTCATGAACCTTATAGTCAAAGTGACTACCACGAAAATCATGAGGAGTTGTTTGAAATTGAGATAGATCGAGAAAAGGAAGAGAATCCTCAAAATTCCCCTGCAAACACGAGTAATGATTCCCTAGAAAAGGCTCAAGAAGACATCTAGCCTCAAAACCAGTTAACACAAGAGGGAGAGGACTGTTGTTCTTCTGTCCAAAGCAAAGAGAAAATTCCTTCTCTTTTTACAGAGGAAGAAATTGATCAGATATTAAATAAACAGCTAGCCCTCTATTCTTTTTTAGAAAAAAACACTTCTGCTCATTTACCTACTAAATCTTGTTGTCTTGAAACAGAAAATAAACTTGTAGATCAACTAAAAGAACAAACTGATAACCCAATATGTGTGATTGGTGAAATTGTTTATACTAATGATTTTTTAACTTTTGATCAATATGATGATGATGATGAGCTCCAAACAGAAACTAATCATGCAGGGCAACCAGCAGTCGATTGGTGTCATGAATTTCATTATAAGCAGCTTGAAAGCAACAATCAGCCAGTCCAATTCATTAGGAATAGTTTTCACATAATTGGGAATCAGCTATCTATTAGTTGTAATGTTGGGGTTGAGAAGAAAGAGGAATTTCTTGAACATGATGCATATAAGGAGCCTCCTCCTGAAAGGGTTGAGGTAATAAAAGATACCCCTGCTCAAGAACATGATGTTCTCTTCACAGAGCACAGTCCACTGAATCAGAGCATACCAGGACTACAAGAGGACAACACTACAATATATGATGAATCCTCTAGTTCAGATAATAATGAAGATGAGGAAGTTTTTCTTTCTCATAGGAATCTTTGAATTAATCCAGTGGAGAAAGAAGAGATGATTCTGGTTGAAACATATCTTCCAAACACTCACAACCAGGTATTATTTCAATATCCCTATGCTCACTTCTTAAAGCCATTTGAAGAAGGGATCAAGGTCATTAGGAGCAGTGTATTACCAAAGGAAAGAAGATTATTTAGCATTGCTGCTAAAAAACAAAAGGAATGGGAGTGGCCCTGTTTGTCCAACCTGCCCAAGGAGATGAAGAAGGACCAATCATGGAATCATTTACTGGATTGGTTGTACTAGAAAAGAGAGTTCATTAGCTAAACATGTAAATATTCCAAGTTAGATTAGGTTAGATAGGAATGTCAATAAAGCTCAACTTTGAGCGTCTAGTTAGTTGTTGATTTTTGTCTTGAAAGAAAAAGAAAAATACAAAAAACAATAGAAAAAGAGAAAAGAGGGCAGATTGTAAAAACAATAAAGGTATAGCCCCATACCAATAAGAGAAACAAAAGTCTTAAAGTGTGCAAGCTTAAATTCCACTCCTGAAAAACACACTTCTAGTTAGTCAAACAGCCTAATCTTGACTAATTTAGTTTTAAATTTTCTGCTGATAGGTTAGTGAATTTGATTTTCCAAACAGCTTAATATTGGCTTATCAGTAGATAGATTAGGCTAGAAAATAAAGGTTCAAACATGCTCAAAATTTGAACCTTAGTTTCCAAAGAGAATGACTCAAATCTGTTTCAAATTCTGAGTCAAAAAAGATGTAAATCTGGTTCTAATCAGCTCAAAATCTGAACCAGTCAACAAAGAAAAACAGCTCAAACAAGAGTCAAAACAGAGCTAAAGAAAAGATGAAGGAAGTGCTTTGAAATTTCGGATCTTAAGCCTTCCATTTTGATTTAATTTTCTGCAAAATAATATCTATGTGCAGCTTGTTTTTCATGCCATAGATCATAACAAGTCAAACAGCTTAATCTTGACTTGACTGTTTTTAAATTTCTGTTATAGAATTTAGAGAAATAAAAATCTGTTGGACAGTTTAATCCCAACAGATGGTAGATTAGGTAGAGAATCATATGGACTCAACTGTTTAATTTGATTCCATGGAGAAATAAGAAGTAGAATTAGATTAGTTTCTTGCTTTCAAAAGAACAAAATGTTGTAAGAGAGTTTCCCAATCCAAGTGCACTCTAATGAAGAAAAAATGTTAGATCAGTAGGATTGGGTAGGTAGAAAGCTTGAGTTGATGAAAGATCCATTATTTTTCATGGCTGCTAATATGTTGCAGAGAAAAGAATATCATTCAATCAAAGAGAGTAGGCAACCCAATGGATGAGGCACTGATCAGTCTCCCAGAGAATGCAATTCTGAAGTTCTTGATGCCTTCAAGAAGGCACCATCCCTAAGTGGAGCCACTGTTGGCCAACTATAGAATTTGTTACAATAAAAAGGTGGCAAAAAAATTTCTTGAGCTTTCAAGAAACACTTTTATTGCAAAAAATTTTATCTCTTCAAAGCCTCTTGAAGACATCATGCCCTTGTTTCAATCTTCATTGTTGTTTCCCTTTTTATACTCAGAAATTCTACTATTTTCATGAGAAAAGACTGCTGCAAAATCATCATTTTTCTCCCTCCTCCACTCAAAACTAACCTTCATTTGCTCCCCTTTTTTCTCCATAAAATTCCTCTATTTTTCATGATTTCCCTTCTCCCATTTGTGAAAATCCTCTTTACATAGTTTAAAACTCATTTTTAAACTATACCGAAACCCTCAAATTCCTTTGAAAACCATTGAAAATCTATAAAAAAATACACATTTTCATGTTTCAGGCTTTAGCCCCCAAACCACTTCCCCACATGTGCCCACGCCCTAGAACCAGGCGCTATGCCCATCAGGCACTTATCGCATTGGAAGTAATCAATGAGCGCAAGTCTTTGGCTTTCACAAAATCCTCTGATGTGATTAGCTCTGTTATAGATGAGCCTCGGCCCTTTTGCCGCTTCACAAAACCAGAGGCCCGAAATCGAACGCTCAAACTCATGAATAAACCTTGTCCGATTGAGTCTCCCTTTGAAGTTTCTTGTTTACAGTGAGTCAAGGAGGTTTGTTCTGATCTTGCCCTTTGTCCTTACTTAAACAGTTTTCTTAAAGGTCTTTATAGTTGTAATCATAGATGTGTTAGGTGTTCCCTCTTCTATGACTGCAGTTATCAGTGAATCTTCTATGTTTTCTAATTCATTTGAAATAAAATCTTTGAGGAAATAGGGTGTTCCCCGAATCTTAGATTTCATTTTAAAAGTTGTTTTGAAATCATTTTTTTCTTAAAGGTGTGATTTGTAGAATTCATAGTTAGCCCTGTCTATTAAAAATCTCTTTATTGTTCAAATTGTGTTTTCAAATTCCCTTCGTTGAGAATTAAAGTTCTCTTTCCAAATCATTGATGTCCATCTCATTCCAAAAACCAAAGGATCCTATGGCTAAGTTAGATTTGCCCTCTGATATCCCATATCCATTGATAAGTATGTTATGACCTCTTTTTGAATCCATTTCCCAATGAACCAGATGTTTCCCCATTCTATATATCTTTCCTAGATCTTTCATGTTTTGTTGTATCAATCCAACCAAACAAACAAACAAACACCTGCACTTAATAACTAGTCTAAAATCCATACTTTAAGCACACAAGATAAACTTTTGCAAACAAAAATTTGAGAGATCCCTCTCTGAGAACAGGAGGACTAGGTCCTGTAACTCTAAAGATTGGTTCTGATGTTGCCTTGTCTTTTGATTTGCCAAACTATCAAAACACGGGACACCAACAGTAACTAAAGATACACTAGTAAGTGATCAGTGAATTAAATATTAAATTGATTCACATGGAGTGATCTCGCATGCAACTGAATATTTACTACTGTTAACTACATGCATGTCAGATCCAGTGGAGACCCAATTGAGAGATAGGTGAAAGGGACAGTTTGACTATCAATTGTGACATTAGTGGGTGCACACTTGCAACCAAACACACATTGGAGATGCCTATGAGTATTGCACAGTCAAGGCAGGCTAGAATTAATCATTCAGAGGTTATTGACCATCATGGATTGTGCAGTGGAGGGAGGCTATCTAGAGGCAGTATTGGCGCATGTATTTTCCATTTTTGTATGACAGTGTGAGACAGTTGTATATTGTACTGAGAGCTCTTGGATTAGATTTTTGTATGATATTTTTTCATGATCCATGATATATACATAATATATGATAGTGGGGTTTTTAGCTTTATGCTTTCTAGGTAAAAACATCTTTGTTATGTGCGATTGATCTTTCTTCAAATGTTTGCAATTGGCGATCGTGTTTTAAATTTCCGCAAGAATTTTAAGCAGAAGGATTCTATATTTAACATTGGCATATAATTGTTAGATCAGGAGAATCCAGGAAATACATAATTGTATTAAAATTTCTACAATAATTGGTATTGGTATTTGTGCGGTGCCCATAGGTCATAGAAACGCACCGGTGTGCTGTATCATACAAACGCACCGGTGTACAGTAATTGACACGCACTAGTGTTCATTTTGTATTTTTTATAAACATCGACCTCTGACAGTGCAATTATTGTGATTTTTTAAAATTCATTATTCATCAAAAATCGACACATCTTATAACAGTATTCATATTAATTAATTTTTTATTAATTCATTTGAATGTGATGTTTGGATTAATTTGTTATATCATATCATAATTATTGTGATTTTTTTAAATTCATTATTCATCAAAAGACTACACATATATTATAATATTATTCATATCAATTAAATTTTTATTAGTGTATTTGAATGTGGTATTTGGATTAATTTGTTATATCATATCATCAGATTTCACATCTCTTCATTATAATATTTAATCATCCATAAATTTAATCAGTGGTGTTACATTTCACAGCGACAATGGAGAACGCAATAGAATAAATTAAAACATATTATATATATATATATATATATGAATAAGACAGTCTTTGCCATACAAAATGGGACAGTCATTGGTATCCCTTTGTCTTTCAATTGAGACACTATGTCCATTACATTAAACAAAATGTTTGATTTAAGAGACAAATATTTCAAAAAATACAACGCCTTGCTTTGATATCCAAACATAATGATCATCATTCTTCGCTTGAAATGTTGTCACTACTCAAGCTACTTCCATGACTTGGGTTATTTTCAGGAATGTTTTTTCACAGTTTTGATTATTTTCTTCTTCTTCACCTTCCATCTACAAACATAAAAATAAATTGTAATGAGTGTATATACATTGGTGAGAATAATGAAAATTTCAATATTAAATAATATAAATCAATGTAAGTCGAAAATAAATGACGTACCATAGCAACATTGACTCATGAACTATACACATTCTTTCAAAACCATGTAGTCTGCCATCTTTCAAGATTTCATCTGTTGGCACAGTTCCATACTTTGTTTCCTGCAAGTTTTATACCCCATAACAAATCATATATTTAATATAAAATATTTTTTTGTTCTATTAATTATAGACGGAACTAAGTAAAACAAGATCGTTAGATGCTTACAAATTCCACAATTAATTTCTGATATGCCAACATATACTCACAACCCATATTTAACCCAATGTCAATCAATTCGTCTGATGGTTCTTCTTTGTATGTTAGCACATGTTTGAAGACATTCAATGATGATTTTTGTAAAACAACTTAAAATATACAAAATTGAAATCTAGTTAAGTTGTTATAAGGAAGTAACAATTACTGACAAACTTAGATATCAACCATTTTCTTCCTTGTCATCCTATTTTATGTGTTGAATGGGTTCCATTTTCTTTTCTTTTCAGCAAGAAGATACTTGAAAATCAATATTTAATGCTAAAGTGTTTATTTATTGTACCTAATGATCGAAAAAATCAATGATTTCATATTACATTTGAAGCACGTTGTTATTGATATGACTCCTCTTGCGATGCAATTTTGTCCATTTATTTGACCATCTCCTTGTACAAATTTTTGGATATTCCTACTGGCATATTTTTGATATCAGCTCATTCATCTTTTGATATTTTCATAATCTTTCTGAAAATGTAACATGACAATAAAATATCTAATTTTTATATTGATATATGAAAATTAAATATAAAAAAGTGATATTTATAAATAATTCTAGAAAAACATTTAAAGGAATATTACTTTTTCATTCCTTCTTTTTTGTTGTTGTACGTTTTTTCTATTAAAAGTTTGACATGTCTCATTGACCAATTCTCTAGAAACTCTTCCTGTAGTTTAGATAAAATTTGGTTCTTGGAATCATTGGATTTATTTTTGTATTGTAAGTGGAAAGAACTTCTATACATTCGTTCCACTAGATCCCTCAAACTTTTGTAAAAAATTCCCCCCTTTCGTTAACCTCTAGCACCACTCCAGATGAGCTAAAGGGCAATTCATTTTCATTTGCATGTTCTATTTTTTTTTTCTTTTGTTAGAACAACATTCCTTTTCTGAGTTGTTGGTCCCTATAGAACATTAAAGAGATGTGAATTAATAGATTGTTTGAAACATGTTATCTAATAATTTTAAGTATATTATTAATGAAAATTAAAAAAAGAAACTCATATTGGATGGACAGTATTTCTTCATTCACCTGATTCATCCTTTTGCAATTTTTCCATCAAGATTTTACGCTCTTTTGGTCCTAGATCAAAAATAATCTTATCTAGCTTCGTCATTTTGTGGCTCTGCATGATACACAGTAAATAGTACATATTATTTAAACTTACATATAGTTCAAAAATAATATTTTTTGTAAAGAATTTACAAAGAACTTTCCTTTTTTGCTTTTCTTGATGTGTTATCAGTATTTTTGTTACTTGATATCTTGTCAGTAATTTCTCTATCAATATGAAACCTGTACCATATCATTCATTAATATATTTTATAAATAAATTGTCAACTTTTCAGGTAAAAAAAATATCAAGAAACCGGTGCGATTTTCATGGTGTATGCACCAACGTCGGTGCATCGTGGTCTTATAAACGCACCTCCCAAACAGTATAAAACATCGTATGGTGCTCTATGTCAACAAGGAGGATTGGTGTGTTACATGTTAACCACCGCACCGATTAACACAGACAAAATAATAAAAATTGTCTAGTGTTAGTTTTTACAGCATATGGTGTCGTGGAGGGGGCGGTGCAGCCTATTCTTATAAACGCCTCATGCAAACAAGGGACCACCATATGGTGCTCTTTGTCAACTAGGAGACCTAGTGTGTTATATGTTACATGGTGCATCGATTAACAAAAATAAAAAAATTTCTCTTGCCAAACAGTACGTTAGCGGTGCGCTATAATGAAATAGTGCATCGGTGCCCTATTTTACATATGCCGCACGTATTAAAAAAAATTGTTTTTTAGTTTTTTATCAAACAGTACATGCGCGGTGCGCTGGGATAAGCTAGTGCACCGGTGCACTAGGTTACGCAGGGCGCACAGATTAAAAAAATTATGTTTTTTAAAAATTCACGAAAGGGCCGACATGGATTGGGATCCAACTATGCAAGTTGTCTCATGGATTGGATGTCATAGGCCTATATATATAGCAATAAAAAATTTATAAATATAAAATGAAAAACCCTAGTTCAACAAATTGAATTTTTTTTACTTACTGCGTAAAAATTACTGCAGAAAATGTAAAAAAGTAAAATAAAATTTAATCACGATATCGTTTGAAATTCTATGCTACTGGGTTTGAATCACCAGAGGTTTGGAATTATGATTATCTGAATACTTCTGTTCGAAAGTATTTTGTTGCTCCACAGTGCTCTCCTGCTATCTTGCTCCAGGTATGTCTCCTGCAAATCTCTGGCTGAAAATTTTTACAAAAATATTGAAATAATGAAAAGTGTTTAGTATTTAAAGAATTGTTTTATGAAATTAGATTTTCGAAAATATTTTTCCACCCATTTTTCAATTTACCACATTTTTTTCACTTTAAAAAAATAAAGTTGTGTTTTTTTTGTTTGTGGCTTTTCGAAACCGGTGTGTCAATTAATAACACCGCATCGGTGCATCAATTAATAATACGGCACCGGTGCGGAGTAACTAAAACCGCACTGGTGCGGTTATCTGTACATAAGCACCGATAACACTAAGTCCATTTTTAGGGCACTGAAATTACTTTTAGGTGTCTGTGCTAAAATTTATTGTTGATTTTTCTCAAATGCAGGGAGAAAATATCATAATTATATCGAATGGACAATTATTCAAAATCCATAATCTTTCTCAAAGTCCATCGCGGAGTTCTACCTATCCATCTTGAGATGTAATATTTACTTGATATTTTATTTATATTTTCATTATCTAATTGAATTTGTGTTTTTTATCCATGTCAAATAGCTTAATAAAATTTATAATGTATACAAATTTGTAGGTTCATGGAGATTCATAATTGAGTTCAAACGCACAAAATAATCAAACAACTCCAAAAAATCGAAAGCTTTTATCAGGAGAAGCATACCGCAAGGTGCACCTGGTAGATGAAAATGGACAGTCGCTTCACCCTGCCAATTGTAACAATTTTGCATCTTCTAACCACAATCCCGAGACAATGATGGTAATAATAATTTTTTGGTATATTAATGTAATTATTAATTTCAATGTCGAACAAATTAATCATGCATTGTCAACGTTCTTACTAATTGATATCATAGATTTTGTACTAATCATGTTCAAATATATTTTTTGAAATTATTAGGATTCTAGTGATAATGAGCGACCTACCTACCGTCTTCCATTGCACCCCACGATAATGTAAAATCGAGAGAAGGCTTAATTAAGAGAAAAAATTGGAGAGGAATGATACCAAAAATGGTTAAATCAACCACTGATTCAATTCCCACTACGTCCAGATTCATCAATTAGGAATGACTACAAAAATAGTAGCTCTTCACAAGCTGGCAATGGAGGCAATCAAATAGAGGCTGGTATGGATGATTACTTCAGGGAAACGACTGCCATGGAGACAATGTTGTTAGATGCATTCCAAAAATATGATCAGCTAGGGGATGATGCTCATATCGCTGACACATTTTTCGAAAGACTTAAATTTGTTTCCACCACCCCTCTCGTTGGACCTGGCGATCAGTCAAGGTCTACCCAGTTGGGGACAACAATGTTACTATACAACTTGAAAGCAAATTTTGGCTTGTCAAATGCATGTTTCTTATAAATTTTGAGGTAAGTTACCATAAAGTCCTCCCTTATATAAATTTGAGAAATATAATCACACAATGAACCTTACAAATGGTAATTTTTATGAACGTTAATAATTATATTGGCATTAATGTACGTTTAATATTTTCCATGAAGATCAAAAACTACAGGTTATTCAAAGATAAGGTTCTTCTGAGTCATAATGTCTTGCCCGGTAGCTACGAAGAGGCAAAGAAATTGTTGAAAATGTTGGGTGTTGAGTACATATCATATCATGCATGTCAAAATGATTGTATTCTATATAGAGGAGAATATGCAGACAAAGAGATATGTCTGAAATGTGGGCATGACAGGTATGATAAATAAAAAAAGAAGGGTAAATCACGTGTCCTCCTTTTAAGATATTGAGGCACATGCCTATAATCCCAAGGATTCAAAGGCTCTTTCGTTGCAAATAATTAGCTATGTTGCAGGGATGGCATGCCTCACATAGAAGTGAGTTGGGAGTTATGTGAATCCCAACTGATTCAATAGCCATGAAGCATATAGAGGATACATGGCCCGAAAAATTCAAGGATGAAGTGCAAATTCTACGACTCAGCATATCCATGGATGGAATCAACCCTTATTCCCTCCAGAACCAAATATTATGTTTGGCCTGTGGTAT
Organism: Pinus albicaulis; assembly: GCA_034641835.2. Taxonomy (NCBI): domain Eukaryota; kingdom Viridiplantae; phylum Streptophyta; class Pinopsida; order Pinales; family Pinaceae; genus Pinus; species Pinus albicaulis. Next base: position 1,303,025,524 of record CM076584.1, on the reverse strand, counting down.
TGATCAATAATAATATCCCCCCATCATTTTCCGTGAAGAATGAACATCTTATGTTGGCTCTCATAGTCCCTGGTAGAAGACAAGTGAAGAATATAGATGTCTACTTACAACCACTGGTAGATGAAATGAAGGAATTATGGTATGGGATAAGTATATACGATGTATCAAAACCCATCGCAGTAGAGAGGAGTTTTACGTTGTATGGCATATGTCCTTACACGACACATGATTATCCAGGCTTAGGATTTTGCTCTGGTAAATTACATGTTATTGTTTTGTTTATATACGTAACAATATTATTTCTCATATTAGTTATTTAATTCGTTGTAATTGTTCTGATCTTCATGATATTCTTTAACGTGCCATGCCTATAAATTGTATACAATAATCTCGTAGGTCTTGTAACAAAAGGGTATTTTGGATGTAAATGTTGTGAACCTTCTCTGAAAGCTAGATGGTCCAAGGACCTACGAAAGCCAGTGTATGATTGCTCCAGGGTATTCCTCCCAAAAGAACACCCTTACAGAAGAGCAGCATCCGCTTTCAATGGTAAACGAGAGAGAACCTAAAGGCCTCCAATAACGACACCAGTTGAATGGCTTAGAGATATGAGAGAGAGAAGGAGAAGGAGTTCATAGAAATTTTCGATTCAAATGGGGAGCCTATGTTCAATGATCTAGAATTCTTTGACACTTATGATGAGAAATTTCCCATTGGGATGAAAAGGAAATCTATCTTTTATAACCTCCCATATTGGGAGAATTTTAATATTACCCACTTATTAGATCCCATGCATATACTTAAAAAAAATTATCTTCTTTATGGAGGCACATATCATCGAAACAAAGTGACACATTGGCTATTAGGAAATATCTTATTACTTCAAAAACTAAAAAGAAACATTAGCCAAGACGATTAGAAAGTACAGGATCAGAGGCAGACGTTGGTCCCTCTAATTCATGGTATTTAAAAGAAGGTGATGTCCTATGGATTTTAAAAATATATGATCTTTCTTTGGCAAAGGAAGTTATAATGGGTGTGAGGGTGTCATATTCATACGGATCTTCACTACGACGCTGCTTCACCGTGGATGACCATTTGTCAGGGTTGAAATCGCATGACCATTTGAATCTTCTAAGAGTATGTATAATGTCAAAAGCATGGTTTTATTATTTTTTATATTAATAAATTTTATCCCATGCAGGGATCATAAAACATAACTAATTTCGTATATTATTGCACGTATTTATAAATTTGCAGTTTCATTATCCTTTGTTTGTGCATGGGTTTGTGAAACATGAATTCCCTCAAGACTTAGGATGTGCCATATCTAAATTATATGCATTTTTACGTTGGATCACGTCAAAGGAGATTCATGTGGCTAGCATTCCACGATGGCGTCAAGAGATAGTTGAGATTGTTTGTATGTTTGAGAAGGAAATGCCGAAAAGTTTCATGGACTTGCAGGTTCATCTTCTAATCCACCTAGTAGATGAGGTTGAATTATTTGGGGAGGTTTCTTTTCGTTGGATGTTCTTCTTAGAGAGGTACATGAAGAAATTGAAAGGTTTTGTTTGACAAAGGGAAAAACCCGAGGGGTCTATGGCAGAGGGGTACATATCATATGATTCTTTCTATTATTATAGCGAGTACATCAAGCAAATCGAGAATAGACCAGGTGCGGTGATTTGGGAAGATGAAAGGGATGAAGACAAAAGAGAAGGGGAGTTGCTCCAAACGAATGGAAAAAAGTGCTTGATAAAGAGTAAGCGACTTATAGTTTTTCAAATTTACACAATGTAAAGGTTCATGTTGAACTTCGATATAATGTATATTTTGATCTCTATGTACTATATAATGTCGGTTTTATTTCATCAGTAAATGTAGAAATTGAAGCAATCAATAAATTTGTTCTTTACAATTCCGAAGCGACACAACTGTGGGTCGCATTGTACGAACAAAAGAGGATGAAATGGGATAGTGACAGGAAATAATTCATACGGTTGAATGGTAGAAGTGTGTCTTATCCCGATCATTTAAAAGAAAATATGCCAAAATTATGCCCCAACAGTTGGGTTGCTGACCAAGTCAGAGAGAAATATGGTGCAACCGGTCATTACCTGCATGCTGAAGAGGATGCGTTAAACGTAGGGATTGGGGGCAGCAACTTGATAATAATCTATTTAATTTATATGTACATTTGAAACTTAGTAATGCACCTTTCAAATGTAATTACATCTAAATTTCATATTTTAATTGTTGGGTTATTATAAGACACATGACACTATGTCGATTTTTTAACTTTTTTATAGGTGCATTTGTTCCCATCTATGGGGCATATGGACACCATTTTCACACAGAAAATGCCGATGATGGACACATCACACAAGACTGTGGATTGGAAGTCGAGTTTGATCAATCTAGTCAATCTAGCCACCGTGATCAAAACCTAGTATGAGGGACGTTAGGTTACATCGGAAAGATACAGGAGATCATTGAAGTGGATTTCTCTTCTTTCCAATGTGTTATTTTTAGGTGCAAGTGGTGGGACACCTTTGATCGGAATAATGCAAAGGAAGATCGCGATAGTAGGCTGATATGTATCAACTCTAGAAAGATGTGGGATGGAGCTAAGGAGCCCTATGTTTTCCCCAAACACTGCAACTAGGTATTTTTTTACCCAGATGTGGTGGATAGGGATTGGTGGTTCGTATTGAGACATGACCCTAGATCAAAACATATTTTTGAGAACAAAAGTGTTATCATGCCATGCGAGCTGGAAGATAATAAGGGTGATCATGACAACCGAGAGTGATATGGTACATGTGTTATTTCCTCAATATTTATACTTTTTAAGATGGGTTTTTATAAAGAAGAGGACTTAACTACCTCATAACTTATAAGCTTACTCTTTTATTCAAAACATTATAATATGTATTTTGAATTAATTGGTAATTTGCATTGTGTTAATGTTAAAATCAATATTTCACTTGATAATTTGCAATTATTTTGATCTCAAAAACAATGGTGTATTTTATAAAGTTCTTTTTTTTAATGCAAGATCATAATAAAATAATGATTATTCTAAAGTACATGAATTTATTTTCATTATTTTCTAAACTTTATTATGTTACAAAAATCCATATTATTCTAGATTTATTACTTTACAATTATTTAAAATTTTATGAATTTAGAAATTTTAATAAAATCATTTCACATTAATACAACTACAATTTTAAACAGCTTATGGATTATTCGGAGGACCCATATGCCCATGTGGACATTTGGACCCTTTCGCATCATTTATCATCTGGTATGCATGTTTCTCACCTTGCTTCTTCTCCTTTCACTTGTCCTGCTTTATCTAGCTCCATCGCTTCAGCATCCCTTCCTCTTACCTTCCCTAATCTAGATTCTTTCTTGGTACCGAACCTCTCACTCTCCTCCCCTGCTATTCTCTCAGCTGACGACCTGGATCTCATCTCCTCTCCGGACCTCTGTCCCCCGTCCCCTGTGTCCTTAGCTTTCCTCTCGTAGACCCTCTCTTACACCCTGTTAGCTCCCTCATTCACCCAACACTGTTCTCTTGACCCAGTACCTCCGCTCCCCGCTACCTATTCTCCCTCACTCTTCGCACCCCCTCCTTCACATTCCTCCCCACGCACACTCCCCCCCATCACCTCACATGGATCTGGTGCATCCCCGGTCCATCGAACATCTAGCAGTTTTACCATCCCCCAACCCATCTCCTCCTCCCACCCCCCCCCCTCCTCTACTCTGCCTCCTCTACTCACTGTCATCATTGCCACAAAGTCAGACATGTTTTTAAATATTTTCCATTAAATGGAAAGACACCGGCACCTCGCACTCACAATGGTATGCATCCTATTTCACCAGTATCGGTCTCACTGCAGCGACAGGCACAACTCACTGGCTTCTTCTCGACACTAGATCTCTCCTCACAGGTGGATTACTCACAGACGGTTGCGGATGCCCCATCTCGGATCACTCGATCTATGGCTACTGCTACATCAACTGGACTCCTTCCGGATGATGGTACACCCTCTTCTCCTCCTTTTACATTCTTGTATTTTTTATCTGTGGCATCTATTCAGTGCACGGAGCCTCCTCTGGCTGGTTTCTCCTCCCCTTCCATTATTTCCCCCCCGTCCTCCTCACCTCTCCTATTTCCCCCCACCCACCCTACCATACTCAATCTGTCTTTGTCGTCTCCTCTCGCCTCCTCACTTGTCTGATCTCATTCCCACTCCCCCACTAGTCCTTTTCCATCCCCCACTGTTGAATCCTCTGAAACCTCATCCACTCACTCCTACAATTTGAGCCCCACTTATACACCCCAGCTGGTCTTGGTTCACTTTCTAGGCCCTCTTACTCTCTGCACAAGCCCTCCCATGGCTGTCACTCGCATATTTCAAGGCCATTATACAATCTGGTATTGAAGTTGCCTCCAGTACACAACTCTCCATCGATGGGATCCTTAGAGCAAGACAATCCCCACTCATGGTTTCTCAATGATCTATCTTTCCTTCAATTGTCATGGGCTAGCTAGCCCTACGAAGTGTCGCTCTCTTAGAAGCCTCTTTACTTCTTCCTCGGCTGATAGCATTCTTCTCGAGGAAACTCATGGATCGTCTGAAATTTTTATTCAAGAACTTTCCCTCCTCCTCCATGCTTAGACCATACATGTTATTGATTCTAATGGTCGTTCGGCTGGTCTAGCCCTCTGTATTAACCCCCGACACATCAAAATTCTTAATGTTTGGGGAAAGGAATGCATACTGATAATGGATGTCTTCTCGGAAGCCCTTGGCCTTCAATTTTGTATTATTAATGCATATGGACCCTGCACCAACAGGAAACAATTTTGGACCTCTCTTATGAATTCATCTATGTTTCGTTCTGACAACATCATATTGACTGGTGACTTGAAATTCTCTCTTGGGATCTCTGAGTCCTGGGGTCCAAATTCACATGAAGATACTCTATCTAATTTTTTTAGACACTTACTCTCTTCATGCCATCTGGTGGATATCCTCATAACCTCTCCCTCTCCCACCTGGCGCAACAGGCACACTGGAGCTGACTTGGTTGCCCGCAGGCTCGATTGATTCCTTATCAAGGAAGGTCTATTACAAAATCTTAGCTCGTTTAGGCAGTGGATCGATTCTAGTAGCATATCTGACCACTCTCCAATTTATTTGGAAATCACAGGGGCCTTTAAGAAGCTGGTTTCTCCTTTCAAATTTTTCTCTGTGTGGTTACATGACACCGACTATATAAATTTAGTGGACACAATGGAGACTCCCTCCACCACCATACCTTCAATCGCCATCCTCTATTTTTGCACACAAATTACTCTCTATTAAGAAGGCATCCATTACTTGGGCTAGGAATAATAAAAGTATGGAGGACCTAGAGCTCACCAAAATTGAACAGAATATCCATAGATTGGAAAGCTCTATTGGGGGAGGGTTTTCAACTGAAGATGAGAAGTTACAGCTTATTACCCCAAAATCTTCTCGCTTAAAGATCCTACAAGCGAGGGAAGAAGTTTGGAGACTTAAAAGTCATGCCACTTGAGTCAAAGCAGGTGATGAAAACTCAATTCCTCCATCATTTTTCTATGGGTAGAAAGACCATCAATACCATTTGGGAACTTGACAATGAGGATGGTTCTACAGCATCTACCTTTACTCAACTAGCTCAGAATGGTATCAATCATTTTCGTGAGATTTATAAGGCACTAGTGCAACACTCTTTGGCTGAAATCATTAAGGTGGCCTCCCTTTTTCCTAGATATGTGGATCTTGCAGCAGAGGAAGACCTCCTTACACCTATTTCGATGGAATAATTAGAATATGTTCTTAAATGGTTCAAAAAGGAAAAAATCTATCGTCTTGATGGATGGTCCATGGAATTTTATCTAGCTTTCTTTGATTTCCTGGGCCATGATATCCTGGAGGTGGTGGTAGAGAATCGACAATTTGGGCGCATATATGAGGCTTTCAATGCTACATTCATTGCCTTTATTCCTAAATCTGATCATCCCTCTTTTTTAAAATATTTTCGCCCGATTTATTTATGCAACTGCATCTATAATATTATGGCCAAGATCCTTTCTAACAGGTTGAAACCCATTTTATCAAATTCTATTTCACCTGAATAGTTTTCATTTCTTGAAAATAGACAGATCCATGATGCAATAGGCATTGCACAAGAAGGTTTACATTATATGCACACTAAGAAGATCAAAGGGATGATTCTCAAGATTGATTTGGAAAAATCATTTGATCAAGCGAGCTAGCTCTATATCTGCATGATGCTTACACACCTGGAATTCCCCTTACAGATTATTAATTGGATTATGTGTTGCGTCACCTCTGTTTCTTTTAGCATTCTTATTAATGGGGCTGTAACCAATTTCTTTCATGCTGAGCGGGGACTTCGACAGGGGTGCCCATTATCCCCCCTCTTATTTCTTCTTGTTATGGAGGGCCTTAGAAGATGTATTATTGAAGAAACATCCCATGGCAGAATTAAAGGTATCTACATAATGGCTAACTGTGTTCTCACACACATGTTATTCGTGGATGACATCATACTCTTTCTCAACGACAGTCTTGGTGACTCGACTGTGGTTAGATACATCCTGCTATTATCTTGTACTACCATGGGTATGCAATGTAATAACAACAACTCAACTTTGACTTGTCATGGTTGCACACCACATGAACTCCTTTTTTCATAGCAGAGATTCCCATTCACCCTCACCAGATTCAAGGATGGCTTAAAGTACCTGGGATTTTTCCTCAAACCGGTGAGTTATAAAACTGTTGATTGGAATTGGCTTGTTACCAAAATCAAAAAATGATTAAATAATTAGTGTCATCGTTAGCTATCTAGGGGTGTTTGGCTGATACTAATCAAATCTGTCCTAGAAGCCATTCCGGTATATTAGATGTCTCTGGCCTGGATTCCTAAAGAAATACTTCACAAGATACAGTGGATCTGTAGGAAATTTTTATGCCTTGGCACTAAAGAAGGTCACACATTTTCATGGACCAAATGGACCCGTATTGCTTTACCTAAGTGATGGGGTGGTTGGGGTATCAAGGATTTACCGACTTTTGCTTTAGCACTGGCTACTAAACTTAGATGGCAGATTCTCACTGGAAAAATTTATGGACCAAGATGATCATTCAGAAATACATCCATCCATTTAATCCTATTGAATGGCTTCGTCTTCCTCCAGTGCATTGTCCCTACTGTTCAACCATTTCGCATGCTTTCCTTGCCTCGATTCGAAATATCAGTGATGATTTGGCTTGGAAAATTGGTAATGGATCCAAGATTCATATTGGATGTGATTCTTGGGTGGGATGTGGAAATGCCCACCTCCTCCCGAATGCACTTATTGACTCACTCAATCATGCAGGATATTTGACGCTCAATCATATTGCAGACAAGAACCGATCCACTCTATTTTCTCAAGGCTAGCTTGGACATCATGAACTGTAGATACAATCACATTGGATTGAAACCTGGTCTGCATTTTTGAATGCTTTAAGAGATACCTGCATCAGAATACTTGACAGGGAGGATGAACTTATATGGACCATTTCTAAACAGGGATTATATATGCCCAAAGAGGGGTATACTCACATTTATCGCACACACAGACCTGAAAACTTGCTCCCATGGTGGCACAATCTCTAGAAATTAAAGGGACCAGCAAAATCTAGGATCCTCATGTGGTGTATTCTTACTGATAAAATTCCTACAGGGGCTAATCTACAGAAAAGAACACTCATTAGCCCTCATAGATGTCCACTCTGCAATGAGGCAGCTGAAGATACTACTCACCTCTTCCTTCATTTCCATGCTACTCTTGAACTCTGGACTATTATTCACTCCTCCATCCATCATAATCTTCATTGGGAGGGATATACCCTTACTGAAGCCTGGGAGCATTAGTGGATTTTTGTTGTTCCCCATAAGCTGCGAAATTTACCTATCTTAATCTGTTGGTGCATCTGGATGGCCCACAATCGGACCATTTTCCATGACATTCCTCATCATTCTCCCTCTTCTGCTACCCACATTATCTCCATTTATCACTTTATTCCAGATGATCCTCCCCCTCCACAATCCTGAATTATCTCCCCTGAGATTATTGACTACACTATCCCTTGGGCCTATTTTGATGGATCTGCTCAAATACATGGTTGTGGTGGTGGCTTCATCCTTCATCATACATCACACTATTTTTATAAATTCAAGACTGGACTTGGACGAGGCACCAATAATTTTTCATAACTCTCGTGTCTTTTATACCTCCTACAATTTTCCATCACAAAAAATTTTCATGCACTACAGATATTCGATGATTCCAAAATTGTCATTGACTGGTTTAACCTTCAATCAACCTGTCACGTACACACACTGCAGAATATATTGGATGAAGTTATTCAGCTCAAAACTCATTTTGATCCCATTTCATGTCAGCACATTTACAGAGAGAGGAACACAATTTCCGATCTCCTTTCCAAGGAGGCGACGTACCTATTTACTGCTCACATGGAGATACAGGAGCAGAATGATCGTGCATATTATCAGTACTTCCATCGACCATTTGTACCTAATCACTGGAGGGCGGACAGCCCCCATTAGAGGTAGCAGTTGTTTTTTATTTTCTGGTTATAGTTACTATTGTATATATATTATCATACTACTATTTTGGAGGATTTATGTTATTCTACAGTATTTATTTATGCAACACATAACGAATGTATTTATTTTTTCTACACACAGCTATCTATATGACAGCTTCATTGCTGATCTGCATATGCGCCTAGCATATACAAAATGTAAATTTTATTTTCATTAATAAAAGCCACGATTTTTCTTGTGGAAAAAAATTAAAATTTTACAAATATTTTACATACTATTACAATTAAAATTACAATTTTACAATTTCACATACAATTACAATTACAATTTTAGAATTTTACATACAATTACATTTACAATCATTTCACAGTAATACAATTAAAATTTCACAAATATTTTACATACAATTAGAATTACAATTACAATTTTACAATTTCAGGTACAATTACAACTACAATTACAATTTTATAATTTTACATACAATTATAATTACAATTTTAGAATTTTACATAAAATTTACAATTACAATTACAATTTTACAAATTTACATATATACCATTACAATTACAATTTTAGAATTTTACATACAATTAGAATTACAATTACAATTTTACAATTTTACGTATATACAATTACAATTAAAGTTACAATTACAATCATTTCACAATAAATTAAATATTACAATTACAAATAAAATTTTACAAATATTTTACAAACAATTACAATTACAATTTTAGAATTTTACATACAATTAGAAGTACAATTACAATTTTACAATTTGTCATATATACAATTAAAATTAAAATTACAATCATTTCACAATAAATTAAATATTACAATTACAATTACAATTTTATAAATATTTTGCATACAATTACAATTACAAATACAAATAAAATTTTACATACAATTAAAATTTAAATTTAAATTACAATCATGACATGATATTTAATAAATATCATGATCATTTAATATTAAATTAATTAATAAACATCATGATCATGATAACCATCATACAAACATCATATTCGACTAAAAACACATTCAAATTCGCTAACATCATCGTTACCATGATCATCTAACAAAACACAATTAGCATTGTATAACATCATCATAACACAAACACCAAATATACATCTCATGTCAAATAATTGTTATCACATACACATCTATCTACAAGTTGCATATTAAATGAACATATCTTACATGACCTAACAATATACACATCATGATGATCACCAACATGTAAATTAAGTACAACTGCAACATGAACATAAAATACATGGACCATATATATATATAATGTCAAAAATATACAACTGTAATATAAATTTCATATATCAGCTCGTGGTACATCATCAATAGCATTACTAGTCGAGGGATGCTCAGTCAGTGGTGCAGCCTCGACAAGCTCAAATACATGTTGATCATCACGTGCCTGTTGATCTTGTACTAGTGCCTCCTGCAGATAAGGATCAACTATCGGTTGCTCATCGTGATGACTCGATGTGGTCGATGGTCCAACCTGGTCATGATCACGAGTAATGCTAGATGTTGCAGGTTGTTGACTCGATGTGATCGATGGTCCAACATGCTCTCTATGATGACTGTTGGTCGATGTTGCAAGTTGCAATTCATCTGGCGCAGCGCGAGGTGAACGATGATCACTCCCCTTATCGTGATCATCAAATGATGTGTCGCTACTCACGGACTGTCAATCACGTGCTGCATCTCAACCATGCCTATAATGTCGAAGGGCCCTCCTCAACCGCGTAACTAAGGCTGTAGCTCCTATGACATTCTGCATCATGTTGTACATGTCTTGCAGCATGCCTCTACACATATGTACTAGCCTACCATCGGCCTATATATCTCTCATAGTGGCGGGCCTGACTCCCACCTCAACAAAAAATGCATAGATTTGGTTGCCTAACTCCATCCTCAATCTACTATCAAGTCTACCGTGCCTAGCAAAAGGCAGTACTAGCGCACTAGCAGGAGCAGGTCTGTCTACACCGGCCTCATGATCCTCGGCATCTGCCATATCCTAATCGTCATCAGGATCCACACTTGGATAATTTGGTGGTGTTGGTTTCTCATCGCCATCAAAAGACCCAATGTCTGCAAAATATATATAAGTAGACAACAATAATTAGACAATTTCATTAAACAGTTTAATAAAAAAAAGTTAAATAACATGTTAGAATAATTTTAAATAAAACAATAATATTACCTCTATCATTTGGCAGCTCATCATCTGTGAAGAGGATGTTGGCACACCCTCGCCAATCCAAACTAGCATAAGGACAGGGGACCATAACGAAGGGATGCTCGTCAACACTGGCTAGCAACTCCAGTGCATCATGTGATATCCTCACAAAAAACTCAATCTCATGCCTCTTGGGCATCATCTGTCCCCACATGTGCATCTGTGGATGCAGCATCGGCCTACGAGGCTGCTGAAAAAAAGTAAACCTCATCTCTGGAAACCTCTCAAAAAATAAACAAAAAAACTTTGAAGCAAAAGGGAAGTTGACCCTCCCTTGTGCATGAGCAAGAAATCTATCTAAGGATGTACAGAACTGCCGCAAAAAAATGGCAGACCACCTAGCAAGTTGTGGGTCTTTGCCCGACACTGGTGTTTTGTGAAATGGTCGAAATCAGAATTGAGAAGCACCTCACCTCCTCACTACCAAATGCAGCAATACTTAACTAACCTCCAGAGACCTAAAAATTTGAAGGAGACAGTATATCTGCGCTAATGTATCTCTGGGAGTACACCAACTGACTCCCTGCTGCATAGCCAACTAGAACCTCTAGAATGAGGGAAAATCCACCCCTCTCCTCGATATCCTAGTAATGAAATATATTTCCTCCTCAGTGGGTGCATACTACTGGTTAGGACCAACCCAGAAAGCCTGTATGTGGGCATTCCACCTGTGGATAAGATGTCGCAAAAACACACAATGACCCTTTATGGAAGTAGCCTCCTCATAGAACTTGAGGAGGCTTACCTACCTTAGGAGCCCCTGGGTATCTGTTATAATATGGCAAGGGTACGCATCTCTCTCCCTCTCTCGTGCCTCCTACAGGTGAACCATGTTATACTGGTCAACTTGTTGTTGTTGTTGTTCCCACTCTTCTCTCCTTTCACGTCGCTGAATGATGGACATATTAAATACAATTTTTTTAGTGAATGAGACATGTATTTATGAATATACATATATAATTTATTTTTTTAAACAGTCGGTGCGCCACAAAAAACAGGCATGCACCGGTAACGATGCGTCTTTTTTTGTCGTGCACTAGATGCGATGCACCATAAAATTTGTAGTGCACTAGAGGTCGTGCACCTACAAATTTTCAGCACACTACCCTCCTGGCATTGTTCCAAAGTCAATGGTGCGGTGGTATAATAGACCACACCGTTGACTATGGACCAGTGTCGGGAGGGCGGTGCGCTGACCAAACTATACGCCCTGAGGCGTAGAGTTTGGTCAGCGCACTGACCTCCTGACATCAGTACATAGCCAATGGTGCAGTCTTTTACCAGGCCACACCAATGACCATGTCAAAATTTTAGAACCCAGTGCACTGACAAAATTACTCGCCCCAAGGCGGATATTTCCATCAATGCACCGCATTGTCGCTATTCCACAGGGTCAACGGTGCGGCCGGGTAACCGAACGCACCGCACTTTTTTTAAATTTTAAAACACCATGGTGCACCTTTCGGTACTACCCTTGAACCGGTGTGAATACCGTTAGCACTGGTTGCGGTGTAGCCTGTAAATTTATAGGCAGCACCTCAAACCGATGTGATCTGAATGGCTCGAGCACACCATGCTAGAAAAAAATATATATATTTTTTTTAAACAATGAATTTTAAGTTAGTTTAAAAATTTAATCTGCTAAAAGGTTTAATTATGGAAAAAAAAGTCAAATACCTTTACATTTGGCCGTCAAGGAAGCATATTGACTGTAGAATTTGCAAAACTAAATTTTCCCACCGTTTTGCAAAATTCAAAATGGAGATGGTGAGCAATGGATAGCAGCAGTGCATGCAATGGGAGCATCGAAAGGTAAAGTTTTGCCGGTGCGTGAGAGCTCTAGAACACTAAAAAGTTAAAAATGTGGATTTTTGGCCATATTTTTTTTTTTATTTAACCATGTTCTAGTGCATGGGTTTTATAGGCGCACCGGTGCGGTTTCTCGGGCTATTTCATTTTTGGCACGGGGTTTTAGGACGCACCGGTGTGGAATATTTGCAAACCACAGGTGTGCTATAGTAATAAGACGCACCGAGCGGGTTTGTACAGAGCGCACGGTGTTCCGGTGTGCCAATTTTTTGTGCACACCAGTGCTTTCTCTAGTTGAACACACTGGTGTGGTTTATGATGATAAGCGCACCAGAAGAAAAACATCCGCAAAAACCTCCACCCACCAACCTCCTCTAGTAACCTCCGCTACAAACGGATGTCTGGGGTATTTTTATAATGGGTTCCTCAAAAACATCCTCTAGAGGATCTTTTCCTTGTAGTGAGATTAAGGATCACCATGATCACTATTGGTGTCCAAGTGTGAATGAATATTCAAGCCCTTTCCCACATTAATTATCGATCCAGGTGCATTGGTTATTACAAGGCTAACGCGCACAGTATGTGTAGATAAAATAGCACAATTCTGATATCAATCATGGATTTGATAATTTAAACAAATAAAAAATCACTGTAACAACAATAAAAGAATGGAAATAATAAATTATAAATCCTGCGATGCATTCACAGCAATAAAGATACCAACAATTAGATCTACTGTTACGGCAATTACGAAATATGCAAAATATAAAATAGAATTAAAAATGTACAGAAAGAATGCAACACCTGATCAGGAGAGTGGGCCCAACTCTCTGATCAAGGCTGCGATATACTCACAAAATTACAAGAGTAACACGAAGATAACTTGCATTAACTCAATGAAATGTTTTGTTACAGATCTCCATTCCCTGCATAGCCAACCCTATCTGTGTTATGCCCTATGTGTTCTCTCTTCTGTGTACCCTCTGATTTGTGCCCTTTTAAATATATAAACAACAAAGGAGAAATAAACTGATTACAAAATCTCAATAAGAAATATGAGATCTTAAAGATCTTTCCATCATGATTCAACTGGTACAAGTCGAATCTGGCAATTACAGTTGGGGCAATTTTGGAAAACGACCACAACAGAAAATATGCAAATATGTCCTTCGAAGAACCCTGCATTTCTCTCAATCAAGACTGAATTTTGGAAAACTTCTCATGAGAAAAATAACTTGGTCTGTTCTGCACAAAACCCATGCTTTGGATTTTTAGGATTCTTCTTCGTTTGCCCAAAAAGTTCAACGCAAAATTGTCTCTTATTATCCTAGTGAATTTCTGAGTTGGAATATTTAATTATCATCTGAAGATCAAATCTGCAATCTGGAAGAGATTTTGAGGGCTAAAATAGTGAGTGATGTTATAACGAATTGATTAATAAACCATCATTGGAAAAATAATGCATAATAATCATTAATTTATTAAAATAAATGAGAACAAGTATTATTTATCCAAAAGAGCATAAAAAATTATGAAATGGAATTATATAATAAATTATGATAAATAATGTGATAAAATAACATTATAAATGGATGTTAAGAAGTGATAATAATAATACAAATTAGTGGCCCAACAATCACTATAACCTCCCTCTGACTATAACTCCTATTTAGCACAACTAGAGGCTCACTCCTTAGTACATAAAGAAACATCCACATCCCCAAAAGCATAACAATGAGGAACGACAACCCTGAGTGGTATAGAAGGCTAAGAGTCATGACCAAGAAGAGAGGGATGAAAAAATTGATGCAAAAGTAGCCCAATTCTTGTAAATTATATTGCTCACCTTTGTCAGTAACTACAGTATTTTTAAGGATTTGTGATCAGCTATGAGTTGTTTTCATGTCTTGCCCTATGAAAATTCATTGTAGGCACTTCTTAAGAGCTGAGAGAACAACAATCGAGTTGTTTTCATTGTTAAATATGAGTTGGAATAAATTTTGTAATGTGTTTCCCTCGCCATTGTTTATACTTAATTATAACCACTTATTATAAGCAAATGGAGAAAAGTAATGGACTAAGGTGGGGGATGATTGATGATAATAAATTGACTTATATTTTTGTGTTTCATATATTTATACATAATAAAAACAATAGTAGTCATTCATTATTTCAAGGTCAACTTGGTTATTTTTATGTTAGATAAAAATAATTTTTTGTTGAATTAGGGTAATTAACCTTTTTAGGCCCTAACAAAGTTCAAGAGGCCAGACTTAGCATTTTATTTTTATGTTTTTTCTAATAAATTTTCAGTGCTTTACTATGATCAGAGTTACATATTTTGTATTCAATTGATTGGATTTTTTTATTTCAAAGGAAAAATTTATTAGGAAACTTAATAGGTGAAGGGCGTGCATCAGAGTTTGAACGCGGAAGAGAAGGATGTGGGTGGATTTCAGAGAGCCTGTGACTTTGGGTATGAAAACAATCAGGATCCCTCTGTGCTCTTGTTTAGTAGGGTGGACGGTTTCAGGGAAAGGGAAGAACAAACCCACATTAGCTGGGAAGAACAGAGTGGGGTTCATATTTCTGAAGGTACTAAAGAGTCGGACTTAAACAAGGTAAAGGAGGCTGGAGCATTGAAGAAGGGGGGCAGAAAAAATAAATGGATCAAGAACAAAAGAGCAGAATACAACTATGTTTTGGGTGAATACATAGGTTGGGAACAGGTTTCTCAATTGGTGAGCAGAGCACTGGTTGGCAGGGTTGTGGGGAGGTCTTTCATTCTGAAAACCGTTGTTGCATGGGCTGATGTGCATTGGAAAGCTGCTCTTGGTTATGTGCCTGAGGTGGTGTCCCTCTCTAAGGGGTGGTTTTCCTTCAATTTTCTGCACCCTGACCATATCCAGTGGGTGATGCATCGATTCTGGGCTGTAGATCATTCTCCAATGCTTCTAAAACCTTGGCATCCTCTCTTTGATGCAAGTAGGGAGAGGGTGGATTCAGTCCCTTTGTGGGTTCGTATGCCTGGACTGCCTTTACATTACTGGACAGAGGAACATCTCCATGGTATTGGAAATACGATTGGGGATTTCTTAGAGGCAGACCTCTCTTTTTTCAAGACAAACCACAGGCGGGTTGCTAGAATACTTGTTATGATTAACATCAGAGAAGGTCTTGCAGAATCTCTGAATCTCTGGTGGGGGAGATTTGACATTAAGCAGCTTCTTGATTATGAGAATGTCCCATTTAGATGTCGTCAATGCCATGCTTATGGACACCCTGCCAATGAATTTGGCCTTTCCTTTCGAAACGTTAAAAGTTGGGGCTCTAGCCGACCTGAGGAGGAACCTATCTTGAAGGGGGCTGGCTCTGGCCCTCCCAATACGCAGACAAAGCCCTCTTCAGTTTTCACAAGCGCTTTGAACCATGATGCAAATACTTCCAACTCTCCATGTGTTTTAGGTTTCCAGGCATTGGGAGAGGAGTCTGGTCTTTTCTCTGGGCAGAAGTTACTCTCTCAGAATTCTGATTGTGGATTGGTATCTGCTGTAAATATTCACAGTCGTCCCTATGGAGCGGATTTCCAGTTGAAGAACGATGGTATGTTGAAAGAAGTTTTAGATTTGTTGAAATATTCACTCATCCGTTCCTTCCCATTCTCCCCCAACATCAACATTTCACTTAATTTGGCATCGACTTTAGTTGAGGCTCGGACGGTAGACTGTGGTAAGCTACCTACTGCTGTTCCTACACATTTTTCTCTACCAGATCTCCAAGAGAAGGCTACTGTTTTTGATCCAGGTGAAGAGATGTTGGCCCCTTTGGAAATCTCTGTCCCCCTGGTCACTGGCTACAATTTGAGATCTAGTGCTAAAAAAGGTGCAGGTGGGTTCGGGAGGGGAAAATCTCCTTCAGCTCGAGGCAGGGGCAGGATCTCTTTTTTGGCGAAAGCTCAGGATCAAGCTATGATAGAGGTACATGATGGGAGGCAGATTTCGATTGACAGGGCGCTTAGAGCAAGCCAATCCCTGAAGCCTAGTGTGTTATGAAGATTATGTCTTTTAATTGTAGGGGCTTGGCATGTCCCCTTAAGAAATCTGCTTTCCGGAGGATTATTGTGCTGGAGTGTCTACAAGAGACTTTAGGTGAAGGGACTGTGGTCAAAGCTAGATTGGAAGGTTGGTTGCCAGGTTGGAATTTTGAGTCGTTGGATGTTAGAGGAAGGTCGGGTGGTCTGGCTGTTGGTTGGAATGAAATAACAATCAAACCTCTGAACTTCTGGGGTATGGAGTCGGTCCTGGGCTTAAATTTTTTGTCGTTGGAGCTTGGTGAAGCATTTAGTATTTTTAATACTTATGGACCATATCATGATAGGATTCCTTTTTGGGACTCACTCCTGGGTAACTCTTTACTCAAGGAGGTCTCGGTGATATTGGGTGGGGATCCGAACTTTACTTTGGGCCAGTCTGAGGTCTGGGGTCCTCATGCTCATATTGATTCTTTGACTGGATACTTCACTCAAAAATTGGAGGAGAATCATTTGCTTGATATTGAGCCCATAAGGATGAAACCCACTTGGAGGAACAACAGATGTGCTGAAGAAAGAATAGCGAAGAGATTGGATCGGTTCCTGGTGGCTTAGCAGATTGTGGATAGGCCTTTTCAGATTAGGCAGTGGATCGGATGTGGGGGTGCATCTGATCATTTCCCTATTTTTCTTGAGTTCAAGATTGGGCCCAGACAGCCTCCTAGTCCTTTAAAGTTCAAAAAAATCTGGCTAAGGGAAGATTCATTCAAAGCTCTTATTCTCGCTAGGTGGATCCCTTATAGGGCGGATAGTACTCTTTCTGCAGCTTTTCATTTTGCTGAAAATTTAAAACGCATTAAGGAAGCTGTGAAAGTCTGGTCGGCTGCTAAGAGACAGAGGAAGGATGTGGATTTGAAGCAGGTGGAGGAGGATCTTCGATTGATATATGAGGGGATTGGAGGGGGTTTTCAATCCCAAGTGGAAAAAGACACTCTTGTTGCCCTTGAAAAAAGAAGGAACTCCTTACTTATGGATAAGGAGGAATCTTGGAGATTGAAAAGTAGGGCCACATGGTTGGCATTTGGGGATGATAATACAAAAAATTTTCATGCTTATGCTCGTGGTCGAAAGGCGGCTAATACTATCTGGAGTTTAAGAGATGGTCAGGGCATTGAGCATTCCACCTTTGAGGCTAAAGCTAAGCTGGGGGTTGAACACTTTAAGGATCTATTTAAAGCCCCAGCTCATGCATCACTTGCGGAAGTAATAAGAGTTGCTCAATTTTTTCCGAGATTTGTGGAGGAGGCTGATAACAGATCTCTGATGGCTGAGGTTTCTGAGAAGGAATTAAAGGAGGTTCTTCATAGTTTCAAAAAAGATAAAATTCCTGGGCCAGATGGTTGGTCGATCAAGTTTTTCTTGGCTCTCTTTGATGTTCTAGGGACAGATCTGCTGAAAGTTGTGGAGGATATCAGAATTTCAAGGTGGATTCCTGCTTGCGTTAACTCCACTTTCATAGCTCTAATTCTGAAAGTGGATAATCCTCTTTATTTGGTTGATTTTCGCCCTATCTCTTTGTGCAAATGTATTTACAAAGTGATAGCCAAGGTGGTTTCGAGAAGACTCAAAAGCATTCTGTCTACTCATATATCTGGTGAATAATTTGGTTTCCTGGAAGGCCGTCAAATACATGAAGCAATCAGAACTGCTCAAGAGACTCTCCACAGCATGAAGACAAAGAACCTCAAAGGGACTGTGTTGAAAATAGATCTCTCCAAAGCATATGATCGGGTAAGCTGGGTATATATTTGTATGCTTCTGACTCACCTTGGGTTTGGCATTGGTTTCATAAGATGGATTATGAGTTGTATTACTACTGTCTCTTTCTCTGTTTTGCTTAATGGGGCTGCCTCTCCCTTTTTTCATGCTAAAAGGGGCTTGCGCCACGGCTGCCCCCTTTCTCCCCTTTTGTTTTTATTGATTGCTGAGGGTTTGAGCAGAGCTCTTCAGGAAGCAAAGAGACAGGGTTCCTTGAAGGGCATACAGGTTGCTATAAATTTTTTCATCACACATCTACTTTTTGTTGATGACGTTTTAATCTTCTACTCTGGATCGGTGCGTGATGCAAACACTATTGGTGATATTTTGGACCTGTTTAGCAAGGCCACTGGAATGGTTGTGAACGCTGGGAAGTCTTCCATCACTACTCATCTTCTGAGGGATGAAGAGAGACGTGAGTCCGTGAGGAAATTTCCTTATAATCTTGCTGGTTTGGATGATGGGCTGAATTATTTGGGGTTCCAATTAAAACCCAATTATTATAGGAATCATGACTGGAGTTGGTTGCTGGAAAAGCTGGAAAAACGTTTAAGAGTTTGGTCTCATAAATGGTTGTCTAGAGCTGGGCGGTTGACTTTAGTTAAGTCTGTTTTGGAGGCTGTCCCGGTCTATTGGCTGTCCCTGTCTTGGATTCCAAAGGGTATTTTGGAGGCTACCAGAAGGATTTGCTTTCGATTCCTTTGGAGTGGGAAACAGGAATCATTGGTGACCCCTTGGGTTTGGTGGGAGAAAATTGCTATCCCGAAAGGGATGGGAGGATGGGGACTGAAAAATATTTTTCTCTTTGCTCAGGCCCTTGCTGCAAAGGGTGGGTGGAGGCTCATCAATGTTGATAGTCTTTGGACACAGGTGATCATTCAGAAATATATTTCTCCTTTCTCTATTGTTGATTGGATAAGGAATCCTAGAAAATCCTTTGCGGGTGGCTCGGTGATTTGGAAGGCACTTGTTAAGTCTTTTCACATTTTGGAAACAAGTCTGGCTTGGGATGTGGGTAGTGGCAGGAAGCTTTGGGTTGGTGAGGACCCTTGGTTGGGTAGTGAAATACAACACCTCCTTCCCAGGCGTACGGTTGAAGCTTTAAGGTTGAGGGGGATTAATTTTCTCTCCCAACTTGCTGATCCGGTTCGGAGAAGGCTGGGCATTCAGCCTTGGATTTTGGCCTCTTCCTTGGGGCTGGATGATCATGATGAGAGGGCTCTGGCTGTTTATATCCGTGCTTTAAAACAGGATCATATTTTGCTGCAGGATAGGGAGGATAAGATTGCTTGGGATTTTGACTCTTCGGGGATCTATTCTCCCAGGGCTGGCTACACAAAACTTAGTGTTGGGGCTGTGTTGGGTGAGGAGCGGTGGTGGTGGAAGAAACTCTAGAAACTAAATTGTCCTCCTAAGACTCGCCTTTTTATGTGGTATGTCCTTGAAAATAAAGTCCCCACCTGGGATGTGCTACAACATAGATGTTTTCAGGGCCCTAGCTAGTGTAGTTTGTGCAACTCTAATGTGGAATCTGTTAACCATCTCTTCCTCAGTTGTCCTTTCATTAAAGGTGTTTGGATGGAATGTTCCAGGTTACTGGGTATTCTTAGTAGATGGGAGGGCTTAACTGTGTCTCATGCATGGGATTCGTGGTGGGGGTCTTATGCTGAGCAGAATTTAAAAGCTCTGTCTCTCCTAGTCATCTGGGGTTATTGGTTGGCACGTAATCGGCTTCTGTTTGATGGGACGGTTAGTACACCAGAGATCGTTGGTGCAATGACCATAGGACTACACTCTGCTTTTCCTATCCACATTCGTGCTGCCAATCAGAGGGAGGTCCTACTGTTGGATATTGATAGGAGGAATCCATGGGGTTTTTTTGATGGGGCTATGCAGCAAAATGTCTGTGGTGGAGGGGCTCTACTGTATCTGTCGAAATCACATTGGTTTGAGATCTTTGTAGGACTCGGAGAAGGTACAAATAATTATGCTGAAATGTTGAGCCTCAAGATTCTTCTGATGTTCGCTGTGGAGAAAGGATGCAGAGTGATAGATTTCTATGGGGACTCCTTGAAAGTGATAAATTGGATAAATGGAATTCAGCAGTGCAGAGTTCATCACGTACAAAATCTGTTCTGCTCCATTAGGGTGATCCTCCGTTCGCTTGATTATTTATCCTGCCAGCATATTTATCGAGAAAATAATGATGAGGCTGATCGAGCATCAAAGAGGGGGCTTTTGCAGGACGAAGGTATCTGGAGGATCAGAGAACATCAGGATGGAGTTACTACTGAATTTTTCCATCCATCCTTATTTGACTGAGAGGCTACCGGTTTCCTAAGTTGGCCTGAACAACTAATTGCCAACTGTTTTGCATACACATGGTGTGCTTTAACACAACATTTTATGTGATGGTGAACGAGATTTATCACTCAGTTATATTGGTCTACAGGCACGATGGGCGGTCTGCTATGGGATGGAAGTTTTTTTTCAACAGTTATGACACCTAACAGTTATGGGCTGCTTACTTGGGTGAGCGTTTTCACAACAATTTTGTGATGGTGGCTGCAAAAACACGGCTCTTTCGTTTGTTTTCTCTTGCCCGAAGGGCCGCTACAGCGAACTGACCAAAACTGTAAAGGACACACGATGAAATTGTCACCTCCCTGGGCGGTGCTACTTCACTGTATTTATGCTGTGTTTATTTCACTGTGGGTGCTTTTTTAAGGTCTTATGACAGTATGGGATATGACTGCTCCATGAGGATATCTGGGAACTTTTTAATTTCTGGGCAGTGCTTGTTTCTAAACGAGTTAGTGCAGTTCTGCTAATAAAAAGCAGAGTTTTGTTTATCTATCTAATTTTTTGAACAGCATGTTTTCAAAATAGGAAAGGGTAATTTTCCAGATCCTGTTTCTGTACAGGAATACTTTTCTCTTATTGTAACTGGTACTTGTCCACAAACGTTTTAGGTTTTTTTATCTTTGATCACATATTTATGTGAATCTAAATGTAATTTTGTACTCACCTGCAGTAATGAAATTACGATTTTTTCTCGAGGAAAAAAAAAAAAGGAAACTTAATAGGTGTGATATTTTTAATATTTTATATTTAATTGTTTTGATAAATATTCTAGAATTTGATATTACATTTAAAAATAATAAAATAATATTTACATTTAAAAATAATAAAATAGTATTTAATTAATAAATGTATAAGTGAATCCCCAATGGGGTGGGAACAAAGATTAAAGGGGGGCTTGGGGGGTGAGCTCGCCACCCTGCAGAAGGGAAAAGTGTTAATGATCAGGGGGGTGTGGCTTGCCCCATGCATTCATAAGCATGTGATGCAAAAAATGGCTTTAAATTTACAGTGTGGGAAGGAGAAGGGTTGCAAGAAGAAATTTTCCGAAGAGGAGGGTCTATTCCTAAGACATGGGGGGGAGTTAAAGCTCCAACAAAAAAAAGGTAAGTCTGATGTTGTTTCCAATTGTAGAGAGCCTAGTTAGAGAGCTAATATTTTGGTTCAAGAAGCATATGGTAATGAGGAGAAAGGGTCAATCTAGGGTTGTGAGGCTTCACCTGAATGTGTGGGTTTAAGAACAATGAGGCTTGTCTGAATTTTAGAGGTGGTGAACCACTAGATGCTACAGGTGGATGTTGTTTATTCTTGCCATACTACTCACAGTCGTATTGCTCATAGCATATATGTTATATTTACTCTCACATGTCAATTGGTCTGAAATTATTTGGTTTTTATCTAGAGTTATGGTTTATATCGAATCGAGATATCTCTTAGTCTTTCGTTTGTTTTTTAATTGTTCTGGAATTTTGTGGTTTTCTCTTGAAGGTGAGGCATACATTGAGTCGAGATATATTTGTGTCAAAAATTTGGTGGCCTCATTTTGTTATTGGACTGGTAGTGTCATGTATAATAATTTCCTGTGTGTTCTTGTTGTTATGGGTAATTATTATATCTAAGGAGATTATAACCTTGGTGTGCTATTCTCCTGGGTATGGGTGTGGTTTTTTCTTAGTGTTTTAATTTTTAAAGGCTATAATTCTAGTCTTCACCATTATTGTTGTACATCTAGTAGTTGTTGATTTGTTCTTGCCTTGAGTCTATGTCTTAATCTTGAAGGCAGTGGGTCGTGTGCTATTAGAGAATTTGGTAAATATTGGTGCAATTCTTCTTACCTTATATGTGCATTTCTTTGTGAACAATCCAAAAGTGTGTCACTCATGTGCATCATGTCGCTTAGACATCGCATGTATAGTAGGAGGGGTGGTGGTGGAAAGGGCCCTTAGGGCCAACATAGGGCATGATTAGATGCTCAAGAATAATTTTGGGCTTTCTACGCAGTTTTTCCCCTTGAAGCACATCATGAAATCCAGAACCTAGAAACCATGGTGGATGTAGAGTTGAATCCTTTTCTGACTTTGAGATCTTGGAAGAGGTCTCTAGTTTGGTTTCTGGCACTGGACACACTAGGGGATGAAGGAAACAATATATCAACTCTATTGCATTGTAATGGAAAATGAAGACATTTCTTAGCATGGTATTTAAAGAAAAACGAGTGGAAAAATACAATGTGTTTTTCTTGTTGGAAGACATCAAGAGAGCTTTGAGAAATCAGTGTTTATTCAAGGATAGATTGGATGCTAGATTGGCTGATATAGAAGGCCACTTTCAATGTGATTCTAATCCTCTTTCTCCCCCTGGATCTAGTGCAAAGTCCCCAACACTTGTTTCTTCCTCAAAATCTTAATTGATTGTATGTTTGGTAATTGTTTTATTCTCATGTTATGTTTTGGACTGTTAAGGTATAACTAGAATGCTTGTTTTTTGTTTTTTGAGTCTAAATGTAATGAATAGGTGCACAAATTTCCCGGTCTCCTTCAAGACAAAGTGAAAACACCTAAGAATAACTAGGAGTGTGCATTGCATGGTTGAATATTGTACTTTTTTTTAAGACATTTTGAGGCAATAATTTTTTTTACTTTACAAAAAGAATGTATAATTAAAAATAAAAGTAGAAATGTGTGTGTGTGTGTGTGTGTGTTAAACTAGCTTAGATACATCTTAACTCCAAATATATCAAGCACCGAGAGGAATCAAATCTCTTAAGGTGCGACCTCTTTTTTTAGTCCAAAATTTGAGAAAATGTTTACACCTCGAGAGATTTGATCTCTCTTGGCACTTCATAAATCCAGGGTTAAGAAGGAGTTTTTAAAGTTTTTTCTTACCCATTAAGAATTAATATAAGAAAGAAAATTCTTTGTAATTAATCAAACATAAATTCAAGGTTAAAAATATTAAATGTAAATTATATTTACTCATTTTATTTATCATAATAAAGTATGAGAAAAGTTGTTATTTATAATTTTTATTTTATTTTGAAAATATAAATTTATTATAAAATTTAAACATTTAACATATAGTATCTTTATATATAACAATAACTATTTCGAGAAAGTTATTTTATATAAATAGTTTGGAATCAATCTATATCACAAGTTCAATAGGAATTATAGTATTGTGAAAAGGATAAATGGAGAATAGAAAGCTAATTATAAGCTTGAAAACAATTGTGAGTTAGTAGATCTTTGGATATGGGACTAGAAAAAACTCCTTTTTGGGACTCTCGTCACTTCTGTTATTTTATTTGGATGTGAGGTTTTTGGTTGCAATACCTCTAGAGATTCATGGAGGAAGATAAAATACATCCAAGAGTAGTTTATAACATACAATCTCAAGATTAAAGGAAACATTCTCTATCTTATCCTCTTGATTGAAGCAAGCCTTTCCCCAATTAAAAGCATGGCTAGTATTAGGTATATTATGTATAAGAATAAATTAAATAATATATAAACCAAACGACGTCCAAAAATTTCTTCTAACTCTAGAAAAAACATCCACCTTCGGCTCAAATGGGGATGGCATAAGGATTCCAATTCGTGGATACACAATTAGGAGATAAAGGAGGAGATAATTTTGCGAAACAAGAATAATATTAAAATTATTACTACATCAAAATTTAAAGAAAATTTGTGGGTGATAAAGAGTTAGAGGGGAAAATAAAACTAAGAAATTATAAGGAGGTGATCAACCCCAATCTAGAAAAATCAAAATATCTCTCCATATTAACTAATGTTAAGAAGGAAATAAAAAAAATAAAAATTCCAACGAATTCTCATGAGCTTCATAGCGAAATTGAGCATTTGTTAATTCCTAAAACATCTTGGGATGAAAGAGTTTGTCACCTTTTCAACATTAAGAGGGTTGAATATGAAAAGAACTTTCTCATAGATTGTCCAATTTATACACAAATTTGATCTAATTTTCAAAATGTATGTCACACTACTAACCTTCTTGACCATTTAAGTCAACAAAACTATGGTGATCGTGGAAAATTCCTCTTAATGCTCTTCGTGCATAGAAATAAAATGCTAAAGAATACCAAGTAATCACTTACCTTCTTAAGGTTCAATATACCATATCAATCATAGTGAAAATTAATAAACTTCATCATCATCATTAAACATTCAATATTAAATTTTTATAATTATAATTATAATTATTTCCTTGGTTAAAATTGTGGGCATTAGGTATAGTTCAAGGAAATAATTCAACCTCCCTCTCAGGTTGAAGGTAAGAGAGAGGTTTTTGGTACTTGGCCATTCCATAGTATATACTCACTTAAGAGCACAATATAGCTACTTTATTCTAAAGCTTAGACATGTCAATTTATGAGACTAGAACCTTGGTGGGAAGAATCACAACAATTCTTCCCAACCAATGATCCTGAAATTGTGTGGATATTCCACAAGATTATTCGTCACAATAGATTTGATCAACCCAAAATCTATATTATGCGGATTATTTTTCCTTAGACTTGTGGATTTATTAAGTTATAATTTCATGGACACAATATGTAAAATGTGGAAAATAGATAATAGACAAAAATACAATCAATCACAACCATAAGAACACGAGATATACCCTAGGAAACCCTTTCGGGGGAGAACCTAGCTAGAAGGTGAGGCTACTCTACTCTCTTTATGTGAATGGAAAATGGATGCAAGTACAAAGAAATGAGGCTTCTGGCTAGTGAGCTACTACAATTCACAAATTCTCTTTGTTTTCTCTCCCTCCATATCAACTATTGACTACTTTTCTCATATATGCAACAAAATGCACTCGAATAGAATGAACCCCATTTTTCTTCTAGTGGCTTGGTTATAATATAGCTCAATACCCTACTAGAGGTTAGGTTTGACTCCAAATCTTAATTAAAGTTACAATATTAGCTCTTATGGAGTCTTTTTTATCATGGTAATGTGGCTAGCCCCTTTTCCCGGGATAATAGGGGTTGATGTTGCATCCTCTCAAATTATGGTGGTCAAAATAGGAAGGTCAACTTGTGATTGGCATAAATTTTGCATATATACTTTGATTAAGGTGATTCTTGCATTGTTGGAAAAGTTTGCATGTGTATAATAACACAAAAAGGGTTTTATTTTAAGCGGAAAAATTTTACCCCCCAAAAATTTTGTTTGATACCTCAAACCAATTTGATAAGGTTTCAAATCCCAATTTTCCAAACTGGGTCATGAGTATAAAAATGGCCTTGTGAACTCATTCCTCCATTTTTCCCACTATAAATCATAAATATGGATGAAACAATATATAATTACCAAATCCATATTGCACCTCCCTATTTTGGTGGGATTTTGGTCCCCAAAATATTATAATAAATGAGGTAAGGACATTTTTCCTCCACCTTCTCTCAGGTGTAACATTTAGCCTTTCTTGGAAGCTATCCTTTTAACAAAATATGTGAAAATTCATGCTTCCCTTATCTTGTATTTATGGACCTCTTCTGTAAAATTGTATCATCTACCGACTATGCCTGAGCATCTAGTGTCAAATCCTCTACAAAAGGTAAGACTTGTTCTTCTTCATGATTTAGCATTAAAGGCTCATAGAGTTTTAGATTCTCAACATTCACCTCTAAGTAAATGTGCATGCATGGGGGTATATTGAGTCTATAGGTGATATCTCCAACTTTTCTAGCATCTCAAATAGACCATATCACAAATCCTTTATTTTCTTTCTAGGACCCTGTAGCCTCTCCTTATGCAATTGTAATCGTACTATGTCTCCCACCTTGAATAAACTCCATGTTCTAGGTTGATCATGCGTGGTCTTATATTTTCTTTTGACTTCTACAATGTCTCTTTTACCTATATATGTATTTTCCTTATCTTATAAATAAATTTTTCGGCCCTTAGGGAATCCCCTATAAGATCCTCCCTCACTCCTTATTTCCCATATGCAATATCCAAAGGTAAAGGTGACAATTATCCTAAAAAAATTTCAAATGGGGACTTAGTAATAGAAGTGTGGACTACTCATACTTACTATTAGAAGTGTGGACTACTCCATTATAAGTGTTGTATATAAACAATATTTCCATCCTAGGTCTATGGATGCTTCTAATTGTAACCCCTCAAAATATACACCAAATTATTGTTGACAAATTTTTTCTACCCACTCGTCTATGGATGGAAGGTTGCACACCTCTTCAACTTCATGTCTATATTCTCCCACAATGTACTCCATAATTCATTGAGAAATATTGTTTCCTTGTCTAAAAAAATTCTCCTTAGTATAAAAAAGTGCACCCATAGTTATCCAAATAATAATTTTGTTGCTTCTTTTCCATTTATGGTATTTTTACAGGGCATCAAAACACACATGTTATTGAACATGTCAACTACCATGAACATGTAGTCATGTCACTTCCTAGTTGCTGTTAAAACTCCCATAAATTCCATGGAAATAATTTCCCAAGGATAAGTGGGTACAGATAAGGGATGATATAAACCATATTTCATGTTACTAAGCTTACTGGTATTAAAAAAAATGCATCCTCTTATGAGCCTAGCTACATGTTCTTGCATCTTGGGCCAATACACATACCTCTACAAGTTGGCCATTATCATCTCTACGTTAAAGTGCCTTACAACATTGGAGGTGTGAGCCTCTCTAATTATTTGCAATCACTCACCTTTAGGAATACATAACTTATCCAACATGTAGAGTAACCCATCCTAGAGATGGTGGTCAACTATGTTGTCACCGTCGTGCACATGACTCGAGCTCAACAAATGCCTCCTTGAAGTCCCCATGCTAAAAATAAGGCTCTATGTATGCAACATAGGTGAATCCTATGTGAAAAAATGTTCCCAAAACTATGATCTTTGATGTGAGTGGCCTTGAAATCATGTCAGCTAACTTGTTTTTGTTTCGCTTATTTTAATTGATCACTAAATGAAACTATTGTAAAAGGCCCATCCAATTGCAGTGCCTGGTTTGTTGTAGCTTACTCTGGGCTTGTAGCTACTAATGTGTCTAGTGATCTATGTGGATTACGGTTTCCTTTCTCATCAAATAGTGTTTCCACTTCTTCATAGATTTCACTAGGGAATAAATATCCTTGTCATAGGTGAGGCAGTTAAGAAATTTCCCATGAAATACTTCCATATGGTAGCCTACGTGCCTTCCTTCCGATATTAAGACCACTCCCATAGTATACCCACTTACATTTGTCTCCACTTAAAAGGGTCACTACAAGTTTGATAATTCCATAACTGGTGTTTGACTAATATTCTTCTTTAACTCCTCAAACTCCATCTTCTAACCCTTTCCCCACTAAAAAATAACTCCACTTGTTTTTATGGCGTGGAGTGGTGATGTTACTACTAAAAATGAGGCTATGAATTTCCTCAAGTATTGTGTTCCCCCAACGAAACTCCTAACCTTAAAAACATTAGTAGGCATTTACCATTTCATGATGGCCTTTATCTTTTCAGGATCTATTTTAAGATCTCCTCCACCTGCCACATACCCTAGATACACCAAAGACTATTTTGCAAATTCACACTTCTTGAGATTTGGCAGAATTTTGTGCTTCATTAATGTCATTAGAACCTGCGTCAAATGTGATATGTACTCCTCCCAAGTAGCATTATATACCAGTATATCATCCAAATAAATAATAATAATAAAATCTATAAAATGGCACAATATATCATTTATTAACCTTGTAAATGTAGTGAGTGCATTGCATAGACCAAACGACATGACTAACCACTCATATAAACATTGTCTGGTTTTGAAGGTGTTCTTCCAATTATCTTCTTCTCTAACATGAACCTGATGATATCCATAATTTTAGTCCATATTGGTGAATTATTTGGTTTGTTTCAACTAATACAATACATTATTTATCTTGGGCAAGGAGTACCTATTCTTGAGTGTAATTTTGTTTAACGCCCTGTAGTATATACACATCTTCCAAGTCTCATCCTTCTTCGGCACAATGATGATGAGTGACCTACATGGTGATGTACTCATTCAAATGATACCATGTTCTAGTAGTTGTTGTAACTACTTCTTCACCTCACTTGCTTCTATAACGAACTTCCTATACAGCCAATTGTTTGGCAATAGAAAGTCTAGTAATAATTGAATGTTGTGCTCCACTTCCCTATTAGGTGACATCCCTTTAGGCTCCTGGAACACATCCATGTATGCATATAGAAACCCTTCCAGTTGTTATTTTTGTTTCTTATTACACCCTATAAGCATTCCTTTTCTCTCATTGACTTTTATATAGGCTTGTTTTCTCTAAAAAATAGTAAAACATATTTTTTGTTAGAACCAATTAGTTTCTTGGCTTGGTTGTCACTTACTGGAAAAATTGTTCACTTGCCCTTGTGTGTGTTGATGATGAAATACTTTCCATCCTTGACAAGGTGGTATTAATTGGATATATGCATGAATATTGTATCTTTCATGTACATATAGGTATTTCCAAACACCACTCCACATACATCAAGTGGAACTACATCTAGTTCTACTTCATCAATAAAAATCAACACTAATAAAAAATTTGATTTTACACAAATTGGTTACCTTTAGTTCCTCATATTTATTAACCCATCCTAATGAATATGGGCTTGGATTCTTATGAACTTCCAATCCCAATTTATACCATCTCTACCACAATGATATTCTCCTAAGATCCTAGGTCAAATAGAGCATCACATTTTGTCTTCTTGACATGTATCATTATATGGAAGAGTCTCGTTTTTTCATTCTATTCCCATTGTTGGATGCTACTTAGATTCAACTCCTTATACATTAATCTACATATAATATTATCATCCACATCTGAGATTATTTCCAGCTGGTTTCTCAAATTAGTGGCCATGATTCTTTTCCTTATTATCTTTCTTTTTGTTCTTTGGGTTAATCTGTAGATGCAATTTCTAGCACTTCTTCTCCGTATGACCATCAATGTTACAGTGGCTACAGTATTTGTTGGGATATTTTCACTGGTGTGCTATGGATGTCCTCTTTTTTCTTTCCCTCCTTAGTAGAATCCTAGTCCTCCTTTTTCTTTGACCCACTTAATTTCCCATTCTTTTGGCCTATGTTCTCCAAGTATTGTTCCTATACACAAGCCTCATCCACCAATGTAGGTTTGAATGGTGTCACTTTCTTTTGCAGATGGTTGTGTAGACCTGAGATATATTTTAGGAGTACATGTGGGTTCTTTGGGGAGATTCCCAACATTATGGTCATCTTTCTATACTCTTTGGTGTACTCTTGCACACCCAACCGCTACTTCTACCTAAAGTAATTTTGTTGGATCCATTGGTCCTCTACATACCTAATAGAGTAAATTGTGACTTTATGAGGGTTTTGAAATCCTCCCACTTAGTCACTAGAGAATATCCCTCCAACATTAATATCTTTGTGTGGCTTTCCCACTAGTTCAGGTAATATCCCTCTAATTTCATCCAAGCAAATGAAATCTTATATTCTTCATCTATGTGATTGTTATGAAACCAACTCCAAAAATAGAAGAAAAGAGAGATCAACGCCTTAGAATTTAGCCACTTCGAGGGGGAAACTTCCTTTACATTACATAAATGAACAATTCTTGGATGATACAAATGACAAAACCTCCTTTCTATATATAGGAGTCCATGGGGTCACAATATAATCCTAGCCAACCTAACAATAATAATGTAATGGCACAATAATAACAATATGGGGGCTACAGGGGTACATTAATAATAATAAGGGGGCTACACTAACAACAATAAGGGACTACACTAGTAATATAGGGACCTAACATGCCCCTCTCCTTCAAACAAGTGTTGTCCTCAATGCTTGATTATTTCTTGATTCTTCTTTATAAAATTATCATCCTCCCATGTGGCATCTTCAATGGGTAAGTTCTTCCCCTTGCTGAGATACTCTAAAATTGATCGATTTCGTAGTTGTTGAGTTCTTGTTTATGTGACTACTTCAGACCTTCTTTCACTGCGATGTTGATCTTCCTGTTGTTTCATTCAATTGCGCACCAAGATTAGGTTATCCTTTGAGAGTTGGAGAACTTTTTGTTGATGATTGATGTGATATTCCACTACTTTATCATCCATATTAGCTTTCATTTTATCCTTCAAACCATCCAACTTAGCCTCTATTTTTTCTTTTAAACCATCTATGTCATCTTTGATTGCTCTTTGTAAGATCGAAATGTGTTGCACTTGGTACCATAATTTTGATATATCATATTGAAATTCTTCCTCTTCATGCATCATATAATAGCTTTCTGAGGGTGTTATGGGTGTAGAATTATTTTTATGGGGCATTTTAGAACCCAATATTGATATCTATGCTTCAATATTCCCTTGGAATCACTTAAAACTGATTTTTCAAACAAGACTTATGCAATTTGAAAAATAATACACACCTTTTTCTTTCTTTTGAGGAGCTCGATATTGAAACTGAATTATCTCTGTGATTTCAGATCTTCAATATCTTCAATTTGGTCTTGTATTATCCCTCTGAATCCTTTTTCTAATTCCATGAGTCTGACATGATTTGGATTCTTCAAGACAAAGTTATGTCCAAACTCCCACAATTACCTAATTATGGACTAGTTCAGTAGAGTGTACTTGTACGATGCTCCGTGTGTCCCTGTTTCCTCCTTAAGCTCTGAAATTGATACACTAGAAACTAGAGTCTATTTAATTTCGGTCGCTTTTTACATAATTCCAATCTGATGCTCAGAGAGAGAGTTATGATGATTTTCCCAAGGTCACCTATTTTAGATGAAATTTGG
This sequence comes from Pinus albicaulis, assembly GCA_034641835.2. Lineage (NCBI taxonomy): Eukaryota > Viridiplantae > Streptophyta > Pinopsida > Pinales > Pinaceae > Pinus > Pinus albicaulis. The sequence continues at coordinate 1,302,993,700 of CM076584.1, read as the reverse complement.
GAGCCTACAAAAACCCTAACTTCCATAGATCATATCTCCGAAAATGTTGCGAACCAAGATCAGAAATTTTTACACACAGTTCCTTAGGATTTTGGCTTCGTGTGTTAAAAATTTCAGCTTTTGAAACTTCGTAGAAAATAATTTATAGCAAAAATTCCACGATGTCCTGTCTGGAGCAATGAAACCTTGGAATCCAAAGTTCTAATACCAAATGTTATGAAACCAGCTCCAAAAATAGAAGAAAAGAGAGATCAACGCCTTAGAATTTAGCCACTTCGAGGGGGAAAACTCTTTTACATTACATAAATGAACAATTATTGGATAATACAAATGACAAAACCTCCTTTCTATATATAGGAGTCCATGGGGTCACAATATATTCCTAGCCGACCTAACAATAATAATGTAAGAAATAATAAAAATATGGGGGCTACAGGGTATAGCAATAATAATAAGGGGGCTACACTAACAAAAATAAGGGACTACACTAGTAATATAGGGACCTAACAATGATGAACACTAAAATAATCTTCTGATTGTTGCAACAAGTGATTTAGCTTAAGAGTGTCAATCTCACCTTGATACATCTATATGTTGACCTTCACTTCCATTTTGAACAAGGATTGTGGATGGTTCACGATATCCAATTTGGGTTGATATTTTTCATGTTCATTCTTATGTTACTCCTTTATTTCTTCTTGATCTCCTAATATCCCTTCTAATTGGGCCTCTACGTTAGAATTGACATCTTCTTCGAATAGCCCGAGCTTGTTGGTCAGGGCTTCCATGAGGAGGATTACTTATTATTTATATATACAAATTGTGATTCCAATGGCATAAATCTCTTCTCTACATGATCGTGAGGGTTATTCATAGATTCGTTGGCCATGATTGGGGTATTGTGACTTTCGGACTAACCAATATGGATCCCCTCCAACTCCCCACAATATACCAAAATAAATCTTTCTCTGATACCAATATGATTCATAAATTGACATGTATACTTCACTAGATAGTTTTTAACACTAGAATTGATAAAATTATACTTAAAAATCTGAAATATTATACTATGCAGATTATTTTTCCCTCTACTTATGGATTAATTAAGTTATAATTTCATTCATGCAATATGTAAAATGCATAAAATATATAACAAAAAAAAATTCAATCACTAACAACCATAATAACACAAAATATACCCTTAGAAACCCTTTAAGGAGAAAACCTTGCTTGAAGGTGAGGTTGCCTTGTTCTCGTTCTTTGAATGGAAAATGGCTACAAGTACAAATAAATTATTCAACTGGTGTGTTGGTTGTTACAATGCACAATTTTCTCTATTAAATCTCTCTTCTCATCTATAGAAAAAAATGCACTCAAATAGAATGGAACCCCTTTTCCTATGATTGGCTCAGTTATAACACAACCTGATAACCTACTAGTGGTTAGGTTTGAGTACTTAAACTGGTAACTATAGTTACAATATTGACTCTTCTAGATTTTTCTTCATCGTGTTCACATGGCTAGCCCCTTTTCCTTGAATAATGGGGGTTGACGTGGCTTCCTCTCGAATTATGGTGGTCAAAACAAGAAGGTCAACTTTTGAGTGACCTAAATTTTGCATACAGACTTTGATTGAGGTGATTCTTACACCATTTGAGAGGTATCTATGTGTATAATAGCACAAAAACGTTCCATGCTTAAGATAGAAATTTTTACCCCAAAAAAATGTTTATTGATGCCTCAAACTTCTCCCAAAAGTTTTCAAACCCTAATTTTCCAAATTGGATCCTGCTATAAAAAATGGTTCTGTGAGTTGATTCCTTCACTTTTCCCACTCTAAAAGCATCGAGATGGATGGAAAAAATATAATTATCAAATATGGATCAACCACCAAAGCCAAACTCAATTGATAAGAACTTTGGGTATTGGGGATTTCCCAGGGAAATAAATTGGCCTCCCTCTCAACCCGAAGGTAAGAGAGAGGCTACTAGTACCTAGCCAACCCACAATGTATACTAATATTAGAGAAAAACATTGTTACTCTATTTCATAGCTTAAAAATGTCAACTTATGAGACTTGAACCTCGGTCAGGAGGATCACAATAATTTCACCCAACCACCCAAGCTAAAGTCAATTGACTTAATGATAATTATAATATAATTAAATATATGATGTTAAATGTCAATTGGTTTTATTTTGGGTGGTTAATACAATAATTGAGGTTCAATTCCCACGAGTTACATGATGAACTTTCTTTTAATAACTTTGGGCTTGTTGTAGTGCCATAAATGACATGATGAACATTGTTGTTGGCTTTAATCCTTGTTGTGTATATATATATATATATATATATGCTTAAATTGTAAGTAAAATGTAAATATAAATTTTTCATGATATAATTTATATTGAGTGGGAATAATGATTAATAACATATATTTCTTTTTAAGAGCTCACACGTTCAAATCCAATGGATGCATATTACGTACATCTCCATGAAAGTAAAGTATTTACACCTTAATAAAAGTACATCCTCTATTACATAAACAAAAAAAATTGCATACACCAATTTGATATTTTTTTGTGGATTACATTGTTATTACCTCAAAATATAAAAATACATAAGAAAGGGTATCATAGTATGTCTAGATTTTAGAGCTAACACTCTCAATCTGCTACTAGGGAAACCAAATATATTGAGTGTTTACAAGAGACCAAGTATATCCAAAATAAGCATCAATTGTAGATTACAACCAAAGTACCATCTACTATAGTCCATATAAAAGAACAAAAAAACACTCGCTGGAAGCCATAACATAAGGTCAAGAGTCTAAAGAAGTCATTATAGTCGGATCCTAGGCGCTAGCCCCTATAGGATCTTGGGGCTTGATTTCACACTGGAGGTGATTCTTTAGGTGGGTAAGCTAGACATCCAAACTCTCCAAGCAAGACCATTGGTATCGTTGGACCCATTTTATCTCGTTCAATGCAAATTTAATATCATTATTGTCCTTATGCTTCTCTTACCTTTCCAAAAAGGGTTTTTATCTACTAATGGAGGGTGATGGAATTTAAGCACTAGCTTCATCTTCCCATGGTGTGACCAAGTTCGCAAATATAGTGGGTAATACCCTCCAAAATTTTGAAATAGGAAAAATCTTGATGATCATTGGTGGTAAGGGCATTGAGCTGACAGATTTATTCATGAATGTCGGGAGGGGCAGATTGAAAAATAGTTAAAACTTCCTAGGCTTTGGCTTGGGCTTGTGGTCTTGCCTAGGGCCCATGAACACCACCCTGACGATTGTGTATATGTTTCCAGGGCATGATACACCAATAAAAGAATACCATATAGAAATGCTGAGCCCTAACAAAACAGCAATGGGAGAGAAAAAGAAAATGAAACCAAAAGAATAGCATAGCCGAGGGCTGCGAGGTTCCCTGAGCAGCCATGGATGACCCAAAATGAAGAGCCAAGGGAACAAAAAGTTAGATACAAACCTTTAATAAAGGCCTCCCATAATCTAGAGACCCCCAAAAAGGAAGTCACGATGCAGACCACCAACAAATACAATGAACGCAACAAAATTGTAACAGAGATCCATAGGGCCAAAAAAGAAATTAACTAATCCCAAAGGAGTAGATAGTACCCTAATGGGGGGATCCAACTAAGCCCAGGTATATAGAAGAACCAGTGTAAGAGTATAAGTGTCAATGTTTGCAACTATGGACACCAACTTCAGAGTAGTCCACACGGTCCCAAAAAAACTACCTTGGTGCTTCTAGAGATAATTGATAGTTCACCTCTTAGCTATCCAAACACAAAAAGGAATTTCTAATTTCATATTTCAGGCTGGGACACATGCATGCCCATATCACCTTAATGCCATTGTACAAGTCCAACCAACTCCCCTCAAGAATAGATATAGACGTAAGCCATGATGCTAAAAACTTAAGACCACCCATAGACCCACCATTTCTAGAAGCCCAAGAGAGTAATCTCACCTATGTCGAGGAAGGAACTAAAGGACGCCATATAGGTTAGAGAACTAAGATTCTTGGCACAAAATAATTTGACATACAAGGACTTGCGATGGAATTAAATTTGGAAATGGCACACATGTCTGGTGCATGGGGTGAGCTAGGCATGCCACCCCCCACCTTAAATGTTGTGGGAGGTTGTGGGGTAGTGGGATAACCCCCCAACCTCCATCATCCCCTTGTTAACCACCCCAATCATGGGCATACATGTGTAGTGCATGGGGTGAGATAGGCACGCCACCCCCCACCTTAAATGTTGTGGGTTGATGTGGGGTAGTGGGATAACCCCCCAACCTCCATCGTCCCCTTGTTAACCACCCCAATCACGGGCTACACCAATTTGATATTTAACTTAGACATAAACTTAAGATTAAATTATTATTATTATTATTATTATTATTATTTATGTAATTTTAATTATTTTTAACATCGTAATTAAACAATCATAAATAAATTTCTTTTATTTAAATACTAAATTATAAAAATATTTATTTTATCAAAATAACTCAAAACATATCCTTGAACTCCATCGTAATAATATATCAATTAAATATAACAAATCATGTTAACATATAATTTTGATAAATTACATATAATTTTTTAGTTTTAATAAACACCATTAATTATAACAAACACTAAACATTTATCCTTTATTCTTATAATTGTAATAAATATTGTTTCAAAGGACAATAACTCGAGTAATAGCTATTGGATTTAATTCCCCCTCCACTCGGGTTCTATTCTCCGTAAGCATGATAGTCTATGTGGAAAAAAATTGAATATATTGAAAATCATGATGATTAATTCCTATAAGCCCAAAGGGGCATGCAAATTTGAATATCTTAATATTGAGGTGAGTAGTGACAACTATTCTGATTCGATTCTAGGTATTGCCAAAAAAAATCCTCCAAAGTTTTCACAAATTAGATATATATATATATATATATATATATATATATATATATTTGTTAATTTAAGATTCTATTGCCTCAAAATGTCTTCACACATAACTAGATATCACTGCTTAAACTGAGTTTCATCACAATCTACCACAAGGAAAACCAAAACAGCTGATAGTAGACAAAATTATTGGTCTATCAAAATTCAAATAACTATTATTGCTAAACACATAACCACTGAGATAAAATATTCTAATAAAATTAAAATACATGAGCCAAGATGTTGAATGAGACATCAAGTATCCAATGAGATGACTGGGTCCATATCATGGGCACTTGTACTTGTTAAGGTTGAAGGTTTCAAGCCACATTAGTATGGCCTTTAATGTATGATAACCGAGCATCCAAACTAATAAGACAAGAACACTGATAACATTGGATTCATTGAATTTCATTCAGGAAGGAGATGATGTTGTTGTGGTTCTCGTGCTTTTCCTTTAGGACCTTTCCCATGAGTGTCTTCATTTTCCAGTGGAGGGTAATTGAATTAAGATATTGGCTCCATATTCCCTTGGTATGCATAGGGTCAAGAACCTAATTGGATACTTAGGTCTGGACGTTGGAATAAGAGTAATCTTGACAATCGTTAGTGGTCAAGGCTTCCAGTTGGTGAATTTCCTCTTAGATTTCTAAAGGAGTGGAAGAATTGAAAATGACCGCTGCATTTTAATCCTGGAATTGAGCTCGTGACCAACCTTGAGGGCGAGTCTGTGACCATACCCTCGACAAAAACACATTCACTAGTGGGGCATGGTATGTCAGGGTACAACAAGACAAAATGTGGACGACCCCCGATAGACAAATAAATCGAGAGGACTATAAGATAGGATGCTGAGTAGGATGGACACAAATTTAAGATGAAATTGTTAGAGATGTATGGAGTGAACTTTAGCAAGTTGTAACAAAGGAATGACAGAGAGGGAGGAACTTCAATTAGGTTCCAACAACCATAAGAAACTAATGACACCAATATTAATGCATACAACTAAGACACTCTGCAAATTATGAACCAACGTCCACCATGAAAAAGCTATAAAATTGAAAGAGTTGAAAGAGCTATAGAAGTGGTACATAGGACAGATTACTAAGCAAAGATTGACTCACTAGGCTTGAGAATTCTTCAAGTTGAGGACAAGTCTTCATCGATAGCCTCCCACCCTTATTTGAGCCTCTATCGATGTCGTTGCCAACGTCTCAAAGGTCACCTTCCTTATTTTTGTCACCCTATTCCTCATGCAAATGATTGACACCGGGTGCATGCACAAAATACCAGCGCCCAAGGAGTCAATACCACCATATAATACAACTCTCCCAAATTCGTCACTATAGGAGAGAGATTCCTTTCGTATTGGATATGAGCAAGAAGAATATCCACAAGACACTGGGTCATGAGACGTGGATTGAAACTCCACATAGGATGTTTCGTGGGGGAAATATCCCACCTGCAGCAGGGGAGTGCTGTAGGAACTACAGAATAATATAGAGTTGAGGTTACCTAGCCAGGAACACTCAAACATAATACCAACTACCATCTTAATCTGAATTGAATGAATTCCAATTAGCATGTGTGGTTGCATGGTGTGAGAAATCCATAAGCCCCTTCTTAATTGTGATGGGAGACAACAGTGGGGCTCCCCTCCTCCGTTGACACGACTTACAACACCTGTATCAAAGATATAATAAATATTATTCTTTTACTATAAATTAAAAAATATTGATAAATTTATATTATAAAATATTATTTTTATTGTGAATTAAAAAATATAATAAATTATATTTTTTGTTTTTATATTTATATAATAAATAATACTTTTTAATTAATTTTAAATATATTTATAAGATTTAAATTTAACTACTAGTACTAATTTTGTTTGAATGTTCTACACTGATTTTAAGAAAGTTATTTTTATTTTAGAGACTTCGGATGATTAATTTTAATGCATTTCATCTTTTTCAAATCCTTTGGTTTGGTTTGGTTTGGTGTGGTGTGGTTAGCATGAGATTAATTTTTTTTAATATATATGTTTTTGTATTAAGTGTAATGGTACTACTTAACTAGCATGTTGTAAAGCACACATGTAAATTAATTACTCACATTGCTTTCATAAATATAACATTCTAAGTCGTTACCTAATTGAAGGAATTATTGTTTAACCATAATAATAGGTAGGCATCTCATGTTCCAATAACATCATTTGTTTGAATGTTCTACAATACTTTTAAGAAAGTTATTTTTGTTTTCGGGACTTTAGAAATATGGTTAATTTCAATGAATTTCATCTTTTTCAAATTCTATTTTTTTTGTTAAGTGTAATGGTGATAATTTTTTAAGTATTATTAGGTTTTGTCAAAGTAAGGATTGTAGTAATTAATTTTTTTATTAATGTTCATGGGATTTTGGATAGAGGGTGATCGGGTGTTCTATTAAGACACTCCTTGGGCTATAATTTGAAGGTCTAATTGCAGTTTTTGCACAACACAATGCCATGTGTATAACTATCTAATATTTTTCTGCCATAATTTTTAGAGACAGTTGCAATATTTATGCTATGATTTTTAGATATTTTTAGGATTTTCATTGTTAAGCTTCATGGGAAAACTACCCAAAATTAAAATCCTTGAAAATAGCTCATGGTCATGTAAATAACATATTTACCATTAGTTACTATCCACCATAATTTAAGCAAGTATTTGCATAAAACATGGATATCAACAAAATGTAAATATATATACTTACCATGAGTTTTTACTACCCACCATTATTTGTGTTTTCTTTAGCACTTTAATAAGTAGAAGTAAAAATGTAAATGTGCAAACTTACTAGTAATTATTACCTACCAAAATTTATGCAACGCCTTAGTAGACAATTAAATTTTCAACTTCACATTTCAATTTTCAATATTCTTTAATTGTTTATTTCTGAAGTTTTATATTTTATATTTATAAATATTTATGTGAAAAATTAATGATTAATAAATATAAGTATATAGTTTGAATGGCTTTAATAATTAAAAAGATATGTTTTATTGTAAAAAACCAAGCTCAAATTCAAAATAGATTAAAGTGTATACATTTTTAGAGATATTAGTAGTTAAATGGTTGGAATCCCTTATCCCACAAACCAAAAGGTTTCATACACCACTTCCTTCACAATCCAAAATGTCTCATACATTAATTTAGAGTATCTTATTTCATTTTAACATATTAAACTATTACCTTAAAATTAAATTAATAATATTATATTTTATTATATATTTTTATGATTAAGTTTTATTTTATATTAATGTTCATATTTATATAAAAATAGGTTGGTTATATATATATATATATATATATAAGTTAGGTGTAAATATTTATATTATAAATAAATTGATTTTACATTGATAACAAGTATGTTTCAAAAATATGCATGGGAACTAAAAAATTAATAGACCATTTATAATGTGTTTCCAGTGTTTCACCTTGAGCAAAAAAACGAAAAAAACACATGTAACATCATACTAACTACTTAGCCCTTCAAAAGCTCCATGCAATTGATATACTAGGCTTGACAAAAAAGAATGAATGAAACCATAATCCTATAGAGTCTGATACACCGTAAGAGTCATAAAGATTGCATAATGGAAATGGACAAAACACAGACCAAACTCAAGTGCATAACTACTAATATAAGACAATAACTGGAGAGATTACATTAGAGTTCCCTGGAGGTATGTCTTTTGTTGGTGCATTAACAATAGTTGGAGTGTGTGGCTTCGAACCAGAGCTGAAATCGGAGTCAAACAACACAAAGCATTCCACCCCAATCATTTTGGAAACTAAGTCATCCAAGTTGTACCATATGTCTCGGAGAATCATTTTAATCTCCTCCTACGCTGAAAATGGTTGATAATGGTCCACTTATTTTTCACAAATGAACATGTGGAACAAGGTATCCAATTGTATGTGTAGTGCCACTAAACAAAGAAAGTGGACTCTCCTTTTACAGATTTTTCTCAGAAAATGAGTGCATCTGAAAGAGGAGCCAGTAATTTCTGAATCTGAGTAGTAAGCCGTGTCACTAAATTCCTTGGCTTCGAGTTGTAGAATCTCATTTCTAACTTCAAGAGGAACAATATTGAAATGGTAGGCCACAAAATTCCAACCAAATATACAACAACGATGTGAAGAAAAAGTGGTTGTCACACCTCCCCTATGACTAGGTTGGTGACGTTGAGGTGCCATTAGGTCAACTGTCCGAGTTGAAGTTGACAGGGTTGGGAAAAACACAATGTGCGTCGTTGGATAAACAAACCCAGAGAGCATAGACACCTCCCAAGCCTGGGTACAATAGTATGGGAAGTAAAATAGTTGTGGGGTGTACGTAGTGACATAGCTATAAGGAGAGAATTGTATGGAAATGTCATCGTGGAAGTCATTTACCATAAACCATGTATACCCTAGGTCAACCCACCCTTGGTCAAACAATTCAATATTGAAATTTATGGAGCAAACACAAAAACTAGGAAAACTACAAGCAAACCTAAGAACCAGAGTTCCTAGAAAGCGGTCAAAATCACAATGAAAATGTTTTAGGATATCACACACTGCAAACAAGAATGGGGCAGCTAACCAAGATGCTCTTTGAGTCAAATTTTTGAGAGGATGCGGAAGAAAATACAACGACGAGTTCAAAAGCAGGATCGGTTGCTGTATTGTGAATAAACAAGACAAAGAACATGGGACCCTATCACAAACAATCTTTGTGCCAAACTCAAACCAAACTAGATAAGGAGTGACATAAACTGGGAAGAAAATGAGGGCTGGTAGAAATAGGTTAACATACATGTCTCTGATTCGCCAAGAAGCAACAAATGAAGGTTGTAATCAGGTTCAATGACCAGATGGTGTGCGCCCATGAACATAGAGTAGAATATCCACTACCCTATAGTAATACCTCCTCCTTTATAAAAAAAACTCCCTACCAGCGAGAAGCGCAGATGAAAACTAATGTCTCAAGGAGAAATCACATAGGAGAGACAAGTGAGCACGTGGGCACACATATTGAAGCCCACATTTAACACTCCAAACATGTGCACACTACTCTCAGATATTGCCATGATGAAACTCGACTTTCGGAAACCACAAATCAAAAGAATGTCGGACGAGACCTCGCTAACATCCACTTGCCTCTCTTTAAATTGATAAGACAATAACTACAATGGTTGAGCAGGAATACTATGGGGAGGCCATGCGTACACCGCCACCAAACAGAGGGCAACGTTTTCTCTGTCGTCAAGCTTAACCTCCAATCACCCACTAACTGCTCGTGCATGTCAATCATACGCTCTGGCATGCTTTTCCCTCTTTAAATACACCTCATTAAAGTATATATATATATATATATATATATATATATATATATATATATATATATATAAATACATTGAAAAATAAAATTATATATAATATATTTCTCTATATATAATTAATGTATTTGATAATTAAATGCATAATATTAATAAATTAATATTTAAAAAAATACATAGAGATGGACATTTTTAAAACTATATCGAAACCCATAGGATGCTCGAAAACTTTGTCACTTTTGAAAGTGGATAAAATATGGTATGCCTTGGGATTTCAGCCTATAACCCTATAACCCCTAGTATTATGAATCCCAAGGAGGAATATCAAAATTTTGTCACTTTTGAAAGTTGATAAAGTATGGTAAGCCTTGGATGCTTAAACTAAGCTAGGATGGATAAATTAGTTTAATTAGTTTAATGTAGGAGGCAGGTTGACCAAGGCCGCCTTTAAAGGCTTCATTATGAAATATGTATTTAAAAGTGTCGGTATCATCAAAAGGTTTTTAAAGAGGTTTTTTAATTGGCCGGTATTAAGGAGGTTTTTGGTGGTATTGAAGGAGAGATTTCATGTATTGTTATTATTTCAAGTTACAAGGGTACATGAAAGAATGTAAAGTGGTTATGAAAAAATGTGTATATTTATATATGGTGTTATGATATTATTTAAATGTCATTTTTTATTATATGATGAAGAGTTAATTTTAGATGAGATTAATGCACCTATGATAGAGATGAAATGTGATAAATCTCTTAGATGGTACGTGATAAATCTGTTAGTTTTCATGGATATTTGTTTGAGTTTTATAAGTGTATGTGGGTGTTTCTTAGGTCGAGATTATATTAATTATGCAAGGAAGTTTGACATAATCAATCAATGATGAAAATATTAGTAAATGTTTAATTATATTTATTTAAAGGTAGGAATTTAGAATTAATTATCATTAATTTATCATTCAATATGTGACATACGATTTTAGTTAAGGTTTTGGTTTTTGAACCGAATATATATTGTTGGAATATTATCAAATTCGATCAACAAATATAATACATAGGAGATTTGTCTATTAGTATAGTTTCATGTTAATCATGGATTTATCAAGTATCGAGATATCAAATTTATTTAGGTACAAATCTATTTTAGAATGCGGAATTTGAAAAAAAGTATGCATCTCAAGAGATTTACACACATAAGTAATGTATCAACTCCATGCTAAACACTAAAGAAATTACACATCTCCTTCATCTTGAGCAACACATTAATAAAATGTTTTAGCCATAAGACAAATGTTATTTTTATTTAAAATATTGAAATATATTACCCATCATGGCCATAAAAATATTTTATTTATAATTACACATTTTTTTCATTTTGAGAAATACACTAATAAAATGTTTTAGCCATAAGAATTTTTTATTTTCTTTTGACCTAATCCTACTAATCCTAATGATGTGTTTTTTCGGAAAGTACTTTTATCTATATACATCTAGTTGACATTGAAATATTTTACTCAACATAGTCATTAAAATATTTTATATATAATCCACATTATCCACATTAAAATTTCATATATATATATATATATATATATATATATATATATATATATATATATATATATTCTTAAATGTAACATATTAATTTTATATTAAGAACGGAATAAATTGCACATTTTTCTTATAATGAAAAAATTATAAGAAATCTTTTAATTTCCATAAATTTATCTTTCTATATATAAAATTGATATAAAATTATATTATTTAATATGAGCATATATAAAATTAATATAAAATTAAAATTATTTAATATGAATATTGAAATAATTTATCTATGACTAATACTATTATATATACACCACGTATAAAGTAAGCCTAAAAAGAATTACACATTGTCTTTGTATTGGATTATAATATCAATACTATCCTCATACTAAAAATGAAAAGTAATTATAAATAAAATTTAAAAATAAAAATAAAATCAATAACTTTATCTCTTTATAAAATCTCTCAATTCTTTTATTATTTTTTACTTTTTATTATTACTTTTTTAATTGAATTCAAAATATGTATATTATTATTTTTTTTACTTTAACACTTTACTACAAAAAAATTTCCATATTGTATTATAAAACACCTCTCAACACAATTATGAATAGGGTGGTGATAACATAATAAGGTATGGAATGGGCTATACAGTTGAGTATGAATGTTGTGTTTATCACTACCAACTTTGAGAGGGCTTATTCATCATAGGCATGTTAAAAATTTTGAAATTTAGGTAATTTTATTTTAATGGTAGTTGAAATGTGTATTAATATCTTAATTTGCATCTTTATTAAATAAGTGAAATCTAATGGAAATTACATCTCTAGATAAAGATCAATTAAAGAAAGATGTTTATTGATTTTTATTAAAGTTTTTAAATAATTAATATTAAGTTAATAATTGCATGACTTAAATGATAAAAATCTCTTACCAATCTACATTATTGTTATATACTATAAATTGGTTAATAACTTATTTTTAACCATTTAATTGATAGTTTATCTTTAATTTCAAAACACACAAAAACATTATAGATTATAATTATATACTTTCTAAACCATTATACTTAAGGTCTATCCAAGTTATCCAACCTTTGTATTTTTCTAAATTCTGGGATCCCACCAAAGTACAACATTACACATTGATCTAGCGCAAGTCTCACTATTAACTTTGAAAGTTTGACTGGGGTTATAGCTTCTTTGTGGAGAAATCTTTAATGATTTCCAATTTAAATTGATAAATGGCTTACCAAACATGTGTCTTTAACAACTCCAATTTAAATTGTTTTAATATTATTTTAATTTTATTTTTTTAATTATAAAATATATTTGACATGTTATATCATAACTATATATTTATCTCAAAATTATTTTAATTTTATTTTTTTAATTATAAAATATATTTGTCATGTTATATCATTTTTGGAACTTTAGAAAACCTTTTTCACTTGCTGTTTAGTTTTAAGTAAACTGGTTGTTGGACAATAGTTTTGAGTGAACTGGTTGTTTACACTTTTCTGATTATTGCCTATATGAATATACAATTTTTATAATTCACTTGGTGTTGTTGAACAACGTTTAAAGTGAACTGGTTGTTGAACAATGTTTGCACCTTTTTCACTTGGTATTTAGTTTTGAGTGAACTGGTTGCTGAACTGGTTGTTGAACAATGTTTATACCTTCATGGTTATTTCATCTGTACAAATTTTTGTGTTGACCACCTTCACTTGGTGTTTAGTTTTGTTGGACAATGAATACTTTGGGAAAAGAAGCCTTCAGTAATAGACCCTTTAGAAAAGTTTTCGTTGTTATCTTTTACTTTAATCACTTTGCGATTACGTCGTGGCATATCACAAGTAGAGACGAATATGTCTACCATTTATTAACTCTTCAACACATTTACAGCGCTTAGTGACTTTCCTTCCCAAAAATATGCACTTGTTTTTTATATTTATTTGTTTTTTAATATATTTATTGTAGATATAAGTTTGAGTATGTTTCTTAGATTGTATAATAATTAATGGAATCAGTTACAGATGGATAACATCATTTTTTTTCTAAGTTTATTTTTATAGTTGAGTTAAAATTTCATTTCGATAAGTTTATTTATGAAAATTTAAGTTTTTTTTAATTATTTAAATTTTCAATAAAATTTAAGTTTTTTTAAATGATTTAAATTTTCAATAATAATAATATTAATTGAATAAAATTATAATGTTTGATAAATTTTATATTTTATTTAATTAAAGAAATTTAATAAAAATTAGTTGAATGTATTTAATTTTTAATTTTTGTAATTCTCATAAATTTATATATATGAACCATAATTATGTAATTTATATTAATTATATAATTATAATAAAAGTGGTATGGTAGGAGGGAATTTTATTTATAATTTTGGAGGGATAATTGTTTATATAGTATGCTTGAAGTTTTGAAATTTCAATAAACAATCTACAACTTATGCACTCTTGTAAGATATGAATTTAGCTAAAAATATTAGCATTCAAGCGTATTAATGGTGAAAAACTCCAAATTAATTATAAGGCTCTTGATCTCTAGTTTATCCCTACTTGATTTTCAACTACCCAAAGTAAATTAGATTTGTAAAAGAATCATTCACAAATACGAACCATTTCCACTTTTTGCAAGAAAACAATAACGTGATGAATTATCAAGTAAACCCTACTGCTGATAAAAAAATTAGGACACTTGTTATCAATAGTAACGAGTACTTTCCATTGGTCCCGTGAAGAAGTAATGAAGAGCCCACATATCATCAATTAAGTCAACACATGATGCATCGCCTGCCACCTAGCTCCCATGGAGAGTAGATTTATGCAATGTGGCCCTTCCCCTCTTGTCACACACTTGTATACATCTTGTTGTTGTTTAATGAATACCTCACTCATGTTTGACGCAAGTAAGGTGGGTATATGGATCAAAGTTTGATTTTCTATGAGCATCAACACTAGCAATACAAGTCTGAATGAGCGCATGTATTTTATGAACAATCCTCGATGTTATTCTATTTCTACTCTTTGGAGCTTAGCCTTCACATTAGAATATTTTTTGGTGGAGTTCACTTTGTCTTCCCTGTTTGAGGTCCAGTGGCCTTCTTTCTAAGCATATGTTTGTAGATGTAGTCAAATTAGTGGCAAGTTTGGTTGCTATGAATTTTTGTTGGTTGTTTGCCTTTCTTCAATAAGTATTAGAGTATTTTCTTTCATTTGACTTGAGGAATTTCAGTGCTTTGAGTACTTGTTTCATCTCTATCTCAAACTTGGTATATATCAAGTTATGTTATTGTTGCAAGCCAAGAAATATTGAGAACATAAGACTCTTCTCCTCGAGATGTTGTTAGGATACCAAAGGTAGTTTAATGGATTACAAGGACTTGGGGAAACCAAAAAAGCATTGAAACGACATGAGGAAGCTATAATGGACCATGACAACACTCTTTTATCAATTTCTAAGAATATTTCACTTTAGGCATCCAACTCTAGCTCTTAACTAGAAATTGCATCCTTCTATAGTAGAAGAAGCACATCAATGCATTGGAGTCCAAATTAAGGGAGTTACATGACTTTTTGGTTTAATTGTTTGCTGAGAGGTGCTTTGTACATCACAATTAGTTCCACTCACAAATTCATTCCCTCCCAACCAAATAAATCCAATTCTATCCATAACCATTTAGCCTAGGAGGAAAATGAGAAAGTAACAATGAGGTTAGTGAAAGAAGATGAGGATGAAGCAATGGGTTGACTCAATTTTTTTCTCTTAATCAAATTATTCTTTCAAATTTCTTAAGTCATTAGGTAAATTTTGTTGAGTGTGTACTATTAGATACATTAGAGTAATTATGTATCACAAGTTTCCCTTGGCTAGCAGTTGTGGGTTGATTTAGGAAATATTTTTTTTGTGTAAACTTTTAGCAAGGAGCCATTTTTATTGTGATGTTACTAAAACCTTTATTTAATATAAATTCTCTTGTTTTAGTAAAAAAATAAAATAAAACTATAGAAAGAATTGTTGTAGATGTTACATCAATGTAGTGTTAAAAAAAGTTTGAAACTAACTTATTTAGGGACCATATATAGTCCTAATACATGCCCAAAACATGAATTGGCTTAAACTTTATACAAATATATTTAGTGTTCCTTAATAGTATAAACACTATAATAGCCTTGACGGTTAGCTCAATTGGTCGAGTTCCCGTCGCTAAAGAACCTTGCTAATGGGAAGTCACGGGTCAATTATCCTCAACACCCTCGTCATTAGGCTATGCCAATAAACCATTAGGATGTGATCTCTTTGGGTGGATCCTTTCGTATATTTCCTTGGAAAAAAAAGTATAAACCCTATAATATATGCCCAGTATTCTAACTTATTTTGAAATACATGAAAAATTAATAAAGAACATAAAAACTAGTAGCATCTTCCAAACATGTACTTGTTGGTTCAATTCTAGTTCACAATTGCAATCTCCTCATCAAATTGGTTCAGAATCTCTTCTCTCATGAACTCTCCCTCAATGTGTTGGCTATTTGGTATGTGTTACATTCTTAACACAAATTTCCCCATGCACAATATGTTGTGCTAAGAAAAATTGGAGGGTTACAAGGGGAGTGAAGCCTTTACAAAAAATGGTGGTTTATTGCATCCATTTTTGGCAATTTCCAACACATGGTTTTCACTTTAGTTGCTTTGTCACACATTGTGGTTCAACCCATGGTTTTGTGATTCTAGTTAAGAACTACAGTTATATTCTCATCTAGGGTTATCAAATAGGAGGTTTATGGATGTCATGGGATATACATTTTGTACTATAACATTTTAAATATAATATATTGAAAAGACTTTCTGGTTTTCCAAGTCAATGTTTCTAGGTAAAATCTATGTGATAAATGTGTTTGTGCCATTGCATCTTTTCTTTTTTTATTAAGAATATGTTTGCAAAAATTAATTGTATAGGGTTAAAATTACCGACATTCATTATGATTCATCCTTTGGTTTATGGATTGATCAACTGTACACAGGTTCAAAGTCAAATTCCAAATAAGACTACACTTCCCTTCCACAAATTCTAACTGCTTATTTAAATCCAACAATGACCCCTTAATTTTTTCTACCTATGTGGTAATTTGACATTCCAATACATGAAATTGGGAAACACAAGAGGACATTTTGCAATGCACGTGTTTCTAATGGATTCTTTAGGAACATCAAATTTCTTGAAGTTCTCTTAAGTCCATTAGATGTTTAAAATGAAGAAATTCTTCAACAAGGGAAATATTTTATACCTTACCTGCTATGACCTTACCATCTCCCAAAGCCCAACAACTCAAATGTTACCAAAGTCCAAGATTCACAAGTTAGTTTGTCTCTTATACAAATTGTATTTGATTAGGTTTGGATTGTGTGGCATATGATAATTTGTGATATCAATGAAGTTTTACATGTGATGAATTAATGTTAATAGATGTGGCATGGAACTAACCAATAAATTATAGGATGAGTTGTTGTTGTGATGTGCCGCTAATCACAAATTCCCAAGTTTCGAAATTGAACCATAGTTTTCCCAATGATCTACTACTTAGTTGTCTTCATGCAAAATGTGGTAGAAGTTAATGGAGAAGAAGGATTTTATGTCTTGCTTACTAGAATCCAGAATTAAAGATAGGTCGTGATCTCTCAATTGTAATTTGTGCACCATATAATAAATGGTTTTGAAATATCCTATCACTATAATTGAATGCATTCCAATTTCTTTGGCCAGTTTGAGTCCTTAACATAAAGTACAAGCTTCTTCCTTATTATTGGGAATACTAAGACCCCAAGTATAATAGATTTTTTTCATCTCTCTAGAGTCCATGATGATCTCCCCCACACATACCACCACAAATTTATAAATTTATATTCTTACAAATATGCATTGATTCAAATTTTGATTAAAAATAAAATGGAAAAATATCATATCATGAAAAGAACACAAGATATATAGAGGTGACAGGAGTAGGGATGTGACACCTCATTTTTTAACCCTATCTTGCGATTTAATTATGTTAGTGCTAATGTGAGTTTGAATAGTGACATTTTATTAATATTTGAATGATATAAATATGTTTTGATATTAATAAAAAATTGAGGAGCAGTTGAATCAAGGGTAGCCACTTACCTAAGCATGATGCCATGAGTGGGAACTAGCGAGGGGGAATTATGGGAATTATTGCATACCAAAATAATTCATGTTGCTAAGTATAAATAATTCCTATTTCTAAGTTGAATTATTTTTTGCTGAAATCATTTATGTTAGTGAGTGGAAATTCTATTGTTGAGCTACATTTATGTTGTCAAAATAATTTATTTTTTTGAGCTAATTTTATGTTGCTAAATGAAATTCCTATACTAATATTCAAAATTTGAAATTATTCTTTGTGTCTTTCCCTCTTGTCCAAGGATCATTTAATGAGGGAAACCTAATAGTTAAAGAAGCCACCTTTAATAATTATGATGGTCATGTGGTGGTTGAGGGGTTTTTCCCAAAATTAATGGGAGGTATTGCAAGGAATACCTACTTATTAACCCACAAATTTCTATGCAAAGGAAGCGTCATGAAGAAAAAACAAAGTAAAAAATATATATGTGTAGAGGTGCATAGACAACCAAGAGTATAAGAAAGTGGTAAGAAAATAAGTACACTAGTGGGTGTATGAGAGAAAATAATGGATGTGTGTGCAGAGATGCATGAATGACCTAAAAGGAGGAATTTGTAGAGGTGAAAGAGTGTCTCTTAGAGGTGTGTGGGTTCACATCCATCAAAGCTTCTAGAATTATAGTTATATTGTACACTTTTTAAAGATCCATTGAACCTAATTTATAATGTTGAAATTGAACATATAAGCCCTTAATGCAAGTTAGGATAAGGAGTTTCATTTTGGGAAAACATGGAGGAATTGTTATGGGAGACCGCTAAGGGACTACTAGATTGGTGAAGGGAATCCCTTGCACTTTTTTATCCAATATATAAAACACCTATGACTTTAAGGAGGATCCATTCTTAGAGGTTGAAAGAAAAATCGAGTTGATTTTGGTTATGGAGGATAATGGCATTCAAATTTTCCATCCTTTCTTTATGAGTGAAAATATTTTCCCTGATGGGATCATGGTTTGGCTCAGAAGTAGTCAACTATAGATAGATATATGCACAATTGAGCTTATGATTGGATTCAAAAGTGCTCACCCTTGATCAATTTTAGGAAACATCCAATTTTATATACAAGTATTCTTTGTATTTTTAAATATTCAACATGCTATTTATTTCATGTCCTAAAAATGATGTATATGTTTATGTGAACTATTTTTTTCTTGCTAAATTTGTAAATGGAATGTGGTGATGGGGATATAATAAATCTTGTGGTAGAAACGTATTGGCTAGAAAATTTGGGATTTTTGCAGGCCCTCTAGCTTGACCCATTCCTGCTACGATGGGCCCTATTCCTCTTGTGAAAGACAGGGGTAGTTCACAAACTGATACTGGTGAAGAGAAACAAACTGGTACTAGTGAAGAGAAACAACCTGGTACTGGTGAAGAGAAACAAACTAGTAAGGTAAAATAGAAACAATTTGGTTTAAAAGTAGAAGATCAATGCCGATCTAGACATGCGCCCTGTTCTTTCATTACCCCTGCCTCATAGCTAATGAATAGGTATGATAATAAATTAGGGTTTTATTCGAAAAGAAAAGAGGAGAAAGAAAAGAATTGAAATTTCATGAATCCCTTGAGCAACATTGAAGGTTGACTTAGTATTAAAATGCCTTCAATGGGTTTTCGATGTGAAGGCTACAAGAAACACAAGTAGTTACTGAAGTGAATATAAGTTAAAATATGTACCTAGGTTGGGGTGATTTTTGGTGTGAAAGTACCCTATGCTAAGGAGGATACATTCACCTAAAACATAAAATACCCTTGTTGCATTTCGAGAGATATGGGTTCTTTATTAGACTTGTAAGTTTTATTGCTAGAAACATTGATAGCTACTGAATTTCCAGTAATTCAATTTTTTTAAATTATGTCAAGTTTATTTTTAGTGTGCCAGTATCTTATGTTGTAATGGATATATCCATTATAAAAATACAAATCACCTACATTGTCACTTTTAAGATACACTGGCCCATTTATCGTACCTATAGGTGTCATTTCAAAGCCATCCAAGAAATATTTTTAATAAGCTTGTTTGAGGGTGGGTTGCCATAAATGGGCTTTTCGAAGTGACCTCAAACACAAAGCCTTTGAATTTATAGTGAATACTATGTGAACAAAGTCTTCATAAAACATCTAAATTTATATGAAAAAATACTACTCATGGTTATGTGAATTAATTATCATTTGTTGAGTTGTAAGATTGATTATCATATCAAGTGTATAACCTTGTATGGAAAAGAAAAAAATTTAAATATTTTCCGCAGTTTTAAAATTATTTTGTGCAACACTGTAAGGCTTATGACACTCCCACTCGAGAAAAATATAGATATTAGTTGGAATTTAACTCAACAATTAAAAATTTACATGCTAAATAATTGGATAGCTAATTCCTATAAAAAAAAAAAGGTTGAGTATATGGGTTTTTTAATGTGTGTTTGAGGATTTGATTACTAGGAAAGAATAATTTGATATGATGTATTTGGTGTAGGAAATTTATACACTTTCTCTCAGCCCTCTAAAAATGATTTTCTTTTATAGTTGAGTTCTCAAGTTAATAATAATCATGTAAGTACACTACAAGGAAAAGACCCTCTAGTGGATGTTTTTGAGGAACCCCTTATAAAAATACCCCAGACATCTATTTCTAGCGGAGGTTACTAGATGAAGTTGGCGAGCAGAGGTGTTTGCGGATGTATTTCGTATGGTGCGCTTATCACTGTAAATCGCACCGGTGCGTTTAACACGAGAAAGCACCAGTGCGCACAAAACATTGGTACACTAGACACCGTGTGCTCCGTACACACCCGCCCGGTGCATTTAATTTTTGTAGCGCACCGGGCATTTACAACACATCCGCACCGATGCCTCATAAAAAGCGCGCCAAAAAATAAACCAACCAGTGCAGAATGAGGAAAACGCACCGGTGCTCCCATAAAACTTGCAAACTGGAACGGGGTTAAATAATAAAAAAAAAATTATGGCCAAAAAACCACACAAAAAATTGGCACACCGGACACCATGCACTCCGTACACCCCCGCCCGGTGCATTTTATTACTGTAGAGCCCCAGTGCTTTACACAGAATCCGCACCGGTGCCTCATAAAAAGCGCGCGAAAACAGAAAACGCTCGGCGTGGAATGATGAAAACGCACCGGTGCGCCCATAAACCCCACACACCGGAATGGGATTAAATAAAAAGAAATTACGGTAAAAAAAACTCACAAAAAATTGGCACACCGGACACTGTGCGCTCCTTACACACCCACTCGGTGTGTTTTATTATTGTAGCGCCTCGGTGCGTTACAGAGCATCTGCACCGGTGCCTTATAAAAAGTGCGCGAAAACAGAAACTGCCCAGGCGCAGAATGATGAAAATGCACCGATACATCCATAGAACCCCATGCACCGGAACGGGGTTAAACAAAAAACGATTAGGGCCAAAAAACCGCACAAAATATTGGCACACCGGACACCGTGCGCTTCGTACACACCTTTCTGGTGCGTTGTATCACTATATTGCACCAGTGCTTTACAGACCGTCTGCACCGGTGCCTCATAAAAAGCATGTGAAAATAGAAACCACCTGGTGCGGAATGAAGCAAACGCACCGGTGTGTGTATAAAATCTCGCGCACTGGAATAGGGTTAAATAAAAAAAAAAAATACGGCCATAAAACCGCATTTTTCACTTTTGTCAATGTTACAGAGCTCTCAAGCACCGATGCAATTTATCCTTGTCTGAGCTGCCCTGACATCGGTGCTCCCATTGCACTCATTGCGCGCATTGTTGTTGTGCATTGCCCACTAATCTCCAACTTGAATTTTGCAAAACGGTGGACAAATTATATTTTTCAAATTCTACAGCCAATATGCCTCCTCGATGAGAAAATGTACAAGTATTTTTCTTAATTTTCCATAATTAAGCCTTCTAGCATATTAGAATTTCAAATAACCTTAAAATTAACCATTTAAAAGGGAAAAAAAAATAATTTGTCGCGCGGTGCGCCCAAGCCGTTCGACTCGCACCGATTTGCGGTGCTGCATGTAAATTTATAGGCTGCATCGCAACCGGTGCTAATGGTATCCGCACCAGTTCTGGGGTGGTACCGATAGGCGCACCGTGTTATTTTAAAAATTGCGGTGCAGTCATTTACCAGGTCGCACCATTGACAATGTGGAATAACGGAAACACGGTGCGTTGGCTAAATTATCCACCCCGAGGCTGGTAATTTTATCAACAAACGGTGTTGTCGCTATTCCACATTGTCAATGGTGCAGCTTGGTAAACTGGTGCTAACGGTATTCGCACCAGTTCCAGGACGGTACCGAAGGCGCATCATGTTATTTTAATTTTTTTTTAAAAGTGCGGTGTGGTCGGTTATCTGGCTGCATCGTTGACCTATTGGAATAGCTGTGATGCGGTGCGTTGACTAAAATAGCAGCCTCGGGGTGGCTATTTTTGTCAGCACACGGCTTTTCGTATTTCACCTGGGTCAGCGGTGCAGCCTTATAAAAGGCCGCACCATTCACTATGTCACGATGGCATGAGGTCAGTCCGCTGACTTAACTATACGCCCTAGGGCATAGAGTTTCGTCAACGCACCACCCTCCTGACACCGTACATAGTCAATGGCGTGCTATAAATTCTTCTGGAGCACCGTCATCAGGGCACTTAATATTATTAGGTGCACCGAGGCCGGTGTGCTCCATAGAAAGACGCACCGGTACCGGTGCGTGATTGTGTTTTCAGTGCACCGACTGTTCTTTTTTTTTTTTCAAAAAATATATATATATGTATATTTCTAAATACATGTCTTATTTAATAAAAAAATTGTGTTTAATATGTCAATCATTCAGAGACGTGAAAGGAGAGAAGAGGGGGAACAACAAAAACAACAGGCAGAGCGGTATAACATGGTTCACCTGTGGGAGGCATGAGAGAGGGAGAGAGATGCGTACCCTCACCCTATTACAGCAGCTACATAAGGGATCCTAAGGCAGGTAGGCCTCCTCAAGTTCTATGAGGAAGCTACTTCCCTAAAGGGCCATATTTTGTTTTTGAGACATCTTATCCGAAGGTGGAATGCCCAGCAACAAGCTTTCCGGGTTGGTATCAACCAGTGGTACATGCCCACTGAGGAGGATATATACTTCATTACAGGGCTATCGAGGAGAGGGGTGGATTTTCCCTCGTTCCTAGAGGTTCTGGTTGGTTGTGTAGTAGGGAGTCAGTTAGTTTACCTGCAGAGATACATTGGAGAAAATGTATTGTCTCCTGTAGAGTTTCAGGTTGTTGGTGGTCAGTTACGTATTGGTTCAATTGGTAGGGAGGAGGTGCAATGCCTCTCACTTATCATTTCGACCATTTTTCACAACACCAGTGACGAGAAATGCATTAATTTCCCGCTTCTATATTATGTTGATTCTTTAGTACAAGATCCACGACTTGTAAGGTGGTCTACCATTTTTTTGCGGCAGTTCTATATAGCCTTAGATAGATGTCGTGCTCATGCACAAGAGAGGGATAACTTCCCTTTTGCTTCAGAGCTTTTTTGTTTATTTTTTGAGAGGTTTCCAGAGACCATACCTAATTTTCTTTGGCAACCTCGTAGGAAAACATTTGAGGCACGTATGCACATGTGGGGGCAGATGATGCCCAAGAGGGGTGACACTGAGTTTTTCGCGAGGATATCGCCAGATGCACTGGAGTTGCTAGCTAGTGTTGATGAGCATCCCTTCGTTATGGTCCCCTGTCCTTACGCGGGTTTGGATTGGCGAGGGTGTGCCAACATCCTCTTCATTGTTGATGAGATGCCAAATGATAGAGGTAATATTATTGTTTTATATATTTAAAGTTATTCTAACATGTTCTTTAACTTGTTTTTATTAAAAATTTTAATGAAATTGTCTAATTATTGTTGTGTACTTGTATATATTTTACAGAATTTGGCTCTTTTGATGACAAGGAGATGTTGGCACCAATACCACATGATCCAAGTGTGGATCCTGATGATGATCAGGGCATGCCAGATGCCGAGGATCATCAGGAGGCCAGTGCTAGGCACAGTCGACATGATGCTAGATACCGGATGGAATTGGGCGACCAACTCAGTGCATTGATTTTTGAGGTGGGCATCAAGCCCACTCATTACAGAGACATAGAGGTTGGTGATAGGCTATTATAGATGTGGAGAGGCATGTCGTGTGACATGTACAGCCTAATGTGGCATGTCGTAGGAGTTACAACAGCTTTTACGCGACTGACAAGGACTATTGAACGTTATAGGCGTGGTCATGACGTAGCAGGTGATGGACAGTCCACGAGAAACGACTCTTCATCTCATGATCATTCACCTCGCGCCGCGTCAGATGAGCATGAGCCTCCACTAGCATCCAGAAGCAGTCATCATGGAGATGAGGTTGGACCATTGGCCACGTCCAGTCTGCAGCCTGCAGCATCCATCAGTACTCGTGATCATGAGAAAGTTGGACCATCGACCATCGAGGCTGCACCATTGACTGAGCAGGCCTCCACTAGTACTGATATTGATGTTGTACTACTACCAACTAATCCATGACATTTATATTATAGTTGTATATTTTTAACATTATTAAGTTATATATGGTCCATGTATTTTATGTTCATGTTGCAATTGTAGTTAATTTACATGTTGGTGATCATCATGATGTGTATATTGTTAGGTCATGTTATATATGTGCATTTAATGTGTATGTGATGATAGCATGAGTTATTTGACATGAGATGTATATTTGATGTTTGTGTTGTGATGAATATGTTAATATATAATGTTAATTGTGTTTTGTTAGATGATCATGGTCACAATGATGTTAGCAATTTTGAATGTGTTTTTTAGTCAAATATGATGTTTGTACGATGGTTATCATGAACGTGATGTTTATTAATTAATTTAACACTAAATGATTGTGATATTGTAAAATTGTAATATTTGTAATTCTAGTAGTATGTAAAATTCTAAAATTGTAATTGTAATGGTATATATGTAAAATTGTAAAATAGTAAAATTGTAATGGTAATTGTAATTTTCTAATTTATAAAATTGTAATTGTATATATGTAAAATTCTAAAATTGTAGTTGTAATTCTAATTGTACATGAAATTGTAAAATTGTAATTGTAATTGGAATTGTAATTGTATGTAAAATATTTGTAAAATTTTAATTATATTACTGTGAGTTGATTGTAATTGTAAAATTGTAATTGTATGTAAAATTCTAAAATTGTAATTGTAATTGTATGTGAAATTGTAAAATTGTAACTCTAATTCTAATTCTAATTCTAATTTTAATTGTAATTGTATGTAAAATATTTGTAAAATTTTAATTGTATTAATGTGAAATGAATTTATTAAAATTTGTAAATTTTAAATAATTGTAAAATAATAAATCTAGAATAATATGATTTATTGTAACATAATAAAGTTTAGAGAATAATGCAAATAAATTCATGTACTTTAGAATTATCATTATTTTATTATGATCTTAGATACAAAAAAAGAACTAATTTATACGGTACGCCATTATTTTTTAGAACAACATAATTGAAAATAATTATCAAGTGAATTATTGATTTTAACATTAGCACAATGCAAATTACCAATTAATTCAAAATACATATTATAAGTTTTTGAAAAACCCATCTTAAAAAGTATAAATATTGATGAAATAACATATGTACCATATCACTCTCGGTTCTCATGATCACCCTCATTATCTTCCAGCTCGCATGGCATGATAACACTATTGTTCTCAAAAATATGTTTTGATCTAGGGTCATGTGTCAATACGAACCACCAATCCATATCCAACACATATGGGTAAAAAACACCTAGTTTCAATGTTTAGAGAAAACATAGGGTTCCTTAGCTTCATCCCGCATCTTTCTAGAGTTGATACATATCAGTCTACTATCGTGATATTCCTTTACATTATTCCGATCAAAGGTGTCCCACCACTTGCACCTAAAAATAACACATTGGAAAGAAGAGAAATCCACTTCAATGATCTCTTGTATCTTTCTGATGTAACCTAACATCCCTCGTACTAGGTTTTGATCACGGTGGCTAGATCGAATAGATTGATTGAACTCGACTTCCACTTCATAGTCTTGTGTGATGTTTCCAGCACCGGCATTTTCTGTGTGAAAATGGTGTCCATATGCCCACATAGATGGGAACAAATGCACCTATTATAAAAAAGTTAAAAATATCATAGTGTCATGTGTCTTATAATAACCGAATAGTTAAAATATGAAATGTAGATGTCTTAATATAACTTTCAAATTTACATATAAATTAAAAATATTATTATCGATTTGCTGCACCCATTCCCTACATTTAGCACATCCTCTTCAGCATGCGGGTAACGACCGGTAGCACCGTATTTCTCTCTGACTTGGTCAGCAACCCAACTGTCAGGGAATATTTTTGGCATATTTTATTTTAAATGATCAAGATAAGGCACACTCTGTCTGAATTCTTTCCTGTCACTATCCCATTTCATCCTCTTTTGTTCGTACAATGCGACCCAAGGTTGTGTCGCTTCAGAATCGTAAAGAACGAATTTATTGATTACTTCAATTTCTGCATTCACTAATGAAATCAAACCAACATTATATAATACTTAGAGATCAAAATATACATTATATTGAAGTTCAACATGAATATTAATTACTTTTTGTAAATTTGAAAAATTATAAGTCGCTTACTCTTTATCAAGCACTTTTTTCCACTCGTTTGGAGCAACTCCCCCTCTCTTTTGTCTTCATCCCTTTCATCGTCCCAAATCACCGCACCTGGTCTGTTGTCAATCTACTTGATGTACTCACTGGCACAATATAAAGACTCATACGATATGTACCCCTCTACCATAGACTCCTCGGGTTTTGCCCTTTGTCGAACAAAACCTTTCAATTTCTTCATGTACCTCTCTAAGAAGAACATCCAACGACAAGAAACCACCCCAACTAATTCAACCTCATCTACTAGGTGGATTAGAAGATGAACCTGTAAGTCCATGAAACTCATCGGCAGTTCCTTCTCAAACATACAAACAATATGTATACCAAAAAATTATAATTATAATTACAATCATTGTCCCGGGATTGTGGCTAGAAGATGCAATATTGTTACAATTGGCGGGGTGAAGCAACTGTCCATTTTCATCTACCAAATGCACCTTCGGTATGCAGCTCCTGATAAGAACTTCCAACGTTTTGGAGCAGTTTGAATATTTTGTGCATCTCAACTCGATGTTGAATCTGCATGAACTTGAAATTTGCATACATTATAAATTTAATTAAGTTGTGCATGATTCTCTGCATGGATAAAAAACATAAATTCAATTAGATAGTGAAAATATAAAACAAATATGAAGTAAATATTATGTCTCAAGATGGATAGGGAGAACTCCACAATGGACTTTGATAAATATTATGGAACGAGATGGATTTTGAAGAATTGTCCATTCCATATAATATATGATATTTTCTCCCTACATTTGAGCAAAACAACAATAAATTTTGGTGCACAAACCTAAATGTAATTTCGGTGTGTAATATACAGATAACCGCACCAGTGCGTTTTTGGTAATGCGCACCGGTGCCATTTTATAACCCGACACACCGGTGCAGTTCGATTAAGGGACGCATCGATGACGAATAACCACAAATAAATAAATAAATAAAAAGTGCAACCCTATTTTCTTTAAGTGAAAAAAAAAAAAAAAAAAAAACGGTAAATTGAAAAATGGGCAACAAAATATTTTTGAAAATCTAATTTCATAAAACATTTCTTTAAATACTAAACACTTTTCATTATTTCACTATTTTTGCAAAAAAATTTGGCCAGAGATTTGCAGGATACATACCTGGAGAAAACAGAGCACAAGAGCACTGTGGAGCATGGAAATGCGTTCGAACAGAAGTATTTAGACAATCAGAATTCCAAACCTCTGGTGATTCAAACCTTGTACCATATAATTTCAAACAATGTGAGTAAATTTTTTTTTTTTTTTTAATTTTTTCTGCAGTTTTTTTTATGCAGTAAAAGAAAAAATCAAAGTTTATTATTTATTTTTTTCTTTTTCTGTAGTTTGTTTTATGCAGTAAAAGAACAAAATCAAAGTTTATTGTTTTTTTACTTTTTCTGCAGTTTTCATAAACAAACAAACAAACAAACAAAAAAAAATCCATTTTTAGAAACAAAAACCCTAGATTATTTTTGTTTCTGTCATTTCTTCTCCCTCTTTCTGTAATTTCAGAATTAGGGCTTTTCAATTTAAATTTATAGGGTTTGTATAATCATAAGGCATCCAACCCACAGGACGAATTGCATAGTCAGATAACAATCCATGTCGGCCATTGCGTGAATTTAAAAAAAAAAACAGATTTGTTTTCCTCGGTGCACCCTGCGTAACATAACACACCAGTTCGCTCTGTTATACCAGCGCACCGCTAAAGAAGAGTGATAAAAAATTAAAAAATAAAATATGTTTTTATTAGTGCTCCATATGTAACATATGGCACCGATGCACTATTTCATTATGGCACACCGCAAACGTGTTGTTTCACAAAAAAAAATCCATTTTAGAAACAAACCCTACATTCTTTCTATTTCTGCCCTTTCTTCTCCCTCTTTCTATGATTTCAGAATTAGGGCTTTTGAATTTATATTTATAGGGTTTTTATTGCTAAATATAAACGTAAGACATCCAACCCACTAGACGACTTGCATAGTCGGATCCCAATCCATGTCAGCCCTTACATAAATTAAAATAAAAAAAATAAAAAAATCGGTGCGCCCTATGTACCTGAGCGCATCGGTGCGCTCTATTATCTCAGTGCATCGTGCAAGTACTGTGATAAAAATTAAAAAAACAAAAATAATTTTTCTCAATGCGTCATTTGTAAAATATGCAGTCGGTGCGCTATTTCATTATAGTGCACCACGAACGTTCTGTTTCGAAAAAAGAAAAAAACTTTCAAAAAATACAAACCTTACATTCTTTTTGTTTCTGCCATTTCTTCTCCCTCTTTCTGTGATTTCAGAATTAGGGCTTTTCAATTTATATTTATAGGGTTTGTATTGCTAAATATAGACCTAAGACATCCAACAAACGGGACAATTTTCATAGTCGGGTCCCAATCCATGTCGGCCCTTGCGTGAATTTAAAAAAAAAAAAAAAAATAATT
This sequence comes from Pinus albicaulis, assembly GCA_034641835.2. Lineage (NCBI taxonomy): Eukaryota > Viridiplantae > Streptophyta > Pinopsida > Pinales > Pinaceae > Pinus > Pinus albicaulis. The sequence continues at coordinate 1,302,964,380 of CM076584.1, read as the reverse complement.
TCATCGGTGCGCATGGCATAACCTAGTGCACCAATGCTCTGTATTGTACAAGCGCACCACGTAAGTAATGTGATTAAAAATTAAAAAACAAAAAAAAATTATCGATGCACCATATGTAAAATATGGCACCGGTTTATGCTACAAAAACTAACACTAGACGATTTTTATTATTTTATCATGGTTAATCGGTGCGATGATTGACATGTAATGCACTTTTTCTCCTTATTGACATAGAGCATCGTACGGTCTATTGTACTGTTTGTGTGCTGCATTTCTAAGACACCCATGCACCAGCATCGATGCGTTAACCATGAATGGCGCACCAGTTACTTGACATTTTTTTTTTACTTGAAAAGTTGACAAATTATTTATAAATATATTGATGGATAATATGGTACATGTTTGAGATTGATCAAGAAATGGCTGTCAATAGATCAAGCAATAAAAATACTGATAACACATCAAGAAAAGCAAAAAAGGTAAGTTTTTTGTAAATTCTTTACAAAAAAATATTATTTTTGAACTATATGTAAGTTTAACTAATATGTATTATTTACTATGTATCATGCAGAGCCACAAAATGACGAAGCTTGATAAGATTGTTTTTGATCTAGGACTAGAAGAGCATAAAATCTTGATGGAAAAATTACAAAAGGATGAATCAGGTGAATGAAAAAATACTATCGATCCAATATGAGTTTCTTTTTTTAGTTTTCATTAATAATATAATTAAAATTATTAGATAACATGTGTCAAACAATCTATTAATTCACATCTATTTAATGTTCTACAGGGACCAACAATTTAGAAAAGGAATGTTGTTGTAAGAAAAGAAAAAAAATAGAACATGCAAATGAAAATGAATTGCTCCTTAGCTCATCTGGAGTGGTGCTGGAGGTTAACGAAAGGGGGAAAATCTTTTACAAAAGTTTGAGGGATCTAGTGGAATGCATGTATAGATGTTCTTTCTACTTACAATACAAAAACCAATCCAATGATTCCAAGAAACAAATTTTATCTAAACTACACGAAGAGTTTCCAAAGAATTAGTCAATGAAACATGTCAGATTTTTAATAGCAAAAAAGTACAACAACAAAAATGAAAGAATGAAAAAGTGATATTCCTTTAAATGTTTGTCTAGAATTATTTATAAATATCACTTTTGTTATATTTACTTTTCATACATCAATATAAAAATTAAATAGTTTATTGTCATGTTACATTTTCAGGAAGATTATGAAAATATCAAAAGATGAATGAGCTGATATCAGAAATATGCCAGTAGGAATGTCCAAAAAGGTGTACAAGGAGATGGTCAAATAAATGGACAAAATTGCATCGCGGGAGGAGCCATCTCAACAACAACGTGCTTCAAATGTAATATGTAATCATTGAATTTTTCGATCATTAGGTACAATAAATAAACAATTTAGCATTAAATATTAATTTTCAAATATTTTCTTGCAGAAAAGAAAAGAAAATGGAACCCATTCAGCACATAAAACAAGACGAAAAGGAAGAAAAGGATTGATATTTAAGTTTGTGAGTAATTGTTACTTCCTTATAAAAACTTAACTAGATTTCATTTTTGTATTTTTTAAGTTGTTTTACAAAAATCATCATTGAATGTCTTCAAATAGGTGCTAACATACAAAGAAGAACCATCAGAGGAATTGATTGAAATTGGGTTAAATATGGGTTGTGAGTATATGTTGGTATATATATATCTTATAACAATATTCATATGAATTAAATTTTTATTAGTGCATTTAAGAGCGACAATGGAGAACGCAATAGCGACAATGGAGAACACAATAGAATAAATTAAAACATATTTTATTATATATATATATATATATATATATATATAAGACATTCTTTGTCATACAAAATGGGACAGTTATTGGTATCCCTTTGTCTTTCAATTGGGACACTATGTCCATTACATTAAAGAAAATTTCTGATTTCATAGACATTTCAAAAAATACAATGCCTTGCTTTGATATCCAAACATAGTGATCATCATTCTTCACTTGAACTGTTGTCACTGCTAGAGCTACTTCCATGACTTGGGTTATTTTCAGGAATGTTTTGTTCACGGTGTTGATTGTTTTCTTCTTCTTCACATTCCATCTACAAACATAAAAATAAATTGTAATGAGTGTATATACATTGGTGATAATAATGAAAATTGCAATATTAAATAATATACATCAATGTAAATCGAAAAGAAATGACGTACCATTGCAAAAATTGACTCATAAAATACACACATTCTTTCAAAACCATGTAACATGCCATCTTTCAAGATTGCATCTGTTGGCGCAGTTCCATACTTTGTTTCCTGCAAGTTTTATACCCCATAACAAATCATATATTTAATATAAAAGATTTATTTTTTCTATTAATTGTATACGGAGCTACGTAAAACAAGATCGATAGATGCTTACAAATTCCACAATTAAGTTCTGTGGGTGAAAATGTGAAGTTGGGTTACACTTTTTGCTATTTTTTGAGAAAAAACTTTCATTTTTTTTGGTTCTTCAACTTTTTGCAAGCTAAAACAATTTTTCTGTTTAGAATTTCATTTTGCGATAAAAATAAAACTTGTCAGAAATTTGTTAGCTTTCTATTGCTTATTTTTTGCAATTTATTTATACACATTTGATATGTCAACTTAGCGTTTCTTTGAGTGTGTGTTTTTTAACAATCAACGGATTCATAAGAAGTCATGTTAATATGCAATGTTGTATTCTTGGGAAATTTGTGTTTTTGATAAACAAAATGTGTTACAACAATCTAGATAGAGTCTACTTCGGTTTCGTCATATTTACAAAGCCAATGGATGCATATCATAATTACTAGAATTTTTTGAACTGGTCCAATATGAAAAACTGCATATGTTGAATTTGTTTCACAATGCAATAAATTTCTTAACATATAAGTTATAAACTAAAAATCTAAAAGCTACCCATTAGAGACAACGGACCAATGTAATGTACCATAATTTTTTCAATTTTTTTTACAATGTATTTTGGAAGATACAAAATTTTGATTTCACTGAATCACAATGACCTTCAGAAATTGTTTGCATCCATTTTATTACAAAATTAAATAAAATTAGTAAATATTTATGAAATTACATAAAAGTTATATTTCCTGAAATTATTCAATTCTGAAAATGCTTGCCTTGGTTCTGACAGTTAATTCAGAATGTTTCATGGAGTTTAATCAGTCCAAAGTTGCAGAAACGTATTCAGGGCTTGGCTCTACGTAACTGGTGACACCTTAGTTCAGCCAAACTCTTAAACAAAGTTTGGCCGAACTGTTTTTTGCACCAGCGGCCCGTTAAGTCAAACGACAAAGTAGTTCGGCCAAACTATTTCTAAAAATTTCGGCCGAACTTTTACCTAACTTTCTGTCGGCCGGAAAGTACCGCCGAGCCCCTCCAAAAAAACATTTTGCGGCTATATCAATTGCGGCGAAATCATTTATTATTTTCGCATATTTTCACACGTTTGGTATGATTTTACAAAAGTCTTGATCTGATTTTGCAAAGAATTTTTTTGAGTTTAAGGACTTTTCTTGGAGGTACATTCAAATGACTTTTCTTTGAGACACATTATTTTCGTACATTTGATCTAATTTTGCAAGGAATTGTTTTGGGTTTAAAGAATTTTCTTGGAGGTACATTCAAAAAGCATTTTTGAAGACTTTTCTTGGAGGTACATTCAAAAGACATTTCTTGGAAGTAAGTGATACAATTTTTTGGATGTTTTTTGGGCTTCATTTTTTTTAAAGTATGGATTTGGGCTTAATTTCAAAAGGACATTTTTTGGTTTTGGGTTGTGTTGTGGTTCCTATGATTTGGCAGATTTGGCAATACCAAATGATAAGACAACATCAAACCACTTTTGGATCTCAGGATCTAGCCCTCCTGGATCCAGAGAGGGATCTCTCTATAAAAGCAAAGAATAATATATCTTTGAAGTTCAATTTAAGGTATTAAGGTGTTGTAGCCCCTACAACACCCTCCAAAAAGACCACCATTTCAAATTTTTGGAGCCCCTTAAAACTAAAGAGAAACTATTAAGTCGCCAAGTCGCAAAGTTAAAATGTTGATAAAAACCGTGACCTCGCGACCTCGCGACCCCAAGTCGCCAGGTCGCCAGGTCGCAAATCCTCAAATTTAACAAAAGGCGCGACCCAGCGACCTAGCGACCCCGCGACCCCAAGTCGCCAGGTCGCCAGGTTGCTAGGTCGCAATTATCCATTTTTAATGCAAAGTGCGACCCAGCGACCTTGCGACCCCGCGACCCCAGGTCGCCAGGTCGCAAGGTCGCAAGGTCGCAAAACTCTGAAATTAATAGATTTGCGACCCAGCGACCCGCATTAATTGCCCGCACGTGCGACCTTCTATATAAGGGAGGTCGCCAGGTCGCATTTTACACATTCAGCGATTTGAAAGAAAACGCCTCTGACAGCTCGACTGGCGCGATTTTCCCGGGTAAGTTGCCATTTCCTCCTGTTGTTTCTATTATGATGCATTTCTTACCAAACCCATGTCCCCTTAGGCCTTTAAATTGACCTTTGTCTGAGCTTTTACATTTTTGAATGTTTTGCGACCCTGTTTTCTCCACAAATGTCCAACCTCACCACATTTCTGGTTCAAACTCTCACAGCCTTGTCCCTTGCTCTTAAAACCATTCCTCAGCTTTGCCTGGACCCAGCTAGCTTTTAATTTCTCAAGAGGAGGGAGAAAAAGAAACTAATGGCCGCGCGCGCGCGAAAACCCCCCCCGGCAAGTCTTATCGCGACCTGTGACCCAGCGACCTAGTCGCGAGGTCGCAAAGTCGCATTTTCTTCAAATTTCCGGAATCTACGACCCAGCGACCCAGCGACCTAGTCGCGAGGTCGCAAGGTCGCATTTTTCCAATTTTTCGAAGGGTTGCGACCCAACGACCTAGTCGCAAGGTCGCATTTTTCCTCGGTGTTCGTAAGTTGCGACCCAGCGACTCTGCGACCTAGTCACAAGGTCGCAAAGTCGCGCCTAGACCTCTTCTTGAAATCTGCGACCCTGCGACCCAGTAAACCAGTAACCCAGTTTTACATGTGTCTCAGCTAAATTTCATCACTAGACTGTAGCTGGTTTTATATCATCATGTCGTTCTTATCTTGGGATTCCTTTATGAATTTTACAGGTGAACTTCAAGAAGACATAGAGTGCATACCTGTTTTATCAGATTCTAGTGACATGGCGCCCCCGCTATCCCGGAAGAAGGACAAGCAAGTGGTGGAAGAAATTGATGAGTTGGTTGTGGTGTCCCCACCCCCAATATACAGGGATACACTATGTACATTTGCAAAAGAAGACAGCATGCGATGGTACCAAGTGTATCATGAGTTCGCCATGCCAGAAGAAGAATTTCCAGAAGATCTCCCAGACCGGGAAATATACTTGGCAGTCAAAAAGTCCAAACTACATCTGGCAGGGGCGCATCCAGCCATATTTCCATGTCCAGAGGTTATAGATTGGATCATACAAAAGACGGATCCCAAGAAGTTTGTGATCTGAGACAGCGAAGGCAGGGCTTTCGCTACGCTCGTAGGCTCAGATGCCCACCTTTACTACTCATTGCCTCACCCAGATGAGAATTTCACTCCAGAATGGGCTATTGCTCACGTTGTTCCGATAGTTGATACTATTAGACAATGGTGGGAGGAGCCCGAGAAGTTTAAGGTCAAGAAAGACCAAGAATATCTGATGGCTAGCCTGAGAAAGGTTTATAAATTGGTTGCCGCCATGCTTTGCAGGCTTTACGGGCGCCCGGATTGCTCCACTTTCAGCAGTAGTTGGGCTACTATCATGGAGTATGTGACAACACACGGCACCCGTTTCAATTGGGCAGGCATATTGATGACTTCGATGTAGACCAACTTGAACGCAGCATTGGCCCCAGATGAAGGAATGCCTGCTGAATTTTACATGGCCTCTTACCTACTGGATGCTGTCTGCGCAAGAGTACACTTTGAGGGATGGGCACACAACTGGGATTCCGAGCAGTCACGTGCAATTCATCTGCAAATCAGGGTATTTTGGGAGTCCAAATACAAACAGGATATAGATCAGATCTCCCAGATATTTATTCCCTCTCTGTATAGACACTTATTTGGCTAAGACGCCCCCTGCATGTCTTGGCGGGCCAAGGAGACGCTAGTCAAAGTAGCACACTGGTTCCCTTTCCCCGGATATACCTTCATCTGAGTCTTTGGATCTTACAGGGCACCACATGCTATGCCGCGCTTTGTGACAGACAAAATTCTCATTCAGGAGGTATGCTTCCAAATGTCTCAAGGCTTCTCTAGCGTCCTGTCTAAGGGAAAAAAGAAGTCGTGGCCCACGCTACCCCTCACCATTGGCGCATGCACAGTTAAGGACTTCAGGGAAGTAGCGGCGGAGGGAGAAGCAATGAAAAGCTATCAGCTTGGGGCGCTTGAACACAGAACATATGACCCGGAGAGAATAGTTCCTGAACACTGCCTGAAAGCTAAATTCAAGTGGACTTATCAGCATATTGAGCGCCCGACAAAAGATGAAAGAAGGAATTGGTATAACGCTGAAAGACAATTTGCTCCGGGAGTAGTCGTGGTCCAAGAAGATCCGGATGATCAGAGCCTAGAAGACCGAAGTCGTCGGTTGGGAGGTTCCTCTTCCTCTTTACCCAAGAAGACTCGGACCAACACAAGGCTTACTACATCGATCCAACAGAAAGAAGCAGAAGCAAAAGCCCAGCAAGAAAGGGAAAAGAAGATAAAAGAGGATGAGGAAGCACGCCAGAAGAGTGCAACGGCAACACAGAAGAAGAAGCAGGCCAAGGAGGCCAGGAAAGAAAAGGAAGAAAAGGAGGCACAGGCCGCAGCAGAACGGGCACTCAAGGCAGAGCTGGACAAGGCAGAAGCTGAGCGCCAAAAGAAGGCCGAAATAGAAGCAGAAGCAGAAGCTGAACGCCATCGAAAGGAAGAAGAGGAAAATAACACAGAAGAGAGGGAGGATGACATGCTGGACGACATCGAGGTAACTCCCCTCGATATACCTCTGGGCAGTACCAAGCTTTCTGATGTTAGATCACCCCAGGGGCAGGAAGAGGATGTATTTGACCTCACCAGACTCACATTCGACCAATTCTCTTTCAAAATCTGGCAAGAGAAAAGAAGGTCACTGGCGCAAATTCCCTCTGCCACATCCACAATTGCAACAGGCAAAGATATAGTCCTTGATACCAGGACTAATCCTGTAATGATAGCATCGGCGGGTACTGCTTTCGCCGTAGCCACGGAAGAGAACGTGACCAGGATGAGTAGAGAAATAGTCTCGCTGAAAAATAGACTTCAAGCAACTGAGCAGTGCGAGCAAAGAGCAGAGCAGGAGAAAGCAGAGTTGAGAGCAGAAGTTCAACAACTCCGAAACTAGACTCCACTGGTAAATGAAGTCCCACTGGCCATTTTCAATGAGTGTGAAGTATTAGAAACAACCATGAGGCAGGTGTATGGAGAGATGTTCACCATCAAACAAACAGTCGCCCCACTGGCAAGAGCACGAGCAGAAACCAGGCAAAAGCACGAGCAGCTCAGGGAGGCCTCACAGGCCTTAGACAGGATGATGGGTTGGACAGTACAATACCCTCAGGCACCTGAAAATTTGCCCAAGAGGGATTGGATTCACACACAGGATGCTAAGGTTCAGCTACGTATGGCTATACAATCTAAAGACAAACTATCTAAGGACCTGGACAAGGTAATGTCTTCATACAATCACCTGATCAGCGGTATCGACTCGATGCACACTTTTCACCACATTCCGTCTCTCGGGGCATTAGACGAAGAGAAAGCCTGGGAGCAAGTGGATCAGGACATCCAGTCATTTCTGCAGCCTATCAAGCAAGCCGCTGCTGCATCCGAGCCCTCAGCATCTCAAGAACATCTGAGTCAGTTCATTGCCACTCCAGCTCGGATTTATACCAAGCTTGCCTCGCTTTCAAACCAGATCTCGCAGAAAAGGGAAACCTTGGTGCCAAATGCTTTGGAATGCATGCATCGGTTGAAGGAGGAGGTTCCTCTGGTTTCCCCCATAGCAGCTGAGTACCAGACATGGCAAGATTTTCTCAAGGAGCAGCAGATTGACGCCCCTGACCTCAACATTGCGCGTCCATCTCCGCAGCCCGGTAGCAGCAAGTCATGAGCAGCAGTTAGAGGGAGGTCGCAGGTCGCACCACCTGGACAAGTCGCAAGTCGCACTGTCTATCCAGGTCGCAGGTCGCACATACCAGACAGGTCGCAGGTCGCAATCTCTCCAAGGTCGCGAGGCAACCCAACAGGCAGGCAAGCGAAGAGTCGGGAAGCCCAAAGGGCAAGTTTTGTGCTATAAAGCTCCCTACGGGGAAAGTGTAAGGGGATTTTTCTTTTTGGAAACTCAAGAGCTACATGGCATTGTATTGAAAGATTATACACTTGTGCATATGAATATAGATTCTTGTTAAAACACCCTATGGTTATGATGTGTTTTGCTGTGCGAACACTGTGTGTATTCCTTGTACAGTTTCAGAACATCCTATGATTAATGAAGCTGCACTCCTTATGTCATCATTTATGCATCATGGCTATCTGTGGTGTATCAATGATGTTCATTTTATCATCTGTCCTATTAATGAATGTTAATGAACTATTTTGTTAGCATTTCGTTTTATCTTTCAGGAAGTTAAGGGGTATCTTATCATAAAGAACTATTTCTTTTGTGATCAGACTACCTTATAAGCATTACCGCCAAAGATGTGTTGCTAATGACATCTCTTGAGGTGTACGTGCTTTATCTATAATCTTGCTACGCATAGTGTTTGATTCATGTTTAATACATCAATCTTGTATTCTGTATCATGTGAATAAGTGTATGTCCGCAGGTTCAAACAGGTTCTTTTGAGACCGAAGGGAAGGCGTCTTAAGCGGTAGCCAGACCCACACCCCGGACGGGATCCCTACTCCAAACGGTTCAAGGTCTAATTGGGACTTTTTACCGAGGAGATCCCCTACTGTTGGCCGGACAAATTTTCCCGTCAACATAAGGCTAGTTATAGGGCACAAGGGTTGTTGTTTTGTTTTGTTTTGTTATTTGGTTGGGAAACATGAATGAAGGGTTCAATGTAAGGTAAAGAAGTGAGTAAAGAAGGATTTTTGGCAGTAAGGAGATAATTCAAAGAAAACACAAGTCCATTGGGCAATGGGGTCATAAAAGGGTTTACTTGCAATTCAATATCCAAGGCTTTCAATGGGCTAGTCATCTAAATCAGAGGATATTTTAAGATGATAGTAATGAGATGAAATGATAAGGAAATGAAGGTGAATGACAAGGAAACCTTCCAAGGTGGCCACTTAGGAGCAAATCTAGGGACAGGACGTGCCTTAACCGTCTATGATCAAACTCCTAATGAGGCTAACTCTTGAAATGATAGAAAAAATTCAAGATGGACACAAAGTGAAGCCTAAGATTAGAGAAAGACTTTTAACCTTCTCTGCTTTTAACACTCAACTTAAGGGATCTTAGAAAGGAAAACTTTGGAAAAATACCCTAGTGAGATAGAACTAACTCTGAATCTCCCAGTTTCCCAATTCTTTCAGTTAAAACCAGACAAGAACATCTAAAAACATACTCTAAATTCATACATCAGCAAGCAGGGATAAAACCAACTACTATATTGGTTAAATTATCTTGAATTTGTTCTTATATTACACACTTAGCAGAAAACATCAAAGATAAGAAGAGCAGGTAGCATTAGGGTACTTTACAGCAGTATATCCTAAGCTAGATTACTGATTCTTATCAGAGAAATGAAATGTGATGCATAACAGAGGGGAAAACAATACAAGATAGAACACTTCACCGCTGATTTAGATCAGGATCCAATGAACATGATTTTCATATTAAAGAGCAACACCAGTCACATACATCATTGTCCAGCAACTTGATATCAACTAGAAATCATCTCCCTGCCTATTTTACAACTTATACATAGAACTCTATCTCAATGAAACAGCTTACAATCCACGATTAACCAAAGTTTACAATGTATTTCAGAAGAGTTATTATAGCTGAAAGAATGGATGTAGAGGTAGATAGAACTTTAAATGAAACATTAAAATAGAGGAAGAAGAGTGCTTGAGGCCCATTCTGTTTTAATATCCCGTATTGACTTTCAGTACTCTTTGGGTGAACTAGGAGTCTTCGACATGCTGATAATTACTTCAGAGGTATGTTTCTGAGGTACTTTCTAGTATTTGGTACTCTTTTTGTACTCTGGGACAAGTAAGGCAGATAAATGACTCTCATGCCTTCCATACTTTGTAACTAATGCTCTGGCAATCTTAGGACTTTTTTCAGGGTGATAGTCTTCTCAGGAACTCGATGGAGAATAAAAACATTATGGGAACTTGTCCTTTCTTGGGAAAGAACATTTTGTTGATGTGAAACATTGATATGGATTGTTTCATGTGTTTTAGGCCTTATTAGCCTTCTGGATCATTTTTTAGGTCTTCAATCTGTATCTTCGTCCTTTAAACACCAGATTAAAGCATTTAATCTTCAATAATGGGCTTTTAATCCCTTCAAACTGTCACTAATACTCTTTGTCGCTTCCTTTCTGATATTTCTATGAATACACAGTTTTCAATGGCGCTGTAGGGCTTGAAACAGAGTTAATAACTCTGATTTTTATTGAAAATCGCGTTTAGACCTTCTCAAGCACCTTCCCTGCAATCTTCGGCTCTGAAAATGACGTTCTGCGCTCTGTATTGCCTTGTCTGTGATAGTGAGACAGAGAGTGATTTTCTATATTTGTAACCCTACAAAACACAATAAACGTGTTATAAAAATCCATTGGGAGTGGAGGAGGATGTTTTGGAGACCTGTGGAGATGGTGGCGTAGCAGTGAAAATGGAGGATGTATGCGAAAAATCGGGCAAAAATCGTTGCGGAATGGAAGAAAACTGGCCTGGTGAAAGTCTGGTGCGAGGACGGTTCTGGACCACTGGATTAAATTGATAGATGGTGATAGACGGTCGAGATTCACCGATGGATTTGTTTTAGAAGGTTAGGTGGAAGAAAATAACTCTTAGTGCAAAACACAAAGGTTTGATGTTTTGGTGAATTACAAAGGAAAAAGGGCAAAATGAATGAAATCGGAGGCTTTTGGTGGTGGGACCGGAAGGGTGGAGGGAGATTGATCATGAACCATTGGATCACTGGAGGAGATCAATGGTGGAGATCTTTCGATGAGACCATTTGGAAGCTTCGATGAAAGAAATATGGATGAAGACGCGATATGATATGAACCGTTAGATCAAACAATCAATGGCTAGGATTAAAAGAGGATTATATCGGGGAGGGGTGGTTTCAGCGGAAAAATTTCTAGTTTCACGCAGCTCCAAAGTGGTTTTGAAATTTTGCCCAAAAAAACACAATATGCCTCACTGCTTGACACGTGTCCCCTTCAAAACCGCTTTCATCGCATAAATTTGGAACATTAAACCTCAGACGCAGAAATCACGCGATATGTATTCTCAGCCGTTGGATGAGAGGCAGGGAGATCTGACGGTGGGGATAAGAGTGCGATATGGAAAGATGCGCGGGCGATACGAAGGGGAGGGCCAACGGTGGATTAGATCTTGACCGTTGGATCTTTTAAATGGACGGCGGAGATTTAATCGCATCGGAGAAAGGTAGGGGCCAAAACTCCGAAATTTTGATTTTGCGATTTAGCGCAGACCGTCGGATCAAAGGGGAGATCAATGGTCAAGATTTGATCCGAGGGGAGACGACGGGGGGCAAAAGGGCGGAGCGCGATTAAATCTGGGCCGTTGGTTCTTGTGGATTCAACGGTCCAGATTAAATCGGCGGAGCAATGATGGGCTCTGTGAACAAAGGCGTGGACGAATCCCGACCGTTGGTTCTTGTGGATTCAACAGCCAGGATTAAATCAGGGATCGCAGATCGGCGGAGACACGGGATGGCACTTGAAACTTTGCGATTGGCGATCAGCCATTGGATCTACGGATAATCAACGGTGGAGATTGCAGCGGAGGCCAATAGAACAAATGGTCATCGCATTGGAAAATTATAGGAAACAAAGGAAAAAGGTGATAGCAGAAGGCTCCGATTGCGATTAGCGCCACGGGGCTTAGCACCTAGTTCTGGCGCCCGGTTATATGCGGAGAAGGGGCTTAGGGCTAAGCTGAAAGGGGCTTAAGGCCTCAATGCAAAAAAGAGATTTTTAAGCCAAAATGAAGGTTTTTTTAGGGTTTTCTTGGCTTTCGGTAAAGGGGAAAAAGGGATTTTTAAACCAAATGAAGGGAGCCATAAGGTTTAAAAGGGGATTTTGATGATTTAGAGGGCTAAGGAGGGGATTTTGTGGGAATTTTGTGAAGGGAAAAAGGGGTGAAAATGGAGGCTTTGTGAGAATAAAATAGGGCAAAATGGAGACCTTTTGAAGCATTCTTTTCAAAAAACAGTGAGGCTTTTTCAATGGAAACAGCAATGAAGATCTCTTCAAAGGAAAAAGACACATAGAGGCTTCAAGAATTAAAGATTTTCAAGGGAAATGTTTCTCTTGAAGGCTCAGAAACATTTTTAGCCACCTGTTTGCTATGTCAAAAATTTATAGGTGGCTAACAGGTTGAAGTAAATATTTTTTAATGATTTTTTAAAATGAGTTTTTGTGTAACTTTTTAAATGAAATTTTTTTGTAGGACTTGGAAGGAAATATTTTGAACTTCGTTTCATTTTTATAGAACATTTTTTTCTTGAATTTTTTAAAGTAAGTGTTTTGGATTGGAGTATGTATTTTTTGCAAAAAAATTAAAATGAGTTTTTTTTAAATTAAATATTTTGTGATGTTTTTTTTAATTTATTTTTTGTCCAAATTTTTGAAGGAAATGTTTTGAACTTCATACTCTATTATCATGGGAAATCGAAGAAATTGTACGAGAAAATATGATTGAAAAAGAGACCCTGAGGAACGTAGAGAAGAGACAAGACAATCTCGCAAAAGAAAGATAGAAGCACTCTCAAATATTGAAGGGGAAAATCAACCTCAACTAGAATTTGAAATAGGTATGTAAATGTAAATATTACGATTTTGATATATTTAAAATTTTCCTAGTGTAAAATGTGAAGCTTAATTTTTATTTGATGAACTAATTTGAAAAATATTTTGCAATGTAAATAGAGAGAGATATTCCTCAAAACATTGATGATGAGATACAAAATTTTGAAAGAGAAAGTGAAAAAGATATTGAACCAATGATTGAAGATGGTGAAAATGTTGAAAGAAATTCAAGTGAATAAATTGAATCACAAGGTGTGTGTGTGTGTCTATATATATATATGTGTGTGTGTGTGTGTGTGTGTGTGTGTGTGTGTGTGTGTTGAACACATGCACGTATTATTGAAATTATACATATATTTATTAGTTTAGTTATCTATTGAATATGTAAACTTATTATGTACTATTCATTCGAATATGTATAGATGAAATCAATGTCGATGGTGAGATGTTATAAAATGTTGATACTCACACATATGGAGATAAAAAAGCCAACCATTATATACGATATCGTGTTAACCTCATTTTTTAGAAGTATTTCATAAAGGAAAAGGTGACATTTCAAGCCAAAATGTTGAAAGGTCTCCCATCATTAAGGAAATTAAAAGAATCTACGACTTTATTGGGTATTTGAAAATCAACCAAAGATTTAAAAAAAAATGAAGGAAAATGTGATACAAAATATAAATAGTGCTATAAATTCAATTAGAAGATCTAGACAGAAAAATGTTTCAGTTGTACGTAGAGCAATACATATGGCAGTGGTTTCATCAAGTACTAAAGAGAATCACTTGGTAAAATCTATGGCACGAGCAGAACCTCGCGAAAAACTTTTACAAACATCAGAAATTTCGGTTTCAAATAGATGTAAATGATGAACTCGCTTGTTGGAGAGCTATTTGTAGGAAACCATACAAAGATAGATTTTGACAAAATGTTAAAAAAATAATATATGAATATTGGAAGAACAATTCACGTGTTTCGCCAACTGCAAGGCATGTGATGCAAAGAAGAATAGCACGAAATCAGTACGAATAACATGAAAAAAATTTCTTGGAAACCACTCAGATAGAGTTGTTCAACAAGTTCAAAGAAGAGAATCGTGAAATTCATGTTTCAATCAGTGCTTTTGTTCAACAAAAACCATGGTATGTAAAATCTATCACCGTACGCGACACTTGTTGTTGTCGTTATCATGTGGAATTTGAGTTATATTATGACACATTCCTTGATTTTGGTAGAACATTTTGGAAGGATTCTCCTCCTCCTTCCACTATCCATGATTTCATATCTCAAATTCTATGTGAAATAGAAAGCGATGAACTATTTTACGAAAAGAAATGTGTTGGTGGTAAAAAAAGTGATGATTGTGGAAATTTGACTAAATTTCAAAAAAATATCGTACTGATATAAATGATCAATCATTGTCCAACATGAAAGTGAAATGGAAGAGATATGAATATATCCATACATCGATTCAAGGTGCAAATAGTGTTAAAAGAATTGAATTACGAGAAGAAGAAATTTTTGTGATATAATTTTTGAGAAAGTTTGAGAAAGAAATTTACAAATACACCAAGCATTCCCATAGAGCTCGATGGCAAGACTTGCAATTCAAAAAATCCCGTGAATTTTTCCACCAGGGACCATTTTGTCAATAATTGATTTTGCAGAAAACTATAGATTTGTTCCACAAAAATAAATTCAGAGTGAATACTATCATTATGACCAAGTCTCTATGCTCGTCCATATTCTATATAGACATGTTGAACAAAACATCGATCATATAGAAAGCACCAGTGAAAATCGACATATTATTAAAGAATATCACTTTTATATCAGTGACGATCGTACACATGATACATATTTTGTACAACATTGTTTTGGAAAAATTTATGATTCCTTGAAAAATCGTGGAATAACATTCAATGAACATTGGATATGGTCAGACGGATGCGCAGGTCAATTCAAATCTGCACAATCATTCTTTTGGTTTTGTTGTCTTCATAAGAAAACCTGCATTAAACATTGTTGGACTTTCTTTGAGACTGGCCATGGAAAAGGAGAACATGACGGTGCAGGGGCATGCATAAAACGAGCACTTCGAAGATATCAAATGAACCCTCTGCAAGCTGACTTGCAGACGTGAAAGAAGTTGTTCAATGGTGCATCGTTGCTCTAAGCCATGAGACTAACCGATCAAGGGAAGTGCGAAGGTACATTCAATTTAATTTTTATTGGATATCTAATTTTAAACAGTGTACATTTATCACAATGATTATCTTTGATTGTATTTTGATATCATATTTGCATTCTTCTTTAAATTTTCCATATAAAGGTTTTTTTGGCATATTGGGATCGAAGACGTAGATAGATCAATTGGAAATGACGTTGAAACAATAAAAGGGACTCGAAAATCGCATTCAATTAAAACAAAGTCGTACAGAAATGTGTTTGCATTGGATAAAATAAAATATTCTTGTTTTTGTCATGTTTGCATAGACAACACAAAATCCAACGATGTTGTGAAAACAAAATGTATGTAAAAGATTGGAAACGTACAGAGCTAAATACAAAGGGAAAATTTTCCGTTGCAATGTTTGAAGAAATTCAATCAGAGGAGACTACAATATCATCCGGTGGTGATCGAGTTTTTGATGTTGTTTGAGAAGGTAACATTTGAATTGCTTTCTAATGATAAAGATCTAGAAATAAATTTGAATATGTATAATTTTGTTAAGTTTGTTTTATTGTGCAGGAGATGTTTTTGTTGTAATTGCACCTACTGACAATGATGAAAATGTGAAGTATTATTTGATGTGTTGCACTGAAATAAAAATGAAATTATTAGAAGACTATAATGATCACGGATTTCCATATGAAAGAGGATCTATTATACTGAAAGGTTATTTTTTCAGACAAACTAATCAAAGTGGGGATTTTGTTTACTTTGAAGACTATGAGCCTAATTTCATAAGTTGTCAATATAGTCACTTGGTGTGTTCAACACGCATAAAGTTGATCAAGGTTTCATCAAAGAAAAAAATGAAAATTAAGAAATGGAAAATGTCAAAATCCGATCATGAACAGATTATTGAAGATGGCATTCGATTGGAAATTTTTTGGTTGAACTGCCCAACAATTTATTCTCTTTGGATTATATGTTCTAGAACTTCCAGTACTCAATTAAAAATTGAGCTGCCTTGTTATGTTATCTGTGCAAGTGTTTGCACATGTACAAATTGTTTTGGTACATGCACACTCTAGTATCAACTGAAAGTAGCTTTTATGTACATGCATTGATGAAAAATGTTGCATGTATTGGATATATGTGTGTGTGTGTGTGTGTGTGTTCTTGAATGCAATTAACTGTTCAAGTAGTTTTACTATGTGCATTGATGAAAAATGTTTCACGTACTCAATATATATGTTCTAGAATGCAATTAACTGAAAGTAGTTTTTCTATGTGCATTGATGAAAAATGTTGCATGTATTGGATATATACACGAACTCAATGCACGCCCAGTTTTTCTTGTGGGATTTTTTGGTAAAAAGTATACACAATGTAAATAAATCATCCATAGTATAAATTTGTACGAAGATTCCTTTCAGACAAGAGACTCGGAGCAATTCTCCAAATTTTGGTGGGATTTTACCCACATCTCTATTCCTAATTGAAAATATAATACAAAATTTGTCTGTCCAATGGTAGAATATGTTCTATGTGCATTGATGAAAAATGTTGTGCACGTATTGGATATATATATTCTAGAATGAAATTAATTGTTCAAGTAGTCTTCCCATGTGCATTGATGAAAAATGTTTCACGTACTGAATATATATGTTCTAGAATGAAATTAACTGAATGTCATCAATTTACCAATTTATAAATCAACAAGGCTACCTAGTTGAGTGCATTATTTACATTGACCCCAATTCAACAAACATATATCTACTTCTTATATTTCCAGTCAAAATTAAATAGATTTATATGGGAAAGAGGGAGAACATATAGCCCATGAACTACTTTAGTTCATAGGTCAGTGAAGGTATCATCATGTGGGAAAATGTTTCAAGAACACTTGATCGTACTTAAAAGTAATCTTAAGATTTTTTTTTATCTTTACAGACTACATACTATTGTTTGAGTGAAAAAAATTTCCAATGAAAAGAACATAACTTTTCAATCCAACTAACCATATCAATTGAGCTCTATTTCAAAAAAAAGTTAAAAAAAAAACCAAAAAGCCAACAAAATAACATCCTTGGTTGTTATTTTAATTGAAATAACTAAATCATATTAAGGATTCTCTTCATTGAAATTGTTTTTCGATGGAGAATCCTTAAAATATGATTTAGCTATTCCAACCAAAATGACAACCACGAATGTTATTTTGCTGACATGTTTTGTGGCATGTTAACTTTTCTTTACTCTTTTTTCAATTAGAGCTCAATTGATATGGTTAGTTGCATTGAAAAGCTATGTTCTTCCCATTGGAAATTTTTTCACTCAAACAAGAGAAGAGTATGTAGAGATCAAAAGCAATCTTAAGATTCCAAATGTACTTCAACCATCCAAAACTTGAATTTTAAAAACTTTTTTATTATATCAAAACAAATTACTTCACATGTCATGCCAATTGTAGTTCAACTATCCAATAAAAACCTTAAACATTTAACATTATATCACATGCCAAATATAGATTGAAATCATCCAAAACTTAGTTTTAAAAACTTTTTGATTATATCACAACATTACTTCACATGCCTAATGTACTTCAACCATCCAAAACTTGAGTTTTAAAAACTTTTTGATTATATCACAGCATTACTTCACATGCCATGCCAATTGTAGTTCAACTATCCAATAAAAACATTTAACATTATATCACATGCCAAATGTAGATTGAAACCATCCAAAACTTAAGTTTTAAAAACTTTTTGATTATATATCGTGTAACATTACTTCACATGCCATGTCAATTATAGTTCAACTATCCAATAAAAACATTTAACATTATATCACATGCCAAATGTAGATTGAAACCATCCAAAACTTAACCTTTAATTTAACAAAAAATTATAGATCACAACATTCCTTCACATGCCAAATGTGATTCAACCATCCAAAACTTGAGTTTTAAAAACTTTTTTATTATATCACAACATTAATTCACATGCCATGCCAATTGTAGTTCAACTATCCAATAAAAACATTAAACATTTAACATTATATCACATGCCAAATGTAGATTGAAACCATCCAAAACTTTAGTTTTAAAAACTTTTTGATTATATCACAACATTACTTCACATACCATGTCAATTATAGTTCAACTATCCAATAAAAAAATTTAACATTATATCACATGCCAAATGTAGATTGAAACCATCCAAAACTTAATTTTTAATTTAACAAAAAATTATAGATCACAACATTATTTCACATGCCAAATGTACTTCAAGCATCCAAAACTTAAGTTTTAAAAGCAAAACAAATTATAACACATCATTACATAACATGCAAAATGTAGTTCAGAAGCAAAACATTAATTTATAGATGACAAAATTACTAGTAGTTCAACTATCCAAAACTTAAAAGTTTTAAAAACCAAACAAATTATATAACAACATTACTTCACATTCACATGCCAAAAGTACTAAAACCATCCAAAACTTAACTTTTTGGAACAAAACAACTTATATTAACACTGTAATAAAATATGTCCAAAAATTGTAGATCTCACAAGTATCAAGTATCAAGTTATATATATATATGACTGTGCATCTAGATAATATATAAAAAAGTAAATTTAAGACTAGAAATCTTGAAATAAAATCTACAAATCATGTCCATCAAATACAGATGGATGTAGTGTCTTTCCTAGCAGAGTCTCAATCCGCTCGCTATCTTGCGAAGCATGGGGAACCTGTACACAATGCACATACAAACATTAAAATTTTATGTTTTAAAAATGAGTGAGAATATATAGAACTTCATGTAAAAAACAAAATATAAAAAAAAAATCATGCAATACCTCATGAGGTTCCCTCTCCATTTGTTCGCCTACTACAACTTCCCCCATGGGAACATCTCCAATAGTAAACTGTACAATATACATGTACAGTTATATATATATATTAAAAAATTTCAGATGAAAATGCACATGTGTACATATATAAACTTATTTTCAATAATATTAAAAAAAAAAATTAGACAACTTGTTTAAATGGTTTAAATGGTGCGGATGTTCCTATCTCTGTCGCTAGAGTCCGTGGATTAAAGAAATCTTCCATAGAAACCTAAAATTCAAAATTTTAAAGGTATAAAATAACTCAAGATCAAGATCTCAATTTATAATAAAACTTAAACAAACTTCAATTTATAAATTATAACTTTTAAAAAAACATATATATATTTAAAAGTGAAAAATTGAATACCTCTGCAGGTGAATTTGGGACATCTCCTAAGAGAGGCTCCAAAATAAAATCTCCAAAAACCTAAAATTTAAAAAATTTAAAATAACTCAAGATATAGATATATATATCTCAATTTTTAATGGAACTTTTTGAGGTGGAATATATATATAACTTAAACATAAATTTTAAAAGTGAAAAATTGTCCATACTTGTTGTGGATGTGGCACATCTCCTAAGGAAGTAGAAGGTACATCTCCCAAGGAAGAAGAAGGTACCGCCATCCCAAAAGATGTAGAAGGTACATCTCCCAAGGAAGAAGAAGGTACTGCCATCCCAAAAACATTGGACGGAATCGGAATCTGTTAAAACATTTTATTATTATATATGTACATGTACATGTGTGCACAATTATTTATTTTAAAAATATCACTTAAAAAACACTAACATTTGTCAACATATCTTGATGGTGAGACCCATATTCATTGTTTGAACCAGAGGCCCCAAACATGATATTAAAATTTTCGTCATTCATCATGCATGGCAACTGCAAATGGTGTTTTAACATATAATGATACATTTTTGTTAGATTAATGTACATACAAATAAATGTATACATGTACATACACATGTATTTATTACAAATTGTACACATGTATGTGTTAAAATAATTGAACCCTAAGGTCATTAACACATACCGTTCCCATACCATCTTCGTCATGAAGAATTAGATCTTGCCAACCATTGCGACAATTATTTGCATATATTCGTAGATATTCCACATTCACGTTGTCAATATCTTCATCTATACAATACACAAAATTGGCACGTGCATTCTCACGTTCTCTTTGTCGATTTAGACAAACATCGACTCCACCCAATCTGCTGTAAACATTGTCGATCATGACATCCCTTGCTTCTCGACTTATTTGAGAAGTCGCATCCATCTTTGACCGCAGAGTTTCGACCCAAAAATTTCGACTCACCAATGGCGGCTTAGGGCGAGGTAACTCCACATCTCGCTTAGCGCCCCTACGGTCACACAATTGACCTTTCCCCGGACCAAAAAATTATGACGGAAGGTCATTGCAATTCGGTTTCATTTTCAAAAAAAATTATGCGTAAAAAAATTGTGCAAAATAAACAAGAACCTCGTCGTTCCATGGGAGCCTTTCATAGGCTGCAAGGTGCCTATCATACAAATAGTGAGCTATATCGAGGTGCTTGAAATATTTCACCTTTAGCATTTTTCTTTTTGGCCCTTCCTTGAAATTAAACATCGACTTTGCGATATCCTTTGTAACTCTTTGTTTTACATCCTCCCATTTATCGAGACCCATCACTGTTTCCTTTCTCTTTCTCATGAATTCTACAAATGTATTAGTCGTTGGCCCACTATTTTCGTACACATTTACTATTTCGCCCAATGAATGTGTGACTATTTCGAGGCTTTGTTGACTCTCAGTAGGTGAATTCAAAGCCATGATATCTCTCCACAATTTTGCATGAAGTTTTTGACACCTTTATAAGGTGCATTGCACCATGTTTCTTTCCCATGGTATATCAGAAATGTTGGTCGGATAAGTTTTGGTGGGTAGACAACCTTCTTCTTGAATGTAGCGTTATTCCCTGCGTCTATTTTGACCAATATTTGGAACATTTTCAGCCTCTGCATCAATATATATATATATATATATATAATTTTGTATATTAGAAAAAATACATGTAAACAAATTTGTACAAATTCAATGAAAAAAATATTGAAATTGATGGCACCTTGACGTGGTTGGTTAGCATCTTCTCCACCCTGAAACTGTTGAGAACCAGAATGACCCTGCTGAGAACCAGCACCTCCAACTGTTGATTGCCCTCCGGGAGAATAAATATCACCACCTTCACGCAACCTGCTACCACTTATTGATGGCCCTCTAAGGGGATTTGAACCACCACCAACCTCTCGAGAGGAGAGAGAAGATTCATAAACAAATACGAATTTATAATCAATTGAAAAATACATACATACATATAAATACACGTGTACACATTCATAGATTAAATTTTGTTAAAACCATACCACGACTGGGTGAAACATGGGCATCCATGGATGGAGTAGAGACCCTTCTCTTCTTATTAGCTCCTAAAAAATAAAAAATGAAACTTATTACCAACTAATTTAACTCACAAAGTTGATAAAAAATCAATTCCATATGTACACACATGTATGGAGATTTAAGATTATATTTAAATTTACCATGAACAGCTCTCGATCCCTGATCCCCCCCTCTCGTAGAGATATGGGATTTTTTTTATCTTCGTCGTTCATCCTCCATGATATATATATCTACAGTGGACATTTACAATTATTTTTTTAAATAACTAATTTAAATTAAATTCAAAATAAATTTCAGAAAATTAATGTAATTTAGTGTAAACAAATTATGTAAAACACAACTTTCAAAGCACTAATTGATGTGTGAAACTCAATTTAAGCAAAAAAAAGTTATAAAAATGATAAGTTCACCAAATTGTGTTTTACATGGTGGAAGCACACTTGGTATAAAATTGAAAAAAAAACATTGTCATTAAAAAAGAAGTGAAACTCCATTTAAACAAAAATTTGTTGAAGTCCCTGCATTTTAATTTCATAAAAATGTGAAACTCACCACTTGTTGCAAATGTGAAGTTCACCAAGTTGTGCTTTACATGGTGTGGTGGGAGAACACTTGGTATATAATTGAAAAAATCACATGGTCATTAAAAAAGACGCATTTATAAGTACACAACACACACATTCCAAGATATGTTACAATTTCGATCAATAAATTTTGAAGGAGAGCGTCTCAACACTAATTCATCTTTGAGAGATGAATCTTGAATTTTTGAAGAAGAGCGTCTCAAAACTAATTCATCTTTGAGAGATGAATCTTGAATTTTTGAAGAAGAGTGTCTCAAAACTAATTCATCTTTGAGAGATGAATCTTGCATTGGCATTGCCCCGTATAATTCTAATTCATCTATTAATTCATCTTTGATAGATGAATCCTGAAATTGCATTGCCCCACGCAATAAATCAGCAAACATCTTATTCACATTTGTACAATGCCTTATACTAAAAAATTGAAATTGGCTAACAATATTGTTTTCTATTCCATGCAGTTCTTTTAGCCTCTCCTTCTTAACTTGGTACATGTCATTAATCTGTTTGCACACAAATTCAGAATTGGTGAAAACTACAATTCCATTTGATCCATACTCCATCATTGTTCCCAAGCCTTCTATCAATCCAATATAATATGCCTCGTTTTTTGTTGTTCTTCCCGGTATATTCATTTTCCTTTGGACGACTTTGCTAGTCACAATATTGGAAAGCACATATGTAATCACTGCTTTCCCTGGATTGGGATAGCAAGAAACTTCTATGCATAATTTCCATTTTTCAACCATATTTAATGGTTTTCTTATCCCTAAAAAAAAACAAATTCAATAAAAATATATATATTAAATTGACATTTATTGCAAATGCATGAGAGAAATGAAAAACTTATATTTAGATCTATTCCAGAGATTGACTGTAGGGGCATTTACTAGATATGTCACCTTTCATAAAAGATGAGATGCAGAGGCTACCTGGCCCTTTACAGACTCTGCCTATAGAACTACCATGGATATGAAACTGAAAAACTTCTAAGTAGATATATTCTAGAGATTGAATGTAGGGGCATTTACTCTTAGGTTAAAACCTATGTTTTGTATCAAATCACTTTTGGTTTCAATGGGAAACTTTTATGGCTAATTGTGTTTTACATGTTGCATATAAAAGGTTTTTTTCTCTCTCATTGTTTGAGACCATGGATATGAAAATGAAAAACTATATACTTGGTTAAAACCTATGTTTTGTATCAAATTACTTTTTTTTTCTAAATATTGTATACATGTTGACTGTAGGGGCATCTAGATCTATTCCAGAGATTGACTGTAGGGGCATTTACTAGATATTTCACCTTTCATAAAAGATGAGATCCAGAGGCTACCTGGCCCTTTACAGACTCTGCCTATAGAACTACCATAGATATGAAAATAAAAAACTTCTAATTAGATCTATTCTAGAGATTGAATGTAGGGGCATTTACTAGATTAGGTTAAAACCTATGTTTTGTATCAAATCACTTTTGGTTTCAATGGGAAACTTTTATGGCTAATTTGTGTTTTACATGTTGAATATAAAAGGTTTTTTCTCTCTCATTTTTTGAGACCATGGATATGAAAATGAAAAACTATATAATTGGTTAAAACCTATGTTTTGTATCAAATTACTTTTTGTTTCTAAATACTATATACATGTTGAATATAAAAGGTTTTTTTCTCTCTCATTGTTTGAGACCATGGATATGAAAATGAAAAACTTCTATTTAGATATATTCTAGAGATATGGCTAATTTGTGTTTTACATACATTGAATATAAAAGGTTTTTTCTCTCATTGTTTGAGACCATGGATATGAAAATGAAAAGCTTCTATTTAAAACTATTCCATAGATTTATTGTAGGGGCATTTACTCTTAGGTTAAAACCTATGTTTTGTATCAAATCACTTTTGGTTTCAATGGGAAAATTTTATGGCTAATTTGTGTTTTACATGTTGAATATAAAATGTTCTCTCTCTCATTGTTTGAGACCATGGATATGAAAATGAAAAACTTCTATTTATATCTATTCTAGAGATGTGGCTAATTTGTGTTTTACATACATTGAATATAAAAGGTTTTTTCTCTCATTGTTTGAGACCATGGATAAGGAAATGAAAAACTTCTATATTTAAAACTATTCGAGAGATTGATTGACTTGTAGGTACTCTTAGGTTAAAACCTATTTTTTGTATCAAATCACTTTTGGTTTCAATGGGAAACTTTTATGGCTAATTTTTGTTTTACATGTTGAATATAAAAGGTTTTTTTCTCTCTCATTGTTTGAGACCATGGATATGAAAATGAAAAACTTCTATTTAGATCTATTCTAGAGATATGGCTAATTTTTGTTTTACATACATCGAATATAAAAGGTTTTTTCTCTCATTGTTTGAGACCATGGATATGAAAATGAAAAAATTCTATTTAAAACTATTCCAGAGATTGATTGTAGGGGCATTTACTAAGTTTAAAACCTATGTTTTGTATCAAATCACTTTTGGTTTCAATGGGAAACCCGTATGGATAATTTGTGATTTACATGTTGAATATAAAAGGTTTTTTCTCTCTCTCATTGTTTGAGACCATGGATATGAAAATGAAAAACTTCTATTTATATCTAGATTCCATAGATTGACTGTAGGGGCATTTACTGGATATGTCACCTATCATAAAAGATGACATCCAGAGGCTAACTGGCCCTTTACAGACTCTACCTATAGAACTTGTAGAAGTTAACACTACCTGTCCCAACTATACCCTATCAAGGGTGTAGAAGACTCGTGGAATCACTCAAACTACTTTACATAGACATAAGGGTGTATAAGAATGCATAAGAATGCATGTGTTTTACATTGAATATTTTTCATTTTCTTCAGAATCTGTTTTCAAAACAATTAAATATATACTTGGTTAAAACCTATATGTTTTGTATCAATTTACTTTTTTTCTCTAAATACTATGTTTTTTACATTGAATATTTTTCATTTTATTAAAAATCTATTTGAAACAATTTTAAACTATATAAGGCTAAAACCTATGTTTTGTATCAAATCACTTTTGGTTTCAATGGGAACCTTTATGGCTAATTTGTGTTTTAAATGTTGAATATAAAAGCTTTTTTCTCTCTCATTGTTTGAGACCATGGATATGAAAATGAAAAACTTCTATTTAGATCTATTCCAGAGATGTGGCTAAATTGTGTTTTACATGTTGAATATAAAAGGTTTTTTCTCTCTCATTGTTTGAGAGGTCATGGATATAAAAATGAAAAACTTCTATTTAAAACTATTCCAAAGATTGACTGTAGGAGCATTTACTCTTAGGTTAAAACCTATGTTTTGTATCAAATCACTTTTGGTTTCAATGGGAAACTTTTATGGCTAATTTGTGTTTTACATGTTGAATATAAAAGGTTTTTTTTCTCTCATTGTTTGAGACCATGGATATGAAAATGAAAAACTTCCATTTAGATCTATTCCAGAGATTTACTGTAGTGGCATTTACTGGATATGTCACCTTTCATAAAAGATGAGATCCAAAGGCTACTTGGCCCTTTACAAACTATGTGTATAGAACTATCAAATCACCTTTGGTTTCAATGGTTTGTTTATTGGCTAATGTGTTTTTATCAAATCAATTGGATGCAAGTTATGTGTAGATGATGGATGATGAATGAGGTGATGTTGATCATAACCTTTCATATATATGATAGGAAGCTTGATATACATAACAAGGTTTAGACTAGATATAATTTTGGAAATTATATTAGTTGGAATATTTCAATATAACAGATTCATCTATATATTACCAACAAACAGATATTAAGATAAAAGTGAAAGAGACTACAAACAATGGACTATAGTACCCAAAAGGTGAGAAATTTACATTGACAACCTAGAGAGATTCAACTAGGCTTGTGTGGATGACATGAAAAGTACAAGTGGACAATGTATAATTCTGGATGACATGAAAAGTACAAGTGGACAATGTATAATTCTATTTAGAAGAGTCTTTGGTTGCATGTTTAAGCAAGAAAGAGTCATTACTTGGACAATGTATAATTCTACTTAGAAGAGTCTTTGGTTGCATGGTTAAGCAAGAAAGAGTCATTACTTTCTCTATCTAGAGTAGAAGTGGAATACATACTAGTTACTTCTTTTAAATGAATATGGAATGAATCTAAAAATGAATATGGAATGAATCATTGTAAATTATGATAAATCTTGTATTTAAATGACATTTGATATATGAATAATATGGAATGAATCATTGTACATTATGAAGAGTCATGAGATCCACATTTCCACCATACTATTTGCAAGTTCTATATGAAGATATGTAGTCTAATAACTAATGAGTTATGATATTTGTGTAAATATGAAAATGGTTCTATGATATAAATGCCAACAAGGGATCAAACTACAATGTGACATTTCATTCCATCACTACTATTCCTCTAAATCCTTTAGCTTTGTATTATGAAAGAAAATTTATATATGCTATGCTATATTTGAATGCTAGATTTAAATGTATACAAATGGTGAATGGTTAAAGTAGTAAAGTATAAATTGGTTGTAGTTCAAGTATAAAATTTAAACTTCATTTGTAGAAGAAGAATTAACATCACATTCTTCATATCTCTTCAAAAGGACTATATTTATCACAATGCTTTGAGTAGATCATGAAGATAATAAAAAAAAGACATTTGGAAAAGGAAAATAAAGATCTAAATGCATATGACAGACAATAAGGTAGTTCATAAATTCAAGCAAACAATGAAACAAATCTCAAAGAAATACTAATATTGCAGGGGAATTTCAGACATGCAATAAAAAAACCAGAAAAAGAGGGAAACAAAAAATTTCACAATCAGATATCATTGAAAGAGACACCACTAGTAATGATATATTGAATAACTTCATACATTGAACTACTACAAATGGAAATGAAGAAACAAACATCAATAGACTCTAAATGGCCTTTCATACAATTATTTTTTTGACAGAAGCCTCTATAGCCTCTATTAACTACTACCTTTGTTTAGTATTTCACCTTACAGAAATACAGCATATGTTGATGTCCTAGAACATGAGGTCTTTAAGTTACCTATTACCTTTTAGAGCCACTCCTACAAAAATCGAAAAAGAAAACAGATTAAGGGATGCGTTGGGATAGACTAGAAGCCATGAACACACAAACAAGTAGCCTCAGATATGTTCATAAAAGCTACTCGAATTTGCTGGAAGGTATAGCCTCTATTAACTACTACCGTTGTTTAGTATTTCACCTTACAGAAATACAGTATATGTTGCTGTCCTAGAACATGAGGTCTTTAATTTACCTGTTACCTTTTAGATCCACTCCTACAAAGACCAAAAAATCAGACAGATTAGGGGATGCGTTGGGATAGACTAGAAGCCAGGAACACAAAAACAAGTAGCCTCAGATATTTTCATAAAAGCTACTCGAATTTTCTGGAAGGTATAGCCTCTATTAACTAAGATGATACAAACCATATAAGTACTGTAATGATACAAATAATGTGTAAAGCTTAATGATAGGGTATTCATACTAGTAGTTAGTTTTATTCCATGATCAATGGCATTCTATCAAGTAAGTACAAGCTTATCATGTTACTTATGCTTATACCTGGGACCTGTAACAGTTAAAGCTCAGATTAGAATAGGTTATTTATTAGGTAAACATAGGTGTAATTATGATAGAATAACATGTGATATGTTGTATACCTTATAGCTTATAGCTCTCTACTATTCATATATGTGCTAAGTAAGTCCATGGATATCAATCATCCTGGAATGAGTACAAGTATCACCATAATCTATAATGTATTATAAGTATAAATCCCATATAAGCTAGTAGTTAGTATAATTCTTATCCTTATTCATATAAGCCCAATCTCATGCTTCTGCTTAACCTGAACAAGCACATATATATAAAAATGGTGTTTAAGCTAATAAATAGTATAGGGTAACCAGTAATCACTTACTAATACTTATGCCCAGCTTTTTTGGCACATCTGTAACACACCCTTTACACATATGTAGCACTCTAAGCATATCCCTAATTAAGGTGATAAGATAAGTAAAAATTCACACACTATCTGCACTAATCTAGTAACTCTAATCAGTTATGACTATTGAATCACCTTATCTACCTAGTGCAAGTTGTTTCACTTATAACAGAGCATGCTTTGTTTACACTATACTGGATTAGAGACGTACGTTATCTATGTAATAAATAAAGGTGATTTCCAATGTGCTTCTTGAGTATAATGTATTGGTATATAGTAATCAGTTACTTGTATTACTATAAGTAAGTATGGGCACCACCAAACAGTTAAAAACTAGTAAGTGTGGAGTTACTATGTTCATTATTACAGTACTCTTTCTCGTCTTAAAATACACTGTTCTAAGATTAGGCAGTTAGCTCATACCCAAAAAAGTACTCAATAAAGGTGATTTCCAATGTGCTTCTTAAGCATAATGTACTGGTATATAGTAATCAGTTACTTGTATTACTATAAGTAAGTATGGGCACCACCAAGCAGTTAGCCACTAGTAAGTATGGAATTACTATGTTTGTTATTACAGCACTCTTTCCCGTCTTAAAACACATTGTTTCTAAGATTAGGCAGTTAGCTCATACCCAAAACAGGGAATAGGAAGCCAGGGCTATGGAATTGGGGGGGCACAGTCAAGCACTGGAAGAAGTTTCAATCTTAGGGGACAAATAAAGTCGAAGGCCTAGGTTCTGGTATTTCGGTCAGCCTGACAAATGACCCTTCGTTACACCCTTCAAAGGAGAACCCATAACATATAGGAACTAAGCAGGTATTATGAAGATATCAATTCGAGTTCTCAGCTGTAGAGACAAGGCACTCATGAAGGTTCATTATGGCTTGTACACGATCACACAGTAAGCATAACCTAAAAGCGTGTACTTAATAAACATACACATTAAGCAAGTAAGGTCTTAAAACACATTGTTCTAAGATTAGGCAGTTAGTTCATACCAAAAACAGTAATCAATAAAGGTGATTTCCAATGTGTTTCTTGAGCATAATGTACTGGTATATAGTAATCAGTTACTTGTATTAATATAATTAAGTATGGGCACCACCAAGCAGTTAGCCACTAGTAAGTATGGAGTTACTATGTTCGTTAGCCCTGGTATGTTCGTTACTATGTTCTAAGATTAGGTAGTTAGCTCATACCCAAAACAGGGAATAGGAAGCCAGGGCTGTGGAATTGGGGGGCCACAATCAAGCACTGGAAGAAGTTTCAATCTTAAGGGACAAATAAAGTTGAAGGCCTGGGTTCTGGTATTTCGGTCATCCTAAAAAACGGCCCTTCGTTACACCCTTCAAAGGAGAACCCATAACATATAGGAACTAAGTAGATATTATGAAGATATCAATACAAGTTCTCAACTATAGAGACAAGGCACTCATGAAGGTTCATTATGGCTTGTACACGATCACACAGTAAGCATAACCTGAAAGCATGTACTTAATAAGCATACACATTAAGCAAGTAAGGTCAATCCATTGCATTTATACAAATAACTATTCGGAATCTACACGGTAAGCTATTCTTGTAATATTACGAACATGTAAACAACATATTCCCTAATCAATCACCTCAGATAATTCATTTCATTGTAATATTACGAACATGTAAACAGCATATTCCATAATCAATCACCTCAAATAATTCATTTCATGGTTAGATTACCTGGAAATTCGCTCGACGCAACTCCTGAGAAGCAATTCGTGAGTGCCAAATCAGCAACAGAGCAGCAGCAGCGCCACAAAAACGAACAGAAACGAAAATCACAGCAGAACCCCACGAAAAAAAGATAATGCAAACAAGGACGCGCGAAAATGAAAAAAATTTGCGGGTGATATATTTATAAAATATGAGTTCAGCTGAACTATTTTAAAATTTTGGCCGAAGTGTTAGTTCTGCCGAACTATTGTTTCCGATTTTCCCATCTCCGACCAAAAATTTGTTTGCCCACACCATCAGTATGTCGTCAATCTAAACGACATAACGAGTTGGGCCGAACTTTTTAGAAAGTTCGGCCGAACTATTTTAATAGTTTAACCGAACTTTCTCAAAATTTTGGCCGAACTATTGCCGAAAATTTTTTTCTGCCCCCGATTCTCACAAAAGTGTAACCCAACTTCACATTTTCACCCATATATGTGTCGAATTTTGATGA
The DNA here is from genome assembly GCA_034641835.2 of Pinus albicaulis. Lineage (NCBI taxonomy): Eukaryota > Viridiplantae > Streptophyta > Pinopsida > Pinales > Pinaceae > Pinus > Pinus albicaulis. The sequence goes on along the minus strand of CM076584.1, from coordinate 1,302,933,884 downwards.
ATAATGAATTTTAAAAAACCACAGTAATTATGATATGATATAACAAATTAATCCAAACATCACATTCAAATGCATTAATAAAAATTTAATTAATATGAATATTGTTATAAGATGTGTCAACTTTTGATGAATAATGAATTTAAAATCAATCACAATAATTGCACTGTCATGGGTCGATGTTTCTAAAAAATACAAAATGAAAACTGGTGCGTGTCATTTACTGTACATCGGTGTGTTTGTATTATTAAGTGCACCAGTGCATTTCTATGACCTATGGGCACTACACAAATACCAAAACCAATTAAAAATATCGAGGTGTTTGTGCGGTACGACGTGCCGGTGTGTTTATGTGTCTATACGCACCGGTGTCGTTTTATGACCTATGGGCACCGCACGAATATCGATACCTGTTATAAAATTCAGTGTGTTTGTGTGATACTATGCACCAGGGCATTTATGTGTCTATACGCACCGGTGCATTTGTACGACCTATAGGTACCGCATGAATATCGATACCAATTATAAATCTCGGTGCATTTGTGTGATATTACGCATCAGGGCGTTTAAGTGTCTATATGCACCGGTGCATTTGTATGACCTATGGCCATTGCACGAATACCGATACCAATTATAAATCTCGATGCATTTGTGTGATACTGTGCACTGGTGCGTTTCTATAAGTCTATGCGCTGGTGCGTTGATACAACCTATGGGCACCGCTCAAATCCCAAGACCAATTAGAACGGCCCCGTGCGTTGTATCACCAACACTACTCCCGGTGTTGTTTTTTACCTTAACGGCCTGGTGCATTCTCCTTCAATCGCCTCGCGGCACCAGCTACAGGTACGCACCAGTGCATTAAATCTTGAGCAGCGCATCGATGAAAAAAATCCGTAATAACCTCCGGCCGCCCTTTTTTTTTTAGTTGTGTTGAATTTCCGTTAAAAGCTCTGCCAAAACCTCCGTAACCATAAACAGATGTTGTAGAAAATGTTTTTTTGACAATTTTGGCCAATTTTATAACACTAAAAACCTCCTTTATAACCTTTGCTAGAGGGTCTTTTCCTTGTAGTGGTAAAAAGGTATTTGTAAGCTATTTGGAAATGAAGTTTTCATGGTTAATTGCATGTGCATATTTGTATGCAATTCCTATGACTCAGTACACTAATTCCTATGAATATCTTGATGGAATACAATTACAGTCAAAGGATTTTTTGCTATCAATAATTTATATATTTTTGATCCCTTGAACACCGAAAGCTCAGTTGAAGGAAATTTCCTTTGGTTTGCATGATCTTGAAAAATCAATGTTTATTATTTAAATGAGCATAATGAAATGATATTTTTTTGTAAAATTCATCAAGCTATTGTTGTAGAAAATGTTATAATTGTGTTGTTATAGAATATGTTTGTAGTTGTGTTGCTCCAAAATACATCTATAGCTATGTTGTTGTAGATTATATCTATAATAGTTTTTTTATAGAATACACATGTAATAGTGTTACTACATAATACATCTATAGTGTTGTTGTTGTAGAATATATATGTAATTATGTTGTTGCAAACTATAGTTGTGTTGCTATATAATACATCTATAACCATGTTTCTATAGAATGTGATACATCTAGTTGTGTTGTTGTATATTATACCCGTAGTGATGTTGTTATAGAAAATGTCTGTAATTGTCAATTTATTAATAGTTCAAGACATGTGATGAAAATTATATATTTTTAAACTCTAACTTTGGTTGTTGATAAGTAATTTGATTCATATTGGACTCATAACTAATTGGTGTGTTGGTGAAGGAAAAAAAATGGATACCCATTAACATTTGTAAGGAACCAAGGAAACTGGGTATGTTACAAGGGTATCATGGAGGAATAATGGAATTTTCATATAGGAATTATTTGTAACAATCAAGTTATAATATTACTCATTATTTTATGGTTTAAGATTAGTAGTAAAGGATAATTTATCATTTAATAATAGTATAAGACTCCATGACAGTTATTGTGGCCATCATTAAGAAAGGTCAAGTAGATTATAGATTAAACTCAATCCTAGCTCAAGCTTAACGTGAAGCCCTCAAAGGTTCAAGAAACAACATATTACCAAGTGCTTCAAAACAATAACATGTAGAAATTTGATAACTGATATGTTATACACCGAGATTCTCCTGATCACACACTATTTTAACTTCATGCACAATACAGAATCTCTTCTACCATTGATCATTAATTGCGGAAATAAAAACAATCGCATGCGCACATTAAAACCATAAACAATCACACATATGAACATAGTATTTTAGGGGAAATCTTAAAGCTAAAAACCTCCAACTATTTGTATATTATATGTCATAGAGATCATGTAACAATAATTATACAAAGCTCCTCACAAGCTCTCAATACAATCTCCAATTTCTACACACTAATCAAGTCCGATCTAGCAAAACACATGCTCCAATCTCTACCACCTGCTAGCATGCCTCTACTGCGCAATCCCTGCTAAATATTGGCTCTGAATGAACTCGAATCCACCTGGTATGCACTGTGCAATCCTCATTGGCATCTCCATCAATGTGTGGTGCAAACTCATGCACCAGTATAGTCACAACTGATAGTCACACTGCTCTTTCACCTATCTCTCCACTGGTCTCCACTGAAACTGTCCATGCACTGAAGTTAACTGATGTATTCTTTAGTTGATTAATGAGTTTATAATTAGTGAATTAATTAATATTTAATTCACACCACTCTCACTAGTGTATCAATCAGTTAGACTAGATACAACTAGCTCAACTATGTTTAGATTAGTTAAACTGAACACAACTCCATTAACTTCCTCAATCAACTCCACCAAACTCTCTCACATGAGTTCTAACCGAAGTCTCCATGCAATAGCTCCACTTAACCCTCAGGAATAGCGTAATTCCTTCTGTCAGCTCCTGTGCCACATCTGTGCACTTAACTGAAGTGCTCCAAGAGAATAAGATAATGTTTATAGTCCAAATATTATTAAGAGCTAATAATATTTGACATATCTATTTTTAGACTGGCAATCTAAAAATAGATTCCGCCCAATATGTCTAAAAATAAGTCCATCTATTTTTCCAACTTGACCAACCATCCACAAATAGCATCCTGCAACTCATAGAATATGATCAACATGTCTAAAAATAAACATAGTATAAAAATAGATTGTGCGCCAAAAATAGCCTGTGGGCCCACTTAGTGAAGGTGACTTATTTTCACTACGCTCATCATCTTGTTACAATCTCAACATAACAAAAAATTTGATGCAATTACTAATAAGGTAACTAGGTTCAAATGAGTGTTTTTGTGGGTAAATGGTCATCAATCTACCCATTTTATTCCTTCACTCATGTTAAAATGATGAGTACAAGGTTTATTAAAAAACCTGTGTCACCCACAAAAACCACCACTATTAAGGTTCAATATTTATCTTGAAGCAAATTCTCATTAGTACGCACACACTAAGATATGCAAGCTCTTGGTTTTGAAGGTATGGAATAACACCATCCTAGAACATGTGGGATATTACTCAACTACCTTTCAATTTGGTGGAAAGGTGTAGGATTCTACAACTTAGTTCCATGCAAGTTAGTTATGATGCATTTCGAAGTCATGCTTGATGGATCCATATGTGATTCAGGGTCCTTTGGGATCTAGTCCTGATCAGTTTTATTTTTCCTCTGTGTTATTTTCCCTTTGATTCAACTCCATATGTGTATTCGTTTTGTCTTCTATTGGTGCCTTTTCAATGACACCAACTCATTCTAGTATGTTTTCTCATGTAACGCTTTTTATTTGAGGTTCACCTACAGGGGCTTCTCTAGCCTTGTTAGTTCCTCTTGGGTCATTTTGGTCTTTTCTGATACATATTGCATATTTGAAGGGTGAATCCACATTACTTCCTTTTTGTTTTTAGATTTCATATGTCACTCACGATGATAGTAGTGGGATAATATGTTTCCTTGCGATATACTTAACTCCTCTTTACTAATGTTATGAAGTAAGTTTGTTTTTTTGTTTTGATACTACTGTTCAAATTCTTAATAATGGTTAAATGTTTCTACTAGTTTTGTTCCTCTTTGTAGCACATTTGCATTTAAACTTATTTATGAATCTTTGATATTAAAAGCTATGGCCTTTTTTCGATGGTTTTTCCACTCTAGCTAGAGGCTTCTAGTTGCTTATGGGTTATATCCAGTATCAAATTCAATTCTATTGCTCAGTGTCATTTATATTCAAGGTTTTTTCTATGTTAGTTTTGAGTCTATTTGTATGCTTTTTTTGGAAGAGTTCCTTTTTCTATGGAAAAGGATAAACTAATATCCTTAATGTTTCCTCTAGTATATGGGAAAGGGTTTTATTCTTGAAGTTTTGGCTTCTTTTTAGCTTTTGTGCACAAATTGGAAATATACCTAATGTCACTAGTTTGTATGTACATTATGGAGCTTTGAGATTTGATATATTTTAGAAGGATATTACAGTATCATGAGGAGATGTTGTAGGAAAACAAAGATTTTGTTTTCTCCCTTATTCCCAAATTCAAGGAATTTAAGTAGCAATATGACATAATTTACAAAAATATGAACACCCTCTTATAGGTCAAGAAATAACAATTCTGGAGATATAGTTTAATCTTGTCAAAAACATGGGTGGAATATATGAACAAGGGCTCTCTTTTAATGGCATCCAACCAATGGATTTAAAAAATATATAATAATGGGGTTGAGAACATAGTAGTTCAAATTATCAAAGCCATGGACATGGTAAAGCAAGAACCGATAGAAAATGACTTTGGATTTGATGAACTAGCAAGTCATCACTCCTTTCTCTAGCTTATTTATGTTTTTCAAAGTTATTAGTATCTTAGGAGTCCTTTTCAAGGTTTATAACAACAATTACATTTTTTATTTTTTTCCAAAAGACATAACAAAACTATGTATAATCCTCTGGCCATACTTGTTTAGTTTGAACCAAGATATTGTACACATGTTTTTCGTGCTGTCAATTTTATTATAGCCATTTTGGTAATATAACTTTATATTTCTAGTTAAAAATTAATAAAAAATAGATAATACATAACATAGGTTCAAGTTAGATTATTATAGCCATTTTGGTAATATAATTTTATATTTCTAGTTAAAAATTAATAAAAAATAGATAATACATAACATAGGTTCAAGTTAGATGAAAATTAAAATGAAACACAAATTATAATATTGGAATTAAAGTATTACAATCAAAACTCAAATAGTTAAGGGGTGGCAGGAGGGGGAGGTCTACTCTATGGTTCCAAGGAAGTTAACGTTGTAAAGTATTCATGGGGCTTAGGATGCATAACAAAAAACCAAGCTAAAGCTTATGCCCTCTACTAGGGAATTATGTTAGCCAAAAAAAATTAGGTAGCTTCTCTCCATGTTTTGGGAGACTCCCTCCTTATAATTATTCACCATTTGGTGAAGGGATCCTCTCCGAGGGACAAAACATTAGAAATTTTTATGAAAATAATTATGAAAGCAACAAAATGGTTTTCATCAATATTATATTTCCATGTTCTCCATTATCTAAATAAAGATTTGGACTTATGTGCCAATGAAGGGTGTAAGTTAATATTGGGAGATTTAAAAATCATTGGGTGAATTAGGCCTTCTCCTGTTCCTTAGAGCTAAATGGATTGGCATTGCCCATTTATGAAGGATTTAATTATCAATCAATAAAATTATTACATGTAGATTTATTTTTTGGTGGGCAAGTTTTGCAAGGTATATACCTACAAAACCCCCTTTTTTGTTATCTAGTTTGGAGTCCCTCTGCAAAATTTTGAAGTTTTGTTGGATAAGAGGGCTCATGATTATTTTTTGAATATATAACTATGTACTACCTAAATATTTGTTGTGATCCATGTGAAAAATTGAATATAAATACAAAATTTTCATTTTGGTTAACTCAAACAGTTAAAACTTATTGATGATGATGACAATGATGACTACAATGATGGTGATGAAAATGGTGATGAGGATAAGGATGATGATGATGAAAATAAGGGCAATTATGATGGTGATGATGGTGATTATGAAAATGATAATGGTGAAAAAATTAGAATATCGTAATAAAAACTCTGATAGTAAAAAAAAATGGATGACAATGATGATGACTATACACTATTTTTCCAAGGAATAAAATTATCCTCCCTCTTAGCCTGAGGGCTAGAATGAGGTTGTTAGTACCAAGCTAGCCCACAAGTATACTCACTTAAGAGTTCATAATGCTCGAAGCCAATACAACAATATTCATAGGCATGAAGCCATCACAACAATATTTATTAAGGCATTATAGTTAATCATGTCATTAGCGACGATTTGCACTTGGGTGGGGAAGATAATAACCATTCCACCCACCTCTCGAGATAACCCCAATTGACATGATTATACACTTATTCATAACATTCCTATAAGAAGAGGTTGGAATTACACTTTATATGATACGAAAAGATCATAAAATAAAATAACACTAAATTTTATATCATAACTTTTCACTTGATGCTCCATTTTTTGTTTTCTTTAACTATTTGGAAAGAAAATTAATATAATGAATTAACTACTCAATTTATTAGTACAACTATGCCCAAAAAATTAAATATTTTATTGAAAAATGAATTCAAACCCCATAACTCAAAAATAGTCAATACCAAATTTTCTTTTGAAATGAACATAAATGACCTCTAAATCATAATATGATGATGATGGTAGTGGTTAACATCCACTAAGGCCAAATTCCATTGGACCTTTAAAACAGTAAGGAATTACTTGACTTGATTTATAATTTTATTTTGGTGCATTAAAACAAATATCTTGAAATTGTGATCTAATGTGGATGTACTTAGGAAATCTTAAGAGAAAGTGGTCTTCATATTAAATGAGCTTATTAATGTCACAAAGATGATAAATTCTTTCAACCATGACATTTCAGGAATTGTCCAACACCTTGTTTCGATATGGAGCTTGTGAGACTAATCTAATTTTAGTAATGTTAATTTTCTTCTTTAGGGGAGTCAAAACATAGAGATACTTTTGATATTCTAGAATAGGGTTGATCACCTCCTTATAATATCTTAATTTTACCTTATCCTATAATTATTTATTGCACCAAAATTTGTCCTTAAATTTAGATGTAAAATTTTTATATTATCATTATTTTGCATAACAACATCTTCCTTGATTCTTGAATGATTTATCCAAGACTTTGCTTCTTTATGCCAACTCCACTTAAGTTGTAAGTGGCATTGATTGGATTTTGAATCGATCTTAAGAAGCCTCTTGTCTTCCATTTTTTTTAATCTTATTATTGGACATTAGATACCCAATCATTATAACCATGCTCTCAATGGGGAAAAGAATTGTTTCTCTAAGGAGGATAAGATAGGGTTTATTTCCTTTAAATTTGGGATTATAAGTTATGAAACACTTTTGGATTTACTCCATCTATCTACATGATTCTCTTGAGATGATACAACCCCAACGTCACAACCATACAAGGTAATAGGAGTGATGAGAGTCTTAAAGAGGAGTTGCTTCTTATCCCATTGCCAAAGGTCCGCTAATCTACCATTATTTTCAAGTCAAATATACAAGCTTTCCACTCCCAATTTATCCTTTTATAAATTCTATATTTCTATTTATTTTTATGATGAAGATTAATTCTAAAATATTTGTATGGAGTCACTTCCACCAAGTTATTGTTGTCATAAATGAAATGAGTGTAATTGTTTTTTTGTATTTAATTATCATAACCTTTTTTTTTCAATGTTAATAATCATATACACAATATAGTAAAAATACTTCAGAATTCATAGTTGCTTGTCAAGAAAACAAGTACTCCTTGCCATACAAACAATGTCATCAATGTAAAGAAGAAAGGTGGTGATTATACCAACTAGAATTATGCTACCATTGTTGGGGTACATTTCACTCAGTTGTTCATCAAGTTCACATCATGATCTACACTCTAGCCATAATTACACCCTCTTCATGCATTATTTGGGGCACATATGACCACTTTTAATTCTCCACTAGACATTCCCTATCATTTGACACATTTTCTACTTTCAGTATTTTCTATTTTTAGTAGGGTATGCCACCTAGGATGACATTTGGCGCTCAGTGCACACTGGTTTGAGCATAACATGGATAATTATACATAATTAATTCGAATTGTCCATTTCCTAGACATTCCTAGAGTGATTATTCACTTCCTCCCTACTGTATAGTAGTTAACCACCATTTTTATCTCTCCTCCCTTTGTTCATTGAATTTTAGTCCTATTTTGGAGTTTAATTGAGCTTCACTAGTTAGTATTTTGTATGTGAGAGTTATTAATTATTTCTAACTTATTTCTAACTCAATTTACATCTATTTCACTCCATTTTATGATATTATGCTAATTTTGTTCCCCCTAGTCAAATTTTGAATTATTTGCCAACTAGGGAATGTGCTTTTGAGTTATACTTTGTACACACACATGGAATCCCAACCTAATTTGAAATAGTTAGCCTCCCAAAGATTCTATATATTGTATTGATGTTCAACAATAATAAATCATCATATTTTATGAGTAATTTTAATTATCTCCTTGGTTCATTAGTAATTTTCTCAATAGTTTCATTCTCTCTTCTTTCTTGTGTTGCAAGTAGCTAGTCTAGTATTTTTTTTCACACTTAGATCATGTAATTGTGATTAAAATAAAACATGGTATCCGAGCATAAGTGAGTTTGTGAAAAATATTGACATCTTATTGCATATTTGACAAGAATAAAAAAACCCACAGAGAATGGACCAGCTCATAGTGATCCTCACTCCTTTCAATTATTTTTTCTGGACGTCAAAGATCCTTCTATTCTTGTGTAGTAAAGTAATCTATAGGATTACAATGGATATTGAAATTGATCATATATAATTCACTGAGAAATAAAAAATACTTCAACGGGATGGATGAATCCAATGCACTACCTTGTTTCTCTATCTCCCTTGATCTACTCTTTCATGTTGAGTCATTCTCAACATCTAAGGAATTTTGGACAAAACTAGAGGGATTGTTTGGGAAGAAAGATGTGTTGAGAGGACATCAGCTAGAGAATGAGCTAATTTCTTTAGGTACCAACCATTTCAAGACCTACAAGAATTATTCTCAAGATTCAAGACTTTGATGCCATAGTTAAAATTTTATGGGATAGATAGGAAGGAGGAAAAACTTATCATTTCTATAATTTTTAAACTATGTCCTAAATATTATGTCTTTGTCTCTTCTTTCCATATACTAAACTCTCCATGGGTGAGAATTGGAAGATGCCATCTTTGGATGACTTCATTGAGTCATTTTATGTAATTAGAATAATCTCATACACATTGGAGATATTAATCCTTCCACGCCATATGCTCTTACAATGAAGGATGATAACAAGAAAGGAAAAGATAAAACAAGGGATCTTGATCATATATATGGAAAAATCTCTCAATCTAGTTAGGATACTAAGATTCCCAATGGATAAAAATATAAGAAGGAGAGAAAAAAGTGCATATAGTACAATAGGGAGTTCCATCCAAAGATTTCTTGTATGGTGAAGGCAATTGAGCTAATGGCCAAAGTACTTCAACAACGTAATCTACATGATTATATTCCAGACAATGTCAAGAATAAGATTGAAGACAAACCACGAGAGGATCAAGGTATGGATCATTATTTGATTATTATTGCTTCATCTTCTAATAAATTTATTTTAGACTCAAGTTCCCCTCGTCATATCACTACATCAAAGCATTCTTCGTTGATACCTTACACTAGTCCTACTACGGTAGCCTCTCCCACACTTTTTTTCGAAGGAAATATTCAAGATGAATTTTCATACTCTTTGGATCATATTTCATACTCCTAGGGTTTGGTTTAGAATTCCAACAACATTCCATTGCAAATATAGATCACACGCTATGGACAACACAACATATTCTACAATCAGCTAGTCAACTAGTGGGTGAAACTGCCAAGTCATGAGGAACTAGTTTTCAATTTTGTGTTACTCCATGAGCTCTCATTGCAATTTTCAGAAAGTACAAGGATCAACCAGTAATAAAAGGATTATCATATTATTTAATTGGATAAATATGAGGACAGATTGATGATGGGTTGATCAACAAGACAATCCTTCTTCATAGAAACTCAATAGTTGATGTAGTATGCATTGTATTTTGAGGGAGGTTTTTCTTCCCACAAGGTTTTCCCTCTTTACCTCACTCTTCTCATATTTTTTCTCGCATAATTTTTTTCATGAGTACCTAACATGGTTGCAAATTGTCGATTTATGCAGCCGTAGCTGCAAATTAACTTATAATCGTGGACCTGTGGTTTAGGACCCACATAACTTCCTTTATACGCAACAGGGGCAAATATCAGAATAAAATACATACATACGCAAAAACGATCAAAAACGTTCTTAACCATATAATTCTCATAACATAAAACACATTCAAACCAGGGAAAATTTTAGGGGCTAATATTCGTAGGTGGGCTAATTTTCCATGTTTTTTCCAAAAAAAATATTCGCCAATTTCCATTTATTTGAAAATTGATTCGCCCAAATTTTATAGTAAGAAATTATTTTACCCTAAAAATCGCCAAAATTTTATATATACTAATATAAAATAATTAAAAACCTAAATATTTTTACAAAAATATCACTAAAATTTTTACAATTGACATATTGAGGACTAGTAAGATTCGCCAAGGTTTCTAAACTTTAAGATAAAACTCCATCCTTAAAATTATCCCTGATTCAAATGCACGGGACCTCCTTACCAGAGGGTCCCACACTCTTCCAACCAATCACAGCACATCGAAATCATTGTTCTCAACTTCCAACTCTTTACAAATACGCTAAGCCATAAAACTTGCAACGTATGCATTTGCGCCAAGCCGACACATGGTTGTTCCTTGTTGCATCACATCCTTCCTCTTCTTTGCATCGCATCGCATCCCATTTAACATTTCATGTGAACACTTAAACGGTATCCTCTATATCTTGCGAAGTGCGAAGTCACGATCCCTCCTCCGTCGTTGATCTGCTGCGTGATCCAACGACCCATGCAACTTCCCTTCCATGCCACTTCGCATCACAAGTTAAAATATTTAGCTTGCAAAAATCCTTAACTCTTAAGTATTTCAATCACCGATGCGAAATTTTGCCCTGCCGACACGTGTTCATTTCACTCTTCCTTAACCATTCATCTATTGTCTTTGGAACTGTGATTTAATCGTAGCCGTCCGCTCAACAATATTGGCTCTTCTTCGCCTCTTTTTCCCTCTCATTCCTTAAACCTTTGACTCGGCGCTTCAAACCTCGCCATTTATTTCTCCTTATGAATTCTTTTATGTATTTTGTTCTTTATTCAATCTACTCTTATTTCTGATGCCGCTTCTCTGCAATACGACTCCCTCCACGCTACTCTCTACTATCTTTTCGATTTTATTCAGAATTCTTCAACACTGTCTCTCCTGAGCTTTGTGCAGTCTAAAAACATGCAAATTCCCTCCTGAGCTTGTTCTTCATCTCTCATCCCTCGGTTTCTGCCCCATCTTTTCCTGTGTGGAGTTCACAGGAACTGCATCCTTGCACTCAATCTATCTAAGCATTAATAGAAATACTATACACATGTATCATAACACATAAATGCAATATTTAAGTTCGACAAGGAAATAAAACAAACGGGTTGAAACAGAGAGCCCGATCACAATCCAAAACACTTGGAATTTATTTATAAATAAAAATACATAGAACTGAGCTCTGTGATAGCTGGTTTTTACATTTTTTCCTACTCTCTGTCCAACCCTCTCTCACACCTATTTCCCTCTCATTCTCTCTTTCTCTTTATGGAAGGCAGACCCCAAAATGGTGGATTTGGTTTTGTTTTATGCCTTTCCCCAAAATCCCCATATGGTTGAGAAACTGTTATTCAGTTTCAAAACAGTTTATTCAACTAAATGTCTAACTATTCCTAATCTAACTATTCTTTTAACCTACAGATTACACTGGCTATGTTAGCCAAAACTAACTTTCAAACAAAATAATTTAAAATAAATTCTTCAATTTATTAGGACTGCTAGTCCTCTTCCCAAGCAACAACATGTGACCAGATTGTCACATTGTTGACTCTGCCTTAATGCTCCTGCATCAGACTCCCGAGGTAAAAGAATTCATGACCTCCTGGTCATGTGTCTTCAATGCTTGAATCTTCCAGGATTCCAAACTCTGTTTTGTTGTTGTCCATAAGCTACATTGTCTTCACCATTCTTTAGCTGCAATCTTCCAGGCTTCCATACTTTGTACTGTAGTGAGCCACTGTTTCTACCTTCACTGTTCTTCACTTTCCAAACAGTTCCACAGTGGGCTGCTTTCTTCACTTTGTTGTAACTCTCTTAGGTAGTTGCATTAACTCCCATAGTTCATCTATGGTTTCTTGCAATTCAATATTCTGCTGTAATCTAATATTTTTTCCAGTCCTCTACCAAAACATTCTACTACACTATGTCCCAGAAATTACCGCAAATATTACTCCGGACATTGCTTCCACCCAAAATTCCTGAATATCTCTGAAGATATCTCCCTCTGCAACATCCCTCTTCTTTTCTTTGTTTGCAAATTTAATTTCAAAAGGTAAATTTCCTTCTAATTCTCTAACTACATTAATATATTTATTCACTATTTCATGTATACTAGTTAACACAATTAAGTTTTGGAACCTAGTATCTATCTCTGTTTCATCTATAGTTTGAAACAGTTCCATCTTTTTGTCTACAATCTCTTTCTCTTGTTCAAATGCTTTCAGCAAGCAACTCAGCCATTCACTAATTACTTGATTCCCTTCAAGTACCTCTTCTTATGTTGTATTATAGTTTCAACATAACTCTCTTCCTCTTCCTTGACAACATTCCAATGTTGCAACTCATCTCCTCTATAGCAACTCCATCAATAGATCAAGATGGGTTCTCATTTCAGTTATTTCTCTCTTATATTCTTCATCAGTCATTTGATTCCATATGCCATTTGTCTTGGCATACTCCTTCTTCGCTTTGTGGTTGCCTCCTGAACCTCTAATATGACTTTCAATAGTCATCTTCTTGAGTTATTTCACCCTCTATGAGCTGCACTAGCCTCTACAGTGATAGTCCCTCGTGCTACAACTTACCTCACCAAACTTCCTCTATGCTTGGTCTTTTGGCAAGCATTGGTTCTCAATATAGAACCCTCCTTTAGCACTCCTCTATGCTCCTTCTAGGCTTACCCTCACAACTCATCTTCACTTGAGAACACTATTGTCCTCTTATATTTCAACCTTAGCTGGAATACTAGTTTCTGACCACACTTCTTCTTCCTCCTAGAAAACCATTGCTAGCTTCCTTCATCACTGCCCTTAAAGGTTGTAATCTTCTTGCTGAGATGTTTTCACTCCTGTTGATACCTCTATTAAACTCTTATGCTCTTCTTCTGAGTGTGAGCATTTACTTGTCAGTTCCATAATCCAAAATAAAACTGAAATAAAACATTCTTCCCTTATTTCCTATGCTACTACTTCATTCATGTTGTTGTATCTCTTATGATTTTTCATAAGTCTTTAGTCCACAGTCTTACCTCTTAAGGTTCACTCGATTAGAATCAATGAGCAATCTTTCTCAACTTTTCTCAGTTCAAAGTCCTTCACACCGCCTCTCAGATCTTGTTGTTCTGATACCTATTGATGCAGTCGTAGCTGCAAATTAACTTATAATCGTGGACTTGTGGGTTAGGAAACAAACAACTTCATTTATACGCAACGGGGGAAAATATCAGAATAAAATACAAACATACATGAAAATGATCAACATTGTTCTTAACCATATAATTCTCAAAACCAAAAACACATTCAAACGCACGGGACCTCCTTACCAGAGGGTCCCACACTCTCCTGACCAATCGCAACACATCGCAATCGTTGCCTGCAACTTCCAACTCTTTACAAATATGGTAGGCCATAAAACTTGTGACTTCTACATTTGCACCAAGCCGACACATGGTTGTTCCTTATTGCATCCTTCCTCCTCTTCGCACCTCATCGCATCCCATTTAACATTTCATGCAAACACTTAAACGGTATCCTCTATATCTTGTGAAGTGCGAAGTCACATTCCCTCGTTCGTCGTTGATCTACTGTGTGGTCCAACGGCCCGCACAACTTCCCTTCCATGCCACTTCGCATTGCAAGTTAAAATCTTTAACTTGCGAAAATCCTTAACTCTTAAGTATTTCAATCGCTGATGTGAAATTTCACCCTGCCGACACGTGTTCATTTCGCTCTTCCTTAACCATTCATCTCTTGTCTTTGGATCTGCGATTTAATCGCAGTTCTCCGCTCAACAACCTTGGCTCTTCTTCGCCTCTTTTTCCATGTCTAATCTCTGTCATCGATCCTTAAACCTTTGACTCAATGCTACAAACCTCACCATCGATTTCTCCTTATGAATTCTGCTATGTATTATGTTCTTTATTCAATCTTCTCTTCTTTCCGATGTCGTTGCTCTACAATGCGACTCCCTCCACGCTACTCTCCACTATTTTTCTGATTTTATTCAGAATTCTTCAACACTGACCCTCCTAAGCTTTGTGTGGTCTGAAAATGAACGGATTCCCTCCTGAGCTTGTTCTTCATCTCTCATCCCTCAGTTTCTGCCCCAACTTTTCCTGTGTGAAGTTCACAGAAACTGCATCCTCACACTCAATATGTTTAAGCATTAACAGAAATACAATACGCATATATCATAACACATAAATGAAATATTTAACTTCGACAAGGAAATAAAAACAACGGGTTGAAACAGAGAGCCCGATCACAATCCAAAACACTTGGAATTTATCTATAAAGAAAAATACACAGAACCGAGCCCTGGGATGGATGGTTTTTACATTTTTTCCTATTCTCTGTTCAACCCTCTCTCACGCCTATTTCCCTCACGTTCTCTCTTTCTCTATATGGAAGGCAGACCCCAAAATGGTAGGTTTGGTTTTTTTTTAATGCCTCTCCCCAAAATCCCCATATGGTTGAGAAATTGTTATTCAGTTTCAGAACAGTTTATTCAACTAAATATCTAACTAATCCTAATCTAACTATTCTTTTAACCTACAAATTACAATGGTATGTTAGCCCAAACTAACTTTTAAACAAAATTCTTTAAAATAAAGTCTTCAATTTATTAGGATTGTTAGTCCTCTTCCCGAGCCACAACATGTGACCAGCTTGTCACATTGTTGACTCTGCCTTAATGCTCCTGCACCATCGACACTCATTCACTAACATTCTCCCTAGTTGGGTTGTAGGGGGGTGTTGGGGTACATTTCACCCAACAACTCAAATCATGAACTACACCATGATGGCCATCATTAGACCTTATTCACACATTATTATGGGAACATGTGACCACTTTTCATTCACTACTAGACATTCCCTATCATTTGGCACATTTTCTATTTTTACCAGGTCTATTTTCAGCAATGAGTACCACCTAGAATGACATGTGGCACCCATTAGACATTAGTTGGAGGATAACACGAAAAATTGCACATCATAAATTCAAAATATTCCTTTCCTAGGCATTTCTAGAGTGATTAGGCACTTTATCTCTATTTGAAGTAGTTCACCGCCTTTTTTCTCTCTCCTCCCCTTGTTTGTTGACTTTTATTCCTATTTTGGAGTTCAACTAAGTTTAACTGGTTAGTATTTTACATGTGAGGGTTATTAATTAGTTTTACCTCATTTCTAACTCCACATACTTCCAATTGACCAGATTTTAGGATATTTTGCTTATTTTGGGTCTCCTAGTGTAATTTGGCTTGTTTTCCGGCTAGGGAAAGTGATTTCGAGTTATACTTAGTGCATGCACATGGAATAAAAACCTAATTTGAATTGTTTGGCATCCTGGAGGGTCTATATATTGAATTCATGTTTAGCAATAATAAATCATCAGATTTTCAAATTGTCTCCTTTGATCATTAGTCAATTTCTAAACAATTTTATTCTCTCTTCTTTCTTGTTTTTCAAGTAGCTAGTCTAGTATTTTTTTTCACACGTATATCCTATGATTGTGCTAAAAATATAACAATCACAACCTTCTCCTTCCAAACAAACCTCTAATTTTTCAATGTATATGCCAAATAGTGTAGAGGACAAGAGACAACTTTGCTTAAATCCTATATTACAATTAATTTATTTCGACCAATCCTGAACGTTCCTAAAGTTTCCAATAATGTTCTTATGCAACCTGATGTGGTAGCCCTGAACTCAAAAGTATATTTTATCTCTTCTAAACTATTCCAAAGATTAGTCCTAGGAACTAGTTAAAGCCCTTTCTAAACTAAAAAAACAAAATAATCCCCAAGGGTTAGCTCAATTGGTCGAGTTCTCATTGCTAAAGCACCTCACTAATGAGAGGTCATAAGGTCAATTATCCTCGACTCCCTCAGGGTTAGGATCTAATAATAATTCAATGGGATTTGATCCCTTCAGGTGGATCTGTCTGGATATTTTCTCTGCAAAAAGAGATAAAGAAAAAACAAATAAAAGAAGATTGATTTCACTATTACAACACTCCTCTAGAAGGATTTTAAGCATAATTAGGTGGCTCATAGTTGAATGGAGCTCCTAGTTTTGGCCTAGACTTTAGCTCTTTTTTTGTGGATTTCTAGCCATATGTTGGCCTTATTTTCCAAAATAATTCCATATAACTTTCCTAAAATGGAGCTAATTATAACAATCCTATAATTTAAAGGGGTTATTTTTATCTCAATCTTTGAAAATAGGTACAATGAGGTATTAAGTCCAAGGTTTAGGGAAGCCTTACTTGATTGCTAAATCAAAGAGCTTATGGATGTGAGCTATGAGGATAGGCCCTCCAATTTTTAATGTTTATGATTGGTAGCCTTTGATGTCCTTAACTATTCTTTTTTAGAGATACTTAACTATATATATATATATATATATATATGTATAAAATATTCTTTTTTAGAAAGGGTTTAAATGTTATCCATGACATCTCGTAAAAATTTTAAGGTAAAAAAATCCATTCTTCAAGGGAATTGAAATGTTTCCTTTAGTTTTACAAGTCATAATTTGGCTCCATAATTTCTTATTTAATGATCCTACTATCTAATTTACCTTCCAAACTCATTATGAGCTCAACATGTTGCATGCTGAAATTGAAGCGAGGTGGGGAAGATAACATTTCTTCCAACCACCCAAGCTAAACCCAATTGACAAATATCAATATAGGCTCCACATTCCCATCTTCATGTAGCTTCACATACTATTTGGGGCCAAATTGTTATTTAGCTTTTCTTCTAGCTCTTTAATCATGCTCCCCAAATTAAGATTTTCTATATTAGTGGGCTCTCTTTCTTAGGTTGATAGTTTTTTATTGGTTTTTCTTTTCCATTTCTTGTCATATGATCTCCATTTTCTGCAAATTATTCTCCAACCCAATTATTTTATTATTTGGTTTAGCATCTCGTCTTTAAAGAATTTAAACTTATTGGCAAGCATTACCTCTAATTTTGTTTGAAATTTGGCATCTCTTTTTTCTCTACATTTCCCCACTAATTCTCTATATTTGGAAATATGATCAAGGGATACTTTGTTAGGTTTCACCTTGAAAGGTTCAATTAAATGTGGTAGATTGTTCATATTAGGATAAAGACACAAAGAATAAATAAATTCAGATAATTTAAGCTTCTCGGCTCTAATTTTGTTTGAAATTTTGGTTCTCTTTTTCGTCTACATTTCTCCACCAATTCTCTATATTTGCAAAGATTGTCAAGGGATACTTTGTTAGGTTTCACTTTGAAAGGTTCAAGTAAATGTGGTGGATTATTCATATTGGAGTAAAGACATAGAGAAGAAATATTATAAAGAAGACCAAGGGAAGAAACAAGTGCACTTAATTAGGTTGAACCTGTAAATTATAGTTATAGTGATATGTTGAAATGAAAATACTTAAGTAAAAATGCTCCATAAAAACACCTCATTAAAATGGCCCATGAAAATGCATCTCTGAAAATGTTCATAAAAATGCATCACTGAAAAATATTGAAAATAACCCATAAAAATAATCATTCACAATAACTCTTAAAAATATCTCCATTGTAAACATGTTTTATAAATACTTACCAATTTTAAAATTTATTTATTTATCTCTATATAAATAAATATTAAAATGTTTTATTTTATATATAAAATAAATATTAAAATATTGTATTTAATATATATTTTAAATATCATATATTAAATTCATGAAACAAATACTTTACGTTTAAAGTACATTTTAGCATAATAATTATGACTAACACTTAAGTACATGAAGGAAGGAATGATGGGAGTCAAAGTTTGGTTCACTTGAACTTCACTTACAAGTTTGGATGATAACTAGATAATGTAAGGAAGGTGGTGATGTGAAAGTGCATTCATAAGCTCATTACTCACATTTCTTTCGAGACAATGATGTTTCATGATTTTCATGCAACGTTGAGTTAAATACAGAACACTAACAAAAAATCCTTTTAACACTTTATAAAGCGTTTAACACTTTATTTCGCTTTATAAAGTAGTTTGTAGAATTTTGTTTCTTAGAACTTAAGAAACAATGTGTACATTTTTCTTCCGAAAGATTGTTTTTTTTAAATCACTTTGATATTAATATTAATAGGCTTAGATTGCCATTTATAGGTTTAGGTTGGCAAGTTATGTAAAATTATAATATAATTGAAACTAATATATAATAATAAAAATATATAATATATTTACAAATTTTAATATAATAAAAATATTTTTTAATACTATATATATTTTTATTAGCTAATATTTAGGAGTATTTAAATGGATGATTTAGTGCAAAGAGTGTTTTATTAGTGTATTTATTCATAGTTAACCTAAAATCTCTTAAACATTGTTATATATATATATATATATATATATATATATATATATATATATATATATATACGGGGTGGTAAGAGGGGGAGGGATTCTCTTAAATCTCGTTGGAATATGGGAAATAAAGTACTCATGGGTTTTGTCAAAAAACAAATAATCTCACATAAATGTTTGGGCTTCTTCTTGGTCTTCAATTGGCCAAAGATCGAGATGTTTCTTCATTAGTGATCATGGGAGATTCTCTTATCACTATTTAACACCTTCAAAAGGGTTCTCTCTCGAAAAGCAATCATTTATCCCTCATTCTTAGCATAATCAATAGTATCATTGAATCTTTCTCTCAAAAGGCTTATTACCACATTTTAAGAAGCAAAAACAAAGAGGTAGATACTCAGGGCTAATCAAGCCTACCTTCTTGAAGTAGGTTAGTATGAGATCAATGGCACACCAGGTTGGAAAGTTATCCCATGAATAATTCCACTCAAGATAAATTTCCCTCTCTAATTATTTGGCTAGTTGGATATATGCACCATGAGAATTATATTTTGAAGATTTATAAAACTCTCCTCTCTATGTCCCCAGTCTCCTCCTCCTATAAATGCAAATATTTGCATCATGTATGGCGTCAGGGTCTCGCCTTTATGTTTGAAGTGGTGATTTGTGGGTGTGCAGGTCATGCACCCACTTACTCCTTGCATGTGACATTTATTATAGTCAGACATACCTTAATTCTCTCCTCCGCCTTCGTACCAAATTCTTTGATGGATATAGGGTGGGGAGAGTTAATGAATTTCATGATTGATATGCTCCCTTAAGCGTGGGAATTCATTGGCCTTAAGGTATAATTCATGTCGGGCGTTAATATGATAAGGAGGAAAGTTTCAGTTCAAGGGTGTGCCCTTGAGAGTCAAGATGGCCTTTCTACTGGCTAGTGGGCTTCCCACACCCCTGTAAATTTTATTGATGCTTAGAATTCTTCCAATCCGGTGAGCCTCCTACTTAGTGTCGGGAAGGTTATCTAGCTAATTTCATTCAAAGTGCATATCTAGGGAATTATGTTGTCCTTTATTGGCTATGTTTCCTTCTTCCGCACATCTAGACGTCGAGAATGTTTCCCATGTTGTGTGTCAATGGTTTTTATGAAATCTCAAGCAATCAAGTTGGATTTTTTGTCAATTGGTGTTGAAGTTCTCGTCGTTGAATTCGGGGCCTCTTTACCACCCCGTGCACTTCCTGCAACCTTGCCCCAACTCGCAAATTACATCCCCTATGGAAAGTAACGACTATACTTCCTCCACCTCAAGTCACTCTAGCCACTACAATCTTTGACATCATCTCCCAATTGGCATTCAAGTCGAGAATGGTGAACTTCGTCAGTAGGTTTTCCAACGGTCAGCGACTATCCTCTTTCTGACAGAAGAAATGCAAAAACTCCAGGCAAAAGTAAATAAGTTTGAAGATGAGCTCGACACGATTCGTCGTCAACTTGTAGAATTTCAATCTCAGAGGAACTTTGAGGAGCATCGAAGCACAACCAACAACACTCTTAGTAGAATTTCGGATAAGATGTCAATTGACCCTCCCTCATGATCTATGATCGCACTTTGTAAGATTTTTTTGTTATGTATTCATTTTTTCTGTGCCTACAACTATAGTACTATTAGCCTTATGTATGTACGAGGTAGCATGGTAGATGAAGTTTTTGAATTTCTCCTCGTATTCTCTATTGAAGATCTTGTATCTTAAAATCAACCAAATGTGAGATTTTCCGAAGTACTTTGTTGCAATCAAGCACAAATTTAATCCCATAATTACTCAATTTTATCAATAAATATAAATACACATTATTTTTTTAAATCCAAAATTTAAAACCATACCAATTAAAATTAATGAAAGGCATTACTTATTTTAACTTTACTTTATATGCCAAGAAACACCAATGTTCTTATATGTCTTCTTACAATTATATATTAATAAATAACATTTTTTTCATACTTATAAATAGGTATCTTTTATTTTCTTCAATTTTACTTACTCTTTTTTAATTTTTTAAATCATTTTTTTTCATATATATATAAGTGTTAAATAAACTATTTCTAATAACTTTTTTGAATCAGTTTAATTAAATAAAAAATTTCATCAAATATGAGCATAATTTTACTGATTAATTATTTTTTTATCTATGAGGTGTACACTAATTGGTTTGACTGAGGTTTATTCTTCGTTTCATTCAATCTTCATGAGAGAATTCATTTTGATGAGAATTAACTATTCCAAAAGATGTCCAAACTAAACCAAGTTTAACATCTCAATATGAATTCTCACATCTAATAAATAAGCTAGCCTTAACATAAACTCAACCTAGTTACACAAACAAAAAACACTAATTATTAATTTTTTATAATTTCATGACATATTTTATGATAATTTTGTCCCAAAATTTTAACTAAAATAATAAATTTAAATTTTATCCCAAAATTATAATTTTTTCATAAAACTAAAATCATTTATATATTCAAAACAATATTTTACATTATGAAAATTCACAATTCCAAAAAATCAATTAATTAAACCTCGCCTAAAACATCGACCTAAAAAGGAGTTTTTCCATGGGGCATACATTCTTAAAAAGAAGACTTGAGGTTGAAAAATGCTTTGACAAAAGAAAATCAATGATGAAAGGGACATATAAGCAAATACTGCCATGGGTTGAAAGCTCGAGGTTAACTACTCAACCGCTGATTTGTCCACCTCTATTATTTTACCCCTCCGCCCAATAGAAATGCTCAAGAATTCTTCAAATCCAAGTGTTATGTGATTCCCAAAAAAAACCATGAAATATTAAATCAATTCTTTTGCAATGGGTTCAACAAGGTCAAAGAGCATTGTCTTCTCCGGAGTTGAGGTTATATTGTTTGTTCTCTTTTTTTAATTGCAAATGTTTAACTTTATTTTTTTTTAATTGCAAAAGTTTAACTTTATTTTTTTTTAATTGCAAATGTTTAACTTTATTCTTTTATCTATAATTTATTTTTTTATGGAATAAAGAATATAACTCATTTCCTAAAGGAAAAGTGAAAATAGTAATACCTTGTAAATATTATATAATATATTTATTTAAATTTTTTATATAATATTTCTAAAAAATCATTTATATAAAAAAATAATACCCATTAATATTGCATTTTTTATAATTATAAATATATTATAACTAATTGAAATAAAATTTAAAGAATATAAAAATTTTGTATATATAAAAAATGATGTTTGATATTCGATGACTACTTTCTCTTCAATGATATCTTTTGTAGATTTAATTAATGTAATTGCACATATATTATTAATAATAATAAAATCTATGTTTTAAATTTGACATATATATGTTTATTTACCATTATTTTTCCATTATTATCTTCCCTTCCAAATACTTCAGTTAAATTCCATTATTATAATTATTAATGTATTACAAATAATTAGAATGATCTATATAAAAATGTATTTGACTTTTTAAATTTATTCTCAATTGGTATCTTCCCTCCCAACGACCAAGCTAAGCTAGATTCAATTGTTGTGAACCCCTTCTTGTAATTATAAACGCATTATAAATTATTAAAACATTGTTGTAATTATAAACGCATTATAAATTATTAAAACATTGTTTAAAATTTGAAAAATATAGAACCTGGTATATAAAGAAAGATGATTGGCTTTTTAATATTAGTTTTCTTTTATTATTTATTTCAAATGAATTTTAAGTAAATATTAACCATATACATTAAACATTAATCTTGTTTTGTTTTATTATTATTATTTTAAATTAAATTATATTACTTTAAAATATTATGTCAAAATATAGACATCTAATAAGTATCATTATCAAATAAATAACTGTGTAGGTGGTCTTAATTTTCCGTGTGAAATCAAATATTTTTGACCACCTACCAATAGAGTAATTTATCCAAAGTTCAAGAAGTTCCAATAATTCTAGCATTACTTGAGTATTTATGATTGTACTGTAATACTAAAACCTGAACATAAGCATTCAAACTCAAGTGTCTAAGGAAGTAACAAGAGTTGGATATCTAGCAATGGGACCTAGAGGGCGGAGAGGGGCAAGTTAACGTTGGAAGTGGAGCTCAATGTGTGCCAACCTCCCCTTCAGCCTCTCTAAGAAAAAACTATGGTTATGCTAGGCCCATTTGACATTCCTCAAACTAGCAAAGATATTGTATCATTTAACCTGCTTATCCATTAAGATCCTGCCTAACAGGATCTTCATTTGCCAATATAGAGCCAAGGCACTAAAATAATGCTTCCTTCTTCCTCGAGTATGCCCAAGGTCAGGTATCCTGGTAGCTATATCTTTTAGGATCTCTAAATCTGAGAAGGCATGTTTGTCATGAACCACATGAAACTCCAAATTGTGAATTTCATTATGGCTATCAGGGGGGACAACTGCATGAAAAATATCGACGACTTCCTAGGTCTGCCACTAGGCTTGATTGCAGCCTTAGGGACCACGACCTCCCCACACTTGCTTCGCATGCGTCGACGTTTCATGTTAGGAAAATAACTATGTTCCTTGGGGTTTATTCTCAATACACACAACACTAGGCCAAATATATCAGAAAACCCAAACCAGGTATTCTACATGCCATGAATTAGAAACAGGCTGAAGGGTAACATGAACAGGTGAGAAAAGGGATAAAATAGAACCTAGAAGAGTCACCCCCATATAGAATGAAACCAACAAGAAAAACAGACTAAAAGTATATTCCTAGGAGGGGCGTCAAGACTATGCAACTTCAAACTTAGACCCTAAATTATCAACAACCCTTAAGGTGGTGAGACCTAGTGTAAACACCGAGAGCCCCGACCCAAGATAAATTGATCATGACCAGAGGATAAATAGTATGAGGGATAAGCTATGATAGTTAACTCAAGATAAATGTTGGAGCTATAAACCAAATGGCCTTTCAGGCCACTAGAGCATAGACAAGAACCCCTAGACATATAAACACCTTCTCGATGATATGCCAAGAAACATTTAGAAGGAATCCATGAGAATTAGATGAGACACAATCAAAAGAAAAAAGTACCTATTTATCGTATACTAGGAGGAGTGCCACACTCAAGGTTGGAGGAGTTGCAAAAAAACCCACAACATCAAACACACAATGAGGTCCCAAGATTTTCCTTTTATCTGCGCAACCAGTGTTCATCCACAACTACTTCACCAATTTAATTTTCCATGCCACACGCAAAACAACAACCCCAAAATCTCTTTTTGAAATTACCATCAAAGAGTTCCAATTGTGTTGAGGCCAAAGGATTTTTAGTCAGTGTCACCTCAATTTCCTTCCCTGCTCTTGCCCTTAAGACAAAGGGGCAGGTTGTTGCCTTTTTATGTGAATGTATAAACATAAGCCATTCCCCGAAGACAACATCAAACCATAACCCATCAAGCCAAAAAGAATTCATGTTGCATGCTTATGCATGCGAGGGAACAACCATGCCACCCAACACTAACTTCGATCTCCATACCTATATGGTAGGTATGACCCCTAACATCCTTATTCCATCAAAATTGCGCCATCAAAGTTTGTTTTATTTTATATTAAATAGAAAAAATCCACCTATTATTTAAAACGTTTATAGATTATAAAAAATTAAATAAAATAAAAATTTTATTTAAAAAAATTGATTTGTTAAAATTTCTATATCTATTATTTTTTTGGATTAATTTTATTAATTAAAAAACACTAACATATATTTAACTATTAGAAATAGAAATATATAAAATCAGAGTAATAAAGAAAGCAAATGTTGGACTTAATAATACGTACAAATTGGAAGAAGAAAAAGAAAATTTGGTTTCTTTCAAAACAAACTTTACATATTTAAATCCTAACACATTGAAAATGGTCCAAAATCTTAATACTATATTTCAAAACAAAATTATTAATAAAATTTAAATGTAATATTGATTTATTCATCCAAATAAATATATATATATATATATATATATATATATATATATAATAATAATATTATTATATATATTAAAATGTATATATAATAATATTATTATATATATATATATATATATATATATATATATATATATATATATATTACTTTTAAATTTAAATTTCATTTAGCTTTTTCTTTTTTAATATTTAAAATTTCAATTTTTTTAAAAATATTTATTATATATATATATTAAAAAAAACATATATATATATATATATATATATATATATAATTTAATGAAACATATGTAAAATAATATATTTTCTATATAGAAAAACATAAAATGTTTAAAATGATATATATTCATTCTTAACAAAGCCATTAAATCAAAGTTCATTATCTCACTTTTAGGAATTGAACTTGTATAGAAAAGATTTTAATAATTCTTTTCGAACACTAATTTTTAATTTATGATTGAATATATATTAAATAAGAGTCTAAAAAGAACAAGCTTAAAATAACAAAAGCGAAAACACACACACACATATATATAAGATTTGATTTAAATAGAATATATTCAAAAGCAATTTATAACTTATAATTTCAAAATTAAAGGAAATATACCTTATGTTCTTCTCATCAAAATACACCTTTCTCCTTTGAGATCATGGCTCTACCCAGATATTTAATGTATAAGAAGAGGTTAAACAACATGAAAGACAAGAGGTTTCCTAAAATTGCTTCAAACTCTAGCCGAAACCCCCTGCAATTTAATGGGGAATGGCATAAGGATGCCCAATCTTGACTAAAGCACCAAAAATAAAGGAAGAGATTACTTTCTAAACTAAAGATGATATAAAAATTAAGATATTATGAGGAGGTGATTAACCAAAATCTTGAAAATCAAAAGTATCATTTTTTGTTTTACTAGCGTAAAGAAAAAAATAAACATCGTTAGAATTAGGAACAACTTCTCATGAGCTCCATAGTCAAACCAAGTATTGACCAATTCTCAAAACATCATGAGATGAAAGAATTTGTCACATTTGTGACATGAAGAGAGCTGAAGATGGAAAACACTCTTACATTGCCCACCATATACTCAAATTATATAAAAATTTCAAAATATTTGTCACACTATCAAAATTATTAACCTTTTAACTCAACAAAATTATGGTGATCTTGAAACACTTATCTTAGTCCTTTTCGAGCATAGAAGTAAAATTCTACTGAATTCCAAGTAATCTCTTACCTTCTTAAGGTCCAATAGACCATATTTTGTCACAATGGATGTTAATCATCATCATTAGTATCTCTACAAGTAGAAAATGACAAGGAGGTAGTTTTTAAATTATGGGTTGGCAATTTTACTCCACATTAATGTATTTTAGCATTACTTACTACTTTATGGGTTGGCAATTTTACTCCACATTAGATGTCTCTACTTCCTTTATTGATAATAATAATAACAATCCAATTATAAGGTCATGACCAAGCAGACACCAAATTGGTATATGAGGTTTTTTTTTTAATGGGACAAGGGACCCACCTTGCCGCAATAATTTGACTACTAAAGTCTATGAATGCATACATACTGTAACCCCCTTTGGGTTTCAACCTTTTTTCCGAAAGAAAAAAACGTTCTATATTAAATATAGCAGTGCATTTGTCCCTACATCACATTCTCAGCTATTCACAGCGAGAAAGACAGACTATCATAACCACTGGCAGAAAGATACCCCTCAAAGCAAGAGAGACAATTCAAAGAACAGTGGCTTACAAAATTTCGGGGGGAATAAAACCGGCCCCATCATAAATTGAAACATAGCATCCCTGCATTCAAGAAAAGAGATAGCCAGATAGGGAAGAAGACAAAAGGCATATGGAGAAACTGAAGAAGGCATATCATGCATATATAAATAAAAATGTTGAAAATGAAGTGATATTACTCATTTAAATACCTCTTCTTCCCTTGATATTATTCATTTAGGGGCCTTTTGATGATTATTTGAAAGCTTCAACGTTGACAATTATTGAGATGTCAATTCTATTGGTTTCTAACTTGTAAATCAAAGGTAGTGCCTCCTCTCCCAATATTATATTTTAATTACTTACTTTCAATGCCATCTTTCTGACAACCCCACCCATGGCCCTCTCATAAAACACATTGTAAATATTTTTCTATATGTGAAATTTGAAAAAATGGGGGTGAGTCAAAGGGACACAAATTCCAAAGTTGGGGAGGAGGGTTGCTTGGTAGAAATGTTGTGGTTTCTTGTGCAAGAAACCTGAATTACGGGACAACCATTAAAAACTGGTTGGTGCAGGAATTTAATAGACGAGTTCTTGAATTAAATGGATTGCAAGAGAAAGTGCGGAGGCCCATGTTGCTTGAGAAACAAAAATAAGAAAGGAGGACAAACAATCCCATAGAGAGATTGTACATGGAAGATCATTAAGGATGCAACATCAAATGAAAAACAAGGAAAAATGCAACAGGAGGGTTCATTCGAAGGTAAGGATAGAAGCATGCAAAAGGCATGCAAAAGGAAAACCGAGAAGGTAGAGGAATTCAAGCATCCAATGAGAGAAAATCAGTAGGAAGCTCTGAAGAGAAGAGAAGATAAGGGGATCGGTTCTCTGGTTCCATGGAGGTTGTGGGTTGAGCTGCTAGTCTTTGGAGCCCTCTGACAACTTGGGGTCCCTAGAGGCTGTGGGTTGAGATAGGATCCCTGGAGCCCTGTAACATCTTGGGTCTCTAGAGACTGTGGGTTGAGACAAAGTCTCTAGAGCTCTGTAACAACTTGGGTCCCTGGAGGTTGTAGGTTGGGATGGAATCTATGGAGCCCTGTAATAGCTTGGATCCCTTAGAGATTGTGGGTTGACAAAGCAGACTATAGAGCCCTCTAACGACTTGGGAAGGGGCCAATCCTGGAGCAACATCAAAGGAAAACCTAACTAAAGACATATGGTTACTGCATTACTATTACAATGGATTTTGGACTCCCTCGAAGGGGGTTAATCATTGTGTGTGTGCACTTGGGGGTGAGGTAGAGTACCTCTAGACTCCATGTATTGACACTGGAAGTATAGTTCAACTAATGGGAATGAGAAAGTAGGTCCTCTAGACTCTGTTTTGAGTTGGCAACTCTTGTTTTAATCCCTTAAGCAAGCATTCCCCCTCATAATCTAGAGTCTCGCTTGGGTGTGATAGTTGCAAGTAAGTGTGGTTGTAGTTGTCTATGTTTGGGTGGAGAGTCCTTGTCCCAGACTCAGTTTCCCTACAAAATCAAATATATGTATCTGCTTGTACTTGTTTATTTATTAATGAACCATGATGCATTCTTCACTGTGATAGTTCTAGACTCCGGAACTATATTTGTGTTGTTTATGTATGAATATGTGGATGCATTTTTATGCATATACGGTATAGATGGACATGTTGAATGTGTGTGTGTGTGTTGTTTCTATGGAATAAATGATACTATAAAATAAACTGAGTGAGCATGAACTTCTGAACTGGAAATAAGATGTTGTGTGAATGACTTGCTGGTGTTGAACACAAAACAACAAGTGCACAAAATGTGTAATAAACATTATGATAATAAGGACTAAGCTATAATGTTGAACTTGACAATGCTTAAGTGTATTGAGAACAACACATAAGTGAATAATAGAGGAACTTAAGGCCATGATGCAGGCCAAAGAAAAAGTCATAGAAAGTTTGAAATGAAATTTGAAAACAGGGGCACAGAGGCCCTTTTCATTAATATGAAACAATTACATGGAAGACCGTCTGCTTAACAGGGTCTGGATCCACTTACACCCATTTATTTTCTTGTGTTACAAGTTGTTTTGACACGCGGTATCTATTGCATTAACAATGAGGGTTGTTTCCCTTGGGGCAAAATGAGCCCATCAACTTTACCTAAATTTCCTTCAGCCTTGCATTATGAGTAGGTTGGATATATTTCATTTGCGTCTTAGTTTCGTCGATGAGGCACCAGAAGGTTATGCGTAATGCCATGGAGCTGCTTACATGCTAGACATGGATTTATGGAACTATTGGCTGTGGCAGGTTAGGTGGAAGCCTATTAGGAGACCATGCCAAGCCCATGGTACGTAATGGTCGTTGGAGCGCCTACGCTGGCATGCGTGGGATTCCCTATCCAAGAACAAGGAATGCAGGCAGTCCATGAACTCCTTAGAGTTGGATTCACCCAAGCTTAGAAGTGGTAGTACCATGGAATGCCTTAATAAACCGTTTACATCGACATGAAGCCTTGATGTTGATATGGAGGCCTGCCAGACCTCTGAGGCAGATCCATGGTCGAAAAGAATGGCTCGAGGAAGTCTGTGAATTAGTAGAGCTTATTCTTCGGGCGATCACGAAGATCCCCATCTTAGACGTCGCTAGAGGCAGGGTCGAAGTCTCTTCGCTGAGCCATGGCGAAGAATGAGAAGAAAAAATTGTTGCGATGCAGAGGGATCAAGCCCTAAACTTATAATAAATATCAAGCAACCTTATGCTTTCACAGATCAAGCCCTAGCCATGGAGACCTCCCATTAGCGCAACTCTGTTTCCCTCTAAGGTGATTGGTCTTGATGTGGCTCAGAGGTGGAACCCAGAAGGAATACCCCAGAAGATTGTTACGGGAGGAAAAATGGGCTAACTGGGATAATGACAGCTGGGGCATGCTTGGGATCATGCAACCCCTGCTGCTATGTTATTCGTCGGGGATGGACTTACCTAAAAGGTCATCCCGTTAGGTCCACCCAGAGCTGCGCAAAAGGCGCAAGAAAGGGAGAGCCAAGATTGAAGCATAGGGATGACGCAACAAGATGATGTGTGCCCGACGGTGTTGCTATTGGCTCAAGGGTTGGCCCACAACACACATAAGTTCGAATGCCTAGCCCAGAAGAAGGAACAAGAGGCACAATGAAAAACGCTAGGCAAAACTTGGTGGGATGACATAAAAGGGATACGTGGTTGGGCCCACACCGTTGTTGTGGTGCTATTGGGCCGAGGACTGACCCACTTGTCGAGTCAGCCTGACGAGGTTCACTTGGAAGTTTAAAGTGAGAGTCAAATGTAAAGCACCAAAAGGTAAGCTAGCGGGATAACGTAAGTCACTCCACTCGACATTACACACCATCCTATTGGTGGAGAAGGATCTCGCTAACCATGTTGGCCCGATGTCATGACCCCAGAAGATATTAAGAGGCAAACATGATGGCATGGGAGTGGTCAAAATGGCAGCGGGGAGTTGGTTGTGGCAGACCAATAGGGAAGTGGCCATACGACCCCACCATACATGCAAGCCCGATAAGTGAAACCCGATGGGAAGTAAAGGGCGCTTTTGGTAGTGCGCCAGAAGGGATCCAACAGGATGACGTGATTTGGCTGCATGGCCATACATACAAGCCCGACAAAGCTCTCATTGGCAGAGGGAGGACCCACATCTAAGTAAGCTCAACACTATGTTCTCGGAAAAATAAAGAGTCATCGCAAGAGACGAGGTGTCGGGATAACGTGAAACTGCGGTGACAGTGATTGGTAGATGAAATTGGGCCTATGAGGATGAGGTAAGAGGAGCCCGCTATCCATGAAAGCCTCGAACAGAGAGCCTAATGGGTAGCCAAGCACGCAGTTTGGGAACCGTCGAAAGAAGGTAAGCAGGGTGATGTGTCCAGTGGACCCACTCATAAGACATTTGGCTAATGCAGAGAGCGGAGGCCTGTTGGGTTTTCCGTGGACATGGCGATTATATATATATATATACAAGAAACTATTAATACAAAATTAACAAAAAAGATAATAATTACCCCATTCCTCTAATGGTAACCTGAGGGGTCGGGTGATGTTACAATCTTGGACTCACTCCTCTCTCCTACATCAAACCTTGTAATGTAGTGCATATGCTACTTTGTAGTGGGATGCATTTTATAGTTGGGTATATTTGCTACTCTACATTCAAGTACCATGATGACAACATTGACTCCATGACCTACTACATCTTATACTATGTAGTGAGGGGCTTTGATATTGTATAGTCATTTATAATCAAGTACCATTATGAGAAAAATGACTCACACAACCTCTTATAAGATGAATACCATGTAGTGAGGAGTTATGACCATGAAAACAACTAATACTACGTAATAAAGAGCCATGACAACTAAAAACAGAGTAAGGAATAGAATACCATGTACTGAGGGGTCATACCAACATGAAAACAACTAATACTATGAAGTAAGAGATCATGACAACACAAAAACAACCTACAAAATAGGAGAAGGTCTAACATGACAATGCTTGACATTAAACTAACAAAAATAAAAATAATTAAAAGTGATAAAATAACATGCAATTGGAGGAAACTTTCTTATTATTTCCCTTGATACCTAAAATTAAATTAAAAACTAAATTTAAATAAAAAAGATAACACACTTTTAACTTTAATTAATAATTATTATTAAGTTGGTTTGACTACACAGATTTGAAGTTTGGATACTTTGGATCTTATAATTTATACCATACTTCATAAATTATTATTATATTATATTTATATTTTATATAAAATTGTATATTTATAAATTATAATCACATTTAATTTATTAATATTTTAATTTTCAAATCGCATGAAACATCTAATAATTATTATAACAATTTTTTTTTATAACTTTACTAAACACACATTTTATTTTAATTATAAATATAAAATTAAATAAAAAATAAAAAATTATAAAATAAAAAAAGAAATACAAAGTTTCTAAACATATTAGGGTTGAAAGCACAATTGTAAAAGAGTTCGGAGTATGCTCTAAAACTGCTTTTGTTTGGCGAAGAGCTCTTTTTCATGGGACATAAGGAAACATGTTAACGGCCTAAGACCCACAGACATCTGGCAGGAGTGAAAGCTTGCCCCCTTAAGGAGCACCAAGTGATTATTCCAGGTGGCTTGGTTTTCCTTGAATAACGGTGGTGAGTCTGCCTGCATTTATAGATAATAGTAAAAAATAATTGTCCTCACTACTGATTTGACAACTAAATTATAGTTTTTTCAGTGTAAAAAAAACACACACAACTACAATTTTAACAAACATCATAAATATTATTAAAAATAAAATAAGGAATACAAAGTTCCATAACCAAAAGGCAAAGGCATGCCACCTCCTAAAAATGTCCAAGGATAAATGCACCATTGCAATTTCCACCTCATGTTCACTTCTTTCTCAAAGATCATAAATATTATTAAAAATAAAATAAGGAATACAAAGTTCCATAACCAGAAAGCAAAGGCATGCCACCTCCTAAAAATGCCAAGGATGAATGCACCATTGCAATTTCCACCTCATGGTCACTTCTTTCTCCCAAGAAGCTGAGGTGGCACCCCCTGTAAACTTTGTAAACCACAAAACAAAACATTGCAGCCATTTCAGGTCACGTCACACTTACTGATCCTGCAACATTTACAATTTAAAATGTTTGACAATTATTGGTCATATCTTTTTATTTATTTTTTAATTTATATGTGCGTGTACATAGCTGTTACAGGCAGGATTGGATGAATGTGAAGAGTTGTCACAGCTTTTTTTTCATTTCAGGATCTGTCTGCTGTTACAGGTTATTAGTTCACTATATGGCATAAAGGACACTGACCCAATCCAAAGGCTAATCCATGTACTAATTAAATATTCAACCTGGTTGGCTTTATTTATTAGCTTTTGCATTTATTAAAATTTCATTTGGTGTATTAATTCCAACTGGCATGGGTGTGCAAGTGACAGTAAATGAGGTGTTATTGCCTGAGATAATGGAAATAAAAATCGAGTGTGCTGTTGAAGTTGAGAGGCAGATTCTCGTTTATATAGTTATGTCTTAAAATTTGCTGTAACTTATCTGTGAGCATGGCATAGTTGACCATAATGGGCTGTCCCAGTTTACAATAAGTGGGAGTAAACTTTCACAAACATTTAAATAAGTAAATTTTTATAAATATTTAAATTATATATATATATATTATAGTTATATTGGGTATATATAAGCCAGTTGTTTTTAGTAATTTTTTTTGGAAGTTTTTCTGATGGAGTTTTTGGGTCTAATTTCTCTAAAATCCGGCAAGAATTTATTGAAATTACAAGCTTGATGGGTAACCCCTGCACAATCGAAGTGTCTGGAGTTTTTCAGGGTGCTGAATTCATATATACAGTAAAAAAACCAGTATAAATAACACAAATCAAGATTTCAACTCAAATATTTCGGCCATATTCTAACACTGGAAAGTCCAAAAAGCCGCAAAAACAACTCATATTGTTATTAGAATTATGAAAAATTTAGTTAAACTTGGACATTTCATCTAGAATAGTTTTCTGCTCATAAATAAGATGCTGTTGTCAAGATTATATAAAGCTAGATTAAGTTTACATATTCTATCATAAAATAAATTTTATTTACACATATAACTCCCATCATCAACCCTTTCATAAATTTTTGACCCGTCATCTAATCACACTAAACCTTATACAAACCAACTAATCTACAAATTATAAAATATTATTATAATATATTTTTATATAATAACTTTTAAAAGCACAAAAATTAAAATATCCTATTTATATCAGAAAATGTAAAATAAATATAGTGGTGGATTGGTGTAAACCTCCCCCAATGTAAATTGGCCCTTCTTTATTGCAATACCAGAAAACGTGAACACTAATAATAATTATCAAACTGTAATTGGCCCTTCTTTATTTGCAATACCAGAAAACGTGAGCACTACTAATAATTATCAAATTTCAAGCATGATTAGCCCCTAAACCTCCTGTCTTTTTAATACATTGTTCCGAAGGCATTGATCAACATGCCCAAAATGGTACCTTGGTTGGTCCAAACAATCAAAAAGCCTTTTTTTTTTTTAACCATCTGGCACTGACCTCCATTAATCTTAGCTGGCAGGTGTGACATGGCCGGACCCAGTGGCCCATTAGCCCAAATTTAACTACTGTAATTCTGGATTTAAGCACAAGTGATTACGCTGGCTTTGGAATGGCTGCACGTTGTGAAAAGAAGGCATGAGGTGTAGGCTTCTGACCCTCAAGAGAGATTCAATGTCTCCATTGTGTCTGAAAGGAGTTTGATGTAAGAGAATAAGTCAGTTAGGTAATTTCAGATAGATAAATTAGGTGAAGAAGGTGCTCCATGGGCTTGTAGTAGCAGTGAGTTGGGTGCTTTTGTTTTTTGGTGTTTGGTTGTCACTGAGCGTTTTCCTGTCTTGCATGGAAATTTGAGAAAAACAGATGGAAATAGGTGTGAGAAGGGGGAAAAGTGTATGAATGGATTTACATGGCTGATTGAGTGTTGGTATTGGGATTTTCTTCGAGTAAACGTTACTCAATCAGCATTCAATCCATATAACGTTGTGGGTCACTTAATAGCATTAAGTCTATCAAGATATTGGGTTTGTGCTTCGCTTGCTTTTTGCCTCCAAATCTTCGCTTGCATTGGGAATTTTCCCATGGCACCTCATTCCCAGCTTGATGCCTTGGAAAAGAAAAATGAAAAGCTTCCGACCAGAGCCTTTGAGATGTAGCCTTATAAACAAATATTTGTAAGTCCGGGAGCGTTTCAGAGTCTGTTGGCCTGCAGAGGCGAATCGAAAAAATGGGATCTTGGGAGCAGTTGGCAGTGCCGAGCATTGCATGGAAGCTATTCATCATTGTGCTGCTGCTGATTTTCCTGGAAGATCATGCAGTGGTTGGTGATAATGCTTCTGATAAAAAGGCCCTATTGGCTTTCAAGGCAGCGGTTGGGAGGCGTCTGAACTGGTCTCAGTCCACAAATCCTTGCACCCCCTGGTTCGGAATTACGTGTATAGGCTCCAGTGTGACAGAGGTGAGACTTCCTGGACGGTCTCTGTATGGGTCAATCCCATCGGGAATTCTGGGAAACTTGAGCGAGTTAAGAGCATTGAGCTTGAGATTCAACTCGCTCAATGGTCCTGTACCTTCAGATCTAGGTAAGTGCACTCAGTTGAAGAAGCTGTACTTACAGGGCAATCAATTTACCGGGCCCATACCATCATTTTTTTCTACGTTTTCCAATCTAGTTATTTTGAATCTGGCCTTCAACAGGTTTAGTGGCCCTATTCCTAGCTCTCTGAACAAACTGCAGAAATTGGCTACTCTGTATCTAGATAATAATTCTTTAAATGGGTCCATTCTTGCAATAAATCCCCCCAGTCTGCAGCAATTGAATGTATCAAACAATCAACTCAATGGATCTGTGCCTCCCGCACTGCAAAAGTACCCCGCGAGTTCATTTCTCGGGAACTCTTTGTGTGGGTCTCCTCTGGCATCTTGTGAAGGCGTTGCCCCATCACCGAATCCTTTAAGTGGGCACAAGGGAAAAAATAAGCTGGGGGCTTGGGCCATTGTGGGTATTGTTTTAGGATGTTTAGCTTTTCTAGTTCTCTTATTCCTCATCTTGTTTCTCTGCAAGAGGAAGAAAAAAACCGAAAAGCCCAGAGTGGCTGAGTTTGCCTCAGCCGTCAAGGCCCCTGATGATGCACCAGAGGACACAATTCCCAAAGAGGATTTTCCAGCTCCTTCTGTGCAGGAAGTTGAAAAGGGTACTAGTAAAAGGCTCGTTTTCTTTGAAGGTAGCCAGAGGACATTTGATCTCGAAGATCTTCTTAGAGCTTCAGCCGAGGTTTTGGGTAAGGGGAGCGTTGGGACTGCTTACAAGGCTGTTTTAGAGTTTGGGTTAGTTGTGGCAGTGAAGCGGTTAAAGGATGTTGTAATTGGGCAGAAAGAATTTGTTCAACAGATTGAACAAGTTGGAAAAATGCAAAACGAAAATCTGGTTCCTCTCAGGGCTTATTACTTTTCGAAGGATGAAAAGCTTCT
Organism: Pinus albicaulis; assembly: GCA_034641835.2. Lineage (NCBI taxonomy): Eukaryota > Viridiplantae > Streptophyta > Pinopsida > Pinales > Pinaceae > Pinus > Pinus albicaulis. The sequence continues at coordinate 1,302,897,973 of CM076584.1, read as the reverse complement.
CGTATATGATTATATGACAATGGGCAGTCTATCTTCCCTTCTGCATGGTAAGATCTTTAGTCCTATTTTCATTCCCAAATTCCAAAGAATTTCGTGCATATGTTTAATGTTTTCGAAATATTATTTGCTCAACTGTTGGCTACCCATTTGAAGAGTTAGGTCTGCATTATCGTCATTTCTGCCAATTTGCTCATTTGCTTCCATTAAAATCAGAAACCTGTCCATCTGATGTTATACATATGATCATCAATTCGAAAACCAAAAGTCGGTCTCATGACGATGTATCCTAACGATCCTATTCACAAAGGTGCCCGCTCAAAGCTTTACACCTAATATGATCTGCTCTTTTTGTTTGTCCCTGCTAGTAACCCACATTTTTGGGGGCTACAGGATCTATGGATCTGGAGAGTGTTTTGTATCTGCGGATGTTATTTTTATCATGTCCAGCTTAAGCATCTACCCTTGCATCCTAACTCTGTTATTACCTGCCCGTCTGATATTTACAATGTTGAGAATCTGCCAAAATGCTTGTGATTTTGAATTTGGGCTAGTGAAGTTCATTGCTCATACACAAGTCCATGCTGTTTGGGCACCTGTAACTCTTAGACACCCTTGTTCTCACCATGGCGTGGGAGGTCTGCACTGTCTGCTGAAGAATTTTCAATAATCATAGTCTAGCTGCTTGCAATTTTTGCTAATGGTGGCCAATATCTGCTGATATAAAACCTTTACTATAATTTTCTCTGTCTAGCAATGCATTTTAGTTGCTTTACACTGCATCTAGTTGCAGTTTTGCTGTTTTCTTATCTACTGAAGTTAAGGCATTTTAATTTTTTAGAACCTCATTCAGAGAGTTTCCCTTTTTTTATCTGCATGACTTCCAATTTTGAAGATGTTAATGCTCTTAACTACTCTCATCAAAACTTGCTGCTATTTTATACCTACTTATTTTAAGTTTTGATATGCTAAATGTAAGTTAATACAGCTGATTATTTTTTTACAAGATAACTCTCATAATTGCTAACATGCCAATCTATCCCATATTCTACATTTGAATCTTTTGATCTGAAAATAGGACTTCAAGCTTATGTTTTGGGAGCCTTTGCCAAGTTCAAATGTTCTTGATTTTGGTGTTAAACGTGCTTTGTTTCAAAATTTGTGTGAAGAAAGAAATGAGACTTTGAATCTAAGCTTTTGTTTTTGGAGTTCTGTTCGCTGTTTGTTTCAGGGAACAGGGGAGCAGGTCGAACTCCGTTGGACTGGGAAACACGCTCTCGTATTGCCCTTGGTGCAGCTAGAGGCATCGAGTATATACATAGTAGAGGCAGAGAAATTTCTCATGGAAACATCAAGTCTTCCAACATTCTTCTCACTAGGGACTATAATGCCGGTGTTTCAGATTTTGGGCTTGCTCAGTTAGTGAGTGCAACTCCATCTGCCAACAGAATTGTTGGATATAGAGCTCCAGAAGTCACCGATGCTCGCAAAATTTCACAGAAGGCTGATGTTTACAGCTTTGGTGTATTGCTTTTGGAGATACTGACTGGCAAAGTACCTTCTCATGGGGCCAATGATGATGGAGTTGATCTTCCACGTTGGGTGCAGTCCATTGTTCGTGAGGAATGGACAGCAGAAGTGTTTGATATAGAGCTTCTAAGACACCATAACTTTGAAGAAGATATGGTTCAGTTATTGCAGGTTGCAATTGATTGTGTTGCACAATATCCAGATCAAAGACCCAGCATGAAGGAAGTAGTCAAAAGGATTGAAGACTTGAGGCGAAATATTGAAGATGAAGATGGCCCTGAGGATCTATCCAGTTCTGCAGAAATTCCTGATTGAGGGACAGGGTCAGTGATAAAGATTAATTAGAACCAGGTATTGCCAAAATGTCAGAGCTTGATTGGAACCATTTCTTCTTTGTGACTTCAGTTGGATTTCGTCATGTTGCAGAATTGCTCCTTTTGATTTTATTATTTCAGTTACCTGCAGGTTGCCAGAATATGTTAAGAGTGTTTTCCTTCTCCCATCTAAATCTGTTTCACCCCATTTTCCTTTTTAGATAATGGAAGGATATTGGAATGCTTGGCAACCTTTTGGGCAGTGCCCAAAGGAAGCTACCTGTGTCTCATCTCAATAGCAGCTGCTTAATGATTGTGGCATCTGCTGGTTTTTTTATTTTTTTTACTTGGTCAATGATTTTTGAAAAATAATTGATTAGAGGTTGAAAATTGTTTCTTCTTGGAAGTCCTTTGAAACCACTATAAGGTGACACATTAAAATTGGAATTTGAGCTTTATTAAACTCCATAATTCAAAAAGTTCTCAGCTCTTGATAGCTGATGGGTACTTATTGCAGCATCTCTTCTCTTTTATGCTAGGCTTTATTTTCAGGACATTTCGGTTCAAGTTATATGAGTCGGCTTCTTGAATTGTCGTGGTAACCTAATCAGAAATAGTTATGGAGATTCTGATAATTTAGCAGGTTGAACTGAGCTGTAAAACTATTTATCAGTTATACACACTAGAATTACATGTATGATGTCCATGGCTAGATTTTAATTGGCACAACCTTTGTGGTTTTCTCAAATTGAGTATTTTTTAAAGAGAAATTGAATTTCAATACATACTTGAAATTATGTATGAAAGGAGATTGGGTGGTACCCTCCGAGCATGAATTTAATAAAGTTTACATTCTCAGTTGCATTCCGTTATTTCTCTTGAGGAGTTTACCAAAGTTCAGCATAAAATGATTGGAGAGGTTCAAGTAGAAGCACTGGTTTGTATTGGATTGTTTTTGTAATAAGTCCACCCATTTCCTTGAGGAGCTGTTTTCTGAAAGTATTATGTAAGAAAGGAGATTAGGTTGGTTTTGGAAGTTCAAATTGTCTGCTTACTGATGATTATGAAATTTTAATCATCATGGTCTAGTCCCTTAAGATTCTCCCAGTGACACTGATAATAGAATATATTACAGATTACCAACTACAGTTAAAATGCCAAAAGAAAGTAAAAACGATGTGCAGGCTTGCATTCTGAATTCCATACATTAAGTACCAAACCTACAAGGCACTGCGTAGATAGCTACCCTAACCCAACATAATTTGTCTATCAGGGCGTGAATTACCTGCATACTGTGTTTGTGGATGGATTCTTGATTGTCATGGTCTAACCCCTTAGATTCTCCCTATGACTATGATAATAAAGTTGGTTGCAGAATACCACTAGTTAAAATGCGAAAAGAAAGTAAAATTGATCTCCAGGGTATCAACTCCACTCAAATGGTGGTTGTGCTTTTTGAATTGTTGAGCCTTTTGTATATATATACAAATGCATTTGTCGGCTTATCTTCTGACAGTGGAACATCTATTCAGGATTCTACAAATATGTATAGTGGAAAACTAATCCCAACACATCACAAACAACTGTTAATAGGATATAAAAATTTTCCTCCCTATAAAATATGTCAAAAGTATTCGAAGTTGTTTGGCTGACATATAAGATTTCAGCCAAAATGGTTCTCTTAACACATGGGAGTTTTATGTATACTTAGCATTCCTATGTGAATAAAACATGAAAAGAGAATAAAAGGTTAAAGAGGCAAGCATTTTGTATATATTTAAGTTATGTCCTTTCTTTCTAGGGGAGTGAAAACTCTTGGTTTTGATTTGAAATTTTTCATAAATTCATAGTAAAATGAGATATTTCCTGATTAAAAAATGTATTAGGAGTCCGATATTGTGTAAAGGCGGTCTAATTAGAAGTGTATTTGATAATGCAATGATACCAATAATTTTATGAAAATAGTGTTTGGATCTGTAGTTTAATGAGCTGTCTTTTAAGCCAAGGACTTTTGTGTGGCTTTTAGTTTAAGGAACTAAGGTAAAGATGTTTGTATTAAGTGAAAATTAAGTATTGGTTTTCAATCATTATAATTTGGTAGTTATTTGTTTTTTGGTTTTTTGTTAAAGTAGGAAAAAGTTCACAATACTTGGGGCCACTAGCTTAATTCTATTGATGCAATCACAAGGTTTTGATGTGCAATGCCATTATTAGATTTTATTGATGCAATCACAAGGTTTTGATGTGCAATGTTATTATTAGATTTTATTATTGATGCAATCATAAGGCTTTGATCTGCAATGTCATTATGCACTTTAAGTCATATTTCAAGACCAAAATATGATTCAGCCTGAATATTATTTACAAGAAAGCCAATGTTTTCTTGTAGTCATTATTAAGGCTACTTACAAGGGTCACACAGTTTTTACTAGCATTTAGCTTTAATCCTATACATGAGACTATATACTACCTTTTGTTACATTTTTAATAATTATTTTCTTTGCATTTTGTATAATATAATATTATTACAATTTCTCTCTCTAAGTACACTAGTTTTGTGTTGACACTTGAGTAATGGTCATTTTGTTGTTACAACATATAAAATGACCTGTATGAAAATATATATATATTTTTAAATTTTGTAAGTACAATATATCACAATAATAGAATAAAATGAAAAAAAAGTACATATGAAATGACCTGTATGAAAAAATATATACATTTTATAATTTTGTAAGTACAATATATCACAATAATAGAATAAAATGAAAAAAAAGTACATACTTTGATTTTTAGTCTTAGGTTTCAGTATATTTAATTAAATTATGCAAAACCAAATAATAGTTTAGAAATTGATTATTATTTAAAAAAAAGTAGTTTAGCTATCAAGTTATTAGAAGTAAAATTGACAAAATTGGATCCCAAAATATTTATTCTATCATTTTAAATCATAAAAACATATCCATCTTATAATCATTTTTCAGTGTAATAAATTATAACTAATAAAGATAGTAATTTACATGTTGCAATCAACTCAGCATTGTGAGTCTCCACTGCATATAATTCAAAAAGTAAATAAAATAAAACATAGAAATTATATAATTCAATATAGTCAGGTTCACTCTATAATCATCTTTCAATGCAATAATTTATAACTAATTAATATAATGGTTTATATGATGCGATCAACTCAGTATTATGGGTTGCTTCAATATTATTGGTTCTTATTGCATATATTTTTAAAAAATAACTATAATGTATCGATCAACTGAGTATTATGGGTTGCTTCAATATTATTGGTTTTTATTGCATACATTTTTGAAAAATAACTATATTGTATGGAAAAAACATAATTCAATTTACATTGTACTGTATGTAAAACATAGATTTAAAAAGATAGATTTTTTTTAATAAAATAATGTTAAATATTTAATATGGGTTGTCTCAATAGTATAATAACTAGAATATATAGAAAATACATAATTCAATTTACATTGTATTGTATTATATGTAAAAATATAGATTTAAAAAAAAGATTTATCTATTTATTTTTTAAGAAAATAATTAGTGTTTATAATATATATTTTAAAAAACACATGTATATGGATACTTTATTTTAAATTGGTGTTACAAAAAGATGCATATCCTAAGTTATATATTGAAATGGTTATATTTTTTGTATTACATATGTTAAATAGAAGTAGGAAGTTAGACTTTTTTTTATAATGGATTTGTTTTCTTAATTAAAAAAAAGACTAAGGTCTTCATCAAGATACAAGTAAAATCAAAATTTGAAATAGTTGTAAATGTATCTGGTTTGTTGTAATGTGTTATGAATGCTAGTCTACATTATCATTACATATTAGATTACATTTTCTTGAACTTATCACTTAAATGTGTTCTTGAAGGTAGTCTAAATTTGCATAGGACTACAACTCTTGAAACTTGGTAACTTTATGCAAAACTTTGATAACTTTAATAAAAAAGTCATCATTTAATTATATTAATTTTACGACAAGTATATTAGAAACTGTAGTTTTCCACTCTTGAATCTACTTATGCTTCTTTAATTGCATGTAGTATTTTAAATATTTGGAATTATTGTTATCTATGTCAGTCTAGAAGGTGAGCCCTATGTTCTCGTATCATGTCATACCTAGTGTGAGAATAGAGCCTTATATATTCTACTTATGGATATGGACCCTTAGCCAAAATGGTAGTTGAGGGCATCTATCAATGATTAGTTTCCATTAGTAATCATTTAATCATTTGGTTCATGAAGTATATATGTTTTGATGAACATGGCATTAGGAGAGGGAAACAATCAAACCCATAACTTTTACTTGTGGATATGGATCCTTAACCAAAGCATTAGACTAGGGTGCCTAGCAAGGTAGCCATGTTATTGATAATCATTTGACCCTTTAGTTTTGGTAGTGGAGATGTTTTGATGCATTGGGAATGGGGAGTGGCGGGGGTGGGGGGGGGGGGGGGGGGTTGGGGGTGGGGGGTGTGGTGGTGGTGGTGGTGGTAAGAGTTCAACTTATATTATTTTGCATATATGGATCCTTAGGAAAACAACTAGATCTAATGTCATTGGTAATTATTCAACCCTTGGAATTTGCACTAGAGATGTTTTGACATACAAGCATCAAGAGTGGTTAGGATTCAAACTTATACTTTTTACTCATTGATATGGATACTTAACTAAAATTCTAGACTAGGGTGTTTGGAAAGATACCCATGGCCTTGGTAATCATTCAACCCTTTTGTTCTTGTAGCAAATATGCTTCAATGTATATGACACCAATGGGGGCATAGATTCAATTTTAACTTTTCTATGTGGATATGGATCCTAACCAAACACCATACCAGGGATTTTGGAAAGGTATCCGCATCATTGATAATCATTCTAAAATCTTTGGTTACTATTGTGGAGATGTTTTGATGTAAAGGTGATCTCTAAACTATGTCGGGTATTTTGATGGACAATTTGTCACAACAAATCCTACTACTTTTTAACTTCCTATGTGAAATTCTATTGCAAGTACAATGAGGCAATACTTTATTACATAATGATTTACTAGTGCATAAGCTATAACAATATATAATCACACCACTCATCATGTTTGTTGAAGGGATTATGAAACAACCTTCAATTTCTTGGCCTCACTAACCACGTAGTTTCTTTATTCTCGTGTGACGTCCACATATCTCATATGTCACTCACTATATGGATATCCAATCAATTGAATGACTCACTAGGTTTTCATTGCCCACTTCTCAAAACCTTAACTCAAATCCAATACTCCTGTGAGGTCTTTCCATTTGTGACCATATTATTGGATATTAGGATCTTTCTTCACCTTTTACCCAACCCTCTCAAACTTTCCCAATATTCAAGTTCTTATTGCCACATATCCTCTTGATCGCCATATATTCACTTTTGTCATCATCAAATGACTAGAGCTGGTAAATTACTCTTTGGTACTCATGTATTTTTATGGATACTCCCATATTACTTCCTAAGCTACTAGAAAATATGACCTTGTGCTACAATTCCATGCTCACATATCAACTTCCATTGGAATCTTCTTCTACATTCTATATCTTCAACTCCATGATCTCCTTTTGTCCTAGTTCTCTGATGCAAATTGCATGTTCACACCAAATCTACCCAACATTGTACTTTCTAGAGCACTCTTCGCAATGTCTACCTAGCAATGATTGTACTAAATATGTCACTAACGCTTACAATGTCTACCCTTTACATCATTACTAAGAGTTGGTTTCTCTTTACAATGTTTAACTAGAAATCGTCTCGTTATTGGAGCTATTTACACTTCCTTTCCGAGATTTCTCTAACTTTATAACCTTAAGTCCGTCTCATCCTCTTTTTCCCAACAAGCATTATGGGTCCTCTTTTCTTCCCCATACATTTTCTTATTTATCTTCTAGCACCTTCTTTTTCTCTCTTACTCTTTCTACAAGTTTCTCTATTTTCTTGAGCACACTTCAATATGTGTTATTCTCTTTCTAGTATCTTATGCTAGTGGTCTTCACTCTACCAATCTCTTCTTATATTAGAATTTCTCCACATATTTATTACTTCTATTAATGCTTCTCTTTTTTGCTCTAGAATACCAACTCTTCAAGGTTTGATTCCATTTAATGCAAACAAACCTATAGGCCCTCATGGTGAAAGTACGCAAAGGGCATATTGAGTATTTACCTTTGCTTCTCTTTTCTCTCGATAACTTATCTCTAGAACAACACAAACTTTAATACAAAATTCAAGGAATCAACGTGAATCCCTCCACTCTCTAATTTTGCAAACACCATAATCATTCATTGACAAACATAAATATGAGCTTACAATCTACCTAGTAACACAACTGCTAATTTTTTTGTAAGCTTAGGTAGTCACTTTATATTTATTTGTAGGAGAAAAGATACACAACACATGTCTATAAGCTATTGGTCTACCACATGGTAAATCATACTAGTAGCATAGTCTCAAAATTTTAACATTGTATATTGCCAACGTTATAAGCCTATCATTTAAATTAAAATCATAACTAACAAAAACACATTGCTTGATATTAATAGTTGGAACTACACCATTGCCACTATAAAAAAACTATATAAAAAAAGCATGCTTACTTAACAATGTTATCTAGAGGGAGAGTACACTTGGATTGGTGGATAAGTCCTTGTCCTCCTTAGATGTTGTGAAGGTGATGCTTACCATACTTTGTTATCCAACTTTTCCAATTTATGTAGAATCTCTGCAATGCAGATCAATGTCTCTTGTTGAGTGTCAAATCTCTCAATGTAGACTCTTCCCACGGTTGTTTTTATATGCCAATAGAGATTGATTCCTTCCATGTACATAGTCTATCAAGATCAAGTAGAAGTGCCAATATTAGGCATCCAACTCATGGTATCCCTGACTACTTGATGATGTGGAATGAATTTGCATTAAAATCAAACTTTCTCTTCCAATTCAGAGATGATTTGTTTGAGTATCTTAGGTATTGTATCCACTTAATGATCCATTGAGTGATGAGTTGCAGTTTGGAAATGAGGATGGGAGGTAGACAGATGGGGGCATTAGAATTTACAGAGAAAGTAGGTTTGTCCCCTCTCCCTTTTCTTCCCCTCGTGGTAACTCTACATTGATTCATAGGAAGGGGAGAGATAAGAAAATCGTTTCTTGAAACTAGGGGGAAATATCGAATTTGGGGGAAGAGATGACTAAAAACAAAATGAGAGAAAGAGTTTAACTTGGTAAGATAAATACCTAGGCTAATAGAGAGGAGAGATTCAAACCTTTAGAGGTTGACAAACCATTAGAGATGATTCCATTAATTAATTACAATAAAAAAGTATAAGAAATGAAAATCAAGTGCAGGGAGAGGAGAATGAGAATTACAATAAAATAGTCCCCAAAACTAAGAAAGGCTAGAGAATTTCCAATAAAACTACCAATTTACTAAGAAAACCGTAAATATAAAAATCGGTGTTGAAAAACCAGAGAAGAATGAACAAGAAGATATAAAGATTACCACCAAACCAAAGTGTAGTCACACTTGAAGCCCAAACCTGAAGCCAATGAACTTGCATCCACATAAATTTAGCTTTAGATTGCAAGCCAAAATGAAGCCTACGAGTAGGGAGGCAACTTTCTATAAATGCACATCGAGTTGGGCACATAAAATACCAAATATTCTCAAGCTTAATTGGAAATATACATCAAGAGATGCTCCTTAAAACCAACTGAGAAAGAGATTTGAGGAGGTGGAAATAAATTAGAGTACTCACAACCAACCTGTTATGATGTCGATTCCACTAGACTTAGAGCAAATTTAAACAAATATCCTGAAACCTGTCATTCCCTCTCCAATTTAGAGGTAATTGTTGAAAATGCAACAAGATGATGGAGCTTAGTGAAATGAAGTCGCCTTCACTAAGTGGGTCCGCAGGCTATTTTTGGCGCAAAGTCTATTTTTAGACATATGGATCATGGTCTATGAGTTGCAGGATGTTATTTATGGATGATTGGTCGAGTTGGTAAAAATAGATGGACCTCTATTTTTAGACATTGGGCGGTTTCTATTTTTAGACTTTCGAGCTAAAAATAGAACAGTCAAATATTATTAACCCTTAATAATATTTAGACTATAAACATTATCTTATCCTCTTGGAGCACTTCAGTTTGATGCTTGGATGTGGCACATGCAGCTGACAGAAGGAAATACGGTTTTCCTAAGGGTTAGTTGAGCTATTGCATGGTTGACTTCAGTTAGAACTCATGTGGCAGAGTTTGGTGGAGTTGATGAGACAGTTGGTGGAGTTGTGTTTTGTTTAACTTAGTTGAACTAGTTGTATTTAGTCTAACTGAAAAATACACTAGTGATGAGTGGTGTGAATTAATTATTAATTAATTCACTAATTATTAACTCATAGATCAACTAAAGAACACATCAGTTAACTGCAATGCATGGACAGTTCAGTGGAGACCAGTGTTAGAGGTGGGTGAAAGGGTGAGTCTACTATCAGTTGTGACTATTGGTTGTGCATGAGATTTGCACACACATTGATGGAGATTGCCAATGAGGATTGCGCAGTTGGAGCTAGTGGGATTCGAACTTGGATCTCATTCATTACTCACTTGGATTGCACAGTAGAGGCAGACAGACTTGTGGAGGAGATTTGAACCTGTGACTTGTTCATCTTCATAACTAGTTTTGTGTGTAGCATTGAGATAGTGCTGAGAGCTATGAGAGCTTTGTGCTATGTATTGTTACATGTTCTCTATCATTATAATATACAGATAGTTGGGGGTTTTCAACTATTGCTTTCCCCATTACATACTGTGTTGATATGTGTTCTTGATTATTGTTTTAATGAGCACATGCGACTGCTTTCTATTTCCACATATTAATGATCAATTGTAGAAGAGGTTATGTATTATGCATGAAGCTTAAATAGTGTGTAATCAGGATAATCTCGGTGAATAATTCAACAAATTATTCAAATTTCTACATGGTATCGGAGCGAGATTGATCATTGGATCTATTACAGTGATTACAATTATTTCGGTAGACAGAGTCTGTAATGGGCCAGGTAGCCTCTGGATCCATCCTTTCTTTGAAAGGTGATATATCCAGTAAACGCCCCTACAGTCGATCTCTGTGCTAGAAATAATTTGTTCTCACGAATCCAGAAGCAGTTGAGTTTTTGAGCTTGGAATTCGAATTTTGCACAAGATTGTTTTCTTGGTGCCGAAGTTGAAAATGTCTTTCAACGGTTTGCGACTCGAGTATGCCCTTGAGGGCAGTTCGAATTATGTTTCATGGAAAGATTGGATGGAGGAGGTAGATAACGCGGCGGGAAGATTCATGAATCATGAGATCCCCAAATCCCTACGTGCTGCTCCAAGTTGAAGCATGGCAAAAGAAGATAGCGAAATGTCGAAGGATCCTGTTGGAGGGCGTCAAGGATCATATTGTTTCCAGCCTGCATGGAAAGGCTACTCCATATTTAATGTGGAAAGCATTGACGGATCTATTCCAGAGTAAGAGTGACCAAAGGAAGCTGGCACTCAAAGATAAGCTCAGGAACATCAAGATGGAGAAGGGCGACAGTATCGCCAAATACCTCACGAAGTTCACTCAATGCAGAGATGAGCTGGGAAGTGTGGGGGGTGATGGAAGTGATGAGGACTTGGTGGACACGGCTCTCCTTGGTGGGAAGAGTTGGCATTCCTGTCGAGGACTATGGTGGTCGGGAGAAGTTCTTAGGGATGGGAGAACCTTTGATCGGATCTCTGCGAAAAGGGAGATAAGGCGGACTACCGGGGAACGGATCTTCATGAGGTATACGATGAAGAAAATTGTGCTTTTATTTACATGCAATAAAGAAGGGAAGAGAAAGCTTCTCGGTCGAGTGCGAGCGAGAAGCAAGACATGTCCAAGGTGAAGTGCTTTCACTGTCACCAACACGGACATTATGCCACAAATTGTCCGCAGAAGAAGAAAAATAAGCATGCTGCTGGATTTGCAGTAGGAGAGGCATTGGCCTCCCAGTTCGAGCTGGATTTTTCACTGATCGCATGCTTGGTTTCAAGTGTGATGGGATCAGTATGGTTCTTGGACAGTGGTGCGTCATTTCACATGACTGGAGATCGAGATTTGTTTTCAGATCTAGAGGAAAAAGATCTTGGAGTGCACATTGAGATGGGCGATGATGGTAGATACAAAGGCGACCGGTATCGCACCATTTCCTTTGAGAGGGAGTCCGGTAAACCTCGTATCAAGGAAGTATTGCATGCTCAAAGATTGATGAAGAATCCGATCTCTCGTGGCGATGTTAGAAGACAAGGGGCAAGGATGGAGTCTTCACGAAGGAAAAGCTACAAGTAAGAAGACAACTGGAGAGACCCGGAAGATAGGGGTTCGAGTCAAGAACCTTTATCAGTTGCAAGTAGATGGCTGCGCAGCAATGGCATGCAAGGCGGAAGGAGTGGTGAGTCGGGATGATGGCGAGCTGTGGCACCGGAGATTGGGCCACCTTCACCATGGAGCTTTGAAGATACTGCAGCAGATTTCTACTGGGCTTCCTAAGGGCACTCTTGCGCAGTCAGATCAGTGCAAGGGGTGTACTTTGGGAAAATTTGTGAAAGCCACCTTTCACGAGAAGGATAGTCGCGCCACGACGATCCTTGAGAGAATTCACACAGACGTGTGTGGACCTTTCTCAGTAGCTTCGACAGCAAAGCACAGGTACTATGTGATCTTTGTTGATGATTTTTCTCAGAAGTGCTGGATATTCTTCATGTAGAAGAAGAGTGAGACATACTCAAAGTTCCGTGAGTTCAAGGTGCTGGTTGAGAAAGAATCGGGGAAGTAGGTGAAGGCTCTTAGGAGCGACAATGGTGGTGAATTCATCTCTGGCGAATTCAAGGACTTTTGCAGCGCAGAAGGAATTCGAAGAGAGCTCATAGCACCTCATAACCCACAGCAGAATGGGGTTGCTGAGCGGAAGAACATAATGATCATGGGTGCTGCACAGGTGATGCCCCGCACACCAGCCTACCCTTCACTAGGCGAGGCATGCAACATCGCAAATATATGTGCAACCGTTGTCCTCACAGAGATACTTGGCATGAGTACACCGGAGGAGGCGTTCGGCAAGAGGGCCCGATATTTCCCATTTGAGGATTTTTGGCTCACCTGCTTCACATGCATGATGAAGGACGTTTAGAAGCTGGAGCCGACCGCAGAGGTTGGGATATTTTTTGGGTACACTGATACGCCCCACAACTATCGTGTGTATTTTCCAGACAGTCGCAAGACTGTTGTGCGACGGGATATCAAATTTCAGGAGGAGAAAGCCATGCAGTGTTCGCTTGAGAGGGAGCCACACTTGCATGCAGATGAGGAGCTATTAGTTCCTAAGGATGAGCTCCAGGATGTGGATCAACCACATGAGGAATTTCATGGAGTGGAAGATACCACTCATGCAGCGCCAACCATAAGAGGACGCAAGCGCACTACAGAAGCTGAGCGACTGGCTCAAGATACAGAGAAGGTTGTAGGAGCACCTACAGCACAGCGCAGACAGAGACAGTCACCGAACCGGTACACTGGATACATGGCTCTTATGAACAAATGTGTCGTGACAGAGCCATCCTCTTTCTAGGAAGCTGTGGAGGATCCCGCATGGGTAGATGCCATGGTGGAAGAGTATGATTCGATTGTCAGAAACAGTGCATGGGAGATTGTCTCGCGACCGGAGGGGAAATCAGTGGTGGGTTCGCAATGGATCTACAAAGTGAAGCAGGCGGCTGACGGGAGTGTGGAGAAGTACAAGGCAAGATTTGTTGCCCGTGGCTTCTCACAGATCGAGGGGATCGATTATGAGGAGACCTTTGCACCTGTCGTAAGGTACTCTTCCATACGGACGATCCTAGCTCTCTCAGCGCAGATGGGATGGCACATCCATCAGATGGATGTGAAGACTGCGTTCCTCAATGGAGTCATTGAGGAGGTAATAGAGATGTTCTCAAGGTTTCGAGATCTTCAACAAAGGTTTCGCATGTGTGCATCAAGAGTGTACCGTACGGCCGAAGCAAGCACCTTGTGCTCGTACACACTCATGATAGACAACTATTTCACCAGATCGGGATTCTCCAAGAGTGAGGTGGATCCTAACCTGTACCAGATTGTGGTGGAGGGGAAGTTGCTGATCATTGTACTGTATGTAGATGATCTGATTTTGACGGGTGATGAGCTGTTGATACTTTCATGCAAGGAGGATCTAGCTAGAGAGTTTGAGATGAAGGACTTGGGCCTCCTTCATTATTTCATGGGATTGGAAATCTGGCAGCGCAGTGATGGACTGTTTGTTTCTCAGGGTAAGTATGCCCGAGAAATATTGGAGAAGTTCAACATGCATGGCTGCAAGCCTGTTGATACTCCTCTTCTTGGAGGTTGGAGGAAGGGGGATGCTACTTCAGTGGAGGTAGTGGATGCCACTGTTTATCGATAGTTGGTGGGGTCGCTTCTGTATCTGGTCAATACACGACCCGATATATGCTATGCTATTAACCAGCTTTTGCAAGCTATGGTTAAGCCTACCAAGCTCTTCTGGAAGGCAGGCAAACATGTATTGCGTTATCTTAGAGGCACATCGGGATATGGTTTGTGGTACACACAAGAGGATGAGGTGAAGCTGTGTGGCTTCACGGATGCAGATTGGGCAGGGAGCCCAACGGACAGAAAGAGCACATCTAGAGGGATCTTCAGTATCGGGTCGACAACAGTTTCCGGGTACAGCAAGAAGCAGAGATCCGTGGCACTCAGTTCCGCGGAGGCCGAGTATATGGCAGCAAGCTTGGCTGCATGCGAGGCTATTTGGATGAGGAAGATTCTGGTCGGGTTGTTCAGGTCGCATTTGGAGCCTACTGTGATTTATTATGATAACCAGAGTTGCATTAAACTCTCGGCTAATCCAGTATTTCATGATAGATCCAAACACATCGACATCAGGTACCATCATATCAGAGATTGTGTGCAGCGGAGAATCATGTTACTTTCATATATTCCCACGGAGGATCAAGATGCTGATATCTTGACGAAGGCGCTCACCAGGAGAAAATTTGAATACCATAGAGGCAGGATAGGGGTTGCAGATAATCCATATCTTATTGAGAGGGAGTGTTGAAAATGCAACAAGATGATGGAGCTTAGTGAAATGAAGTCGCTTTCACTAAGTGGGCCCGCAGGCTATTTTTGGCGCAAAGTCTATTTTTAGACTATGTCTATTTTTAGACATATGGATCATGGTCTATGAGTTACAGGATGCTATTTATGGATGATTGGTCGAGTTGGTAAAAATAGATGGACCTCTATTTTTAGACATTGGGCGGTTTCTATTTTTAGACTGCCGAGCTAAAAATGGAACAGTCAAATATTATTAACCCTTAATAATATTTAGACTATAAACATTATCTTTTCCTCTTGGAGCACTTCAGTTTGATGCTTGGATGTGGCACATGCAGCTGACAGAAGGAAATACGGTTTTTCTAAGGGTTAGTTGAGCTATTGCATGGTTGACTTCAGTTAGAACTCATGTGGCAGAGTTTGGTGGAGTTGATGAGACAGTTGGTGGAGTTGTGTTCTGTTTAACTTAGTTGAACTAGTTGTATTTAGTCTAACTGACAAATACACTAGTGATGAGTGGTGTGAATTAACTATTAATTAATTCACTAATTATTAACTCATAAATCAACTAAATAATACATCAGTTAACTGCAATGCATGGACAGTTCAGTGGAGACCAGTGTTAGAGGTGGGTGAAAGGGTGAGTGTGACTATCAGTTGTGACCATGATTGTGCATGAGATTTGCACACACATTGATGGAGATTGCCAATGAGGATTGCGCAATTGGAGCTAGTGGGATTCGAACTTGGATCTCATCATTAATCAACTTGGATTGCGCAGTAGAGGCAGGCAGACTTGTGGAGGAGATTTGAACCTGTGACTTGTTCATCTTCACAACTAGTTTTGTGTGTAGCATTGAGATAGTGCTGAGAGCTGTGAGAGCTTTGTGCTATGTATTGTTACATGTTCTCTATCATTATAATATACAGATAGTTGGGGGTTTTCAGCTATTGCTTTCCCCATTACATACTGTGTTGATATGTGTTCTTGATTATTTTTTTAATGAGCGCATGCGACTGCTTTCTATTTCCGCATATTGATGATCAATTGTAGAAGAGGTTATGTATTATGCATGAAGCTTAAATAGTGTGTAATCAGGATAATCTCAGTGAACAATTCAACAAATTATTCAAATTTCTACAGTAATAATTCCATCGTCTCTTCATCACATAATTCATAACTAATTTGCAAGCGATCAATAGGTCGTATTGTCCATCTAGGGACTCTTAACACAAATCTCCATGATGAACCGTAACTTCCATACCTTCTCCTCCTCCTTCACCATCGACCTTCGATTGATATTGCATGTGAGCCACTAGATAGGGGGTGTATTCCAACCTTCCTTTGGATCTAACATATTGATATTAACTCACAGACACAAATCCCAAGCTCAGGAACTCATCGTGGGGTAAGCGCAACTACACATTTCATTATACACATCAAATATAATTACATGATTTGAAGTTTATTACTATATAATATCATCTATTTTGGTACTTCATGAATGGAAAAATGGAGCTATTGATTTGCAAGGCTCATTTTAGGTGAAGATCCTATTGTTGTGATTTAAGGTCTTGGAAATTGTAGAGTTTGTTAGGAGCATTAAAAAACCATTTTTGAGATCAAAACTTTGTAGAAAATGTCCATAACCATCCACTGTTTTTCCACACAACAAGAGATTTCCAACAATGCAAAGATCACTTCAATTGGAGTTTGAATGAGAAAGTTATGATTTCTACAAGTTGATCAATGCTTTTAACCATTGTGGTACCAAGATGATGCCACATTATCTTCCATTACTCACACATTCAAGAATATTTCTAAAATACTAACCTTACTAAGGAGTTGAGGCATGCAAAAACCCTAACCCTAATATTATATGGCTATTAGGGCATGTTAAACATTGGGTCACAAGGAAAGGAAGGGGTTCCATTCATCTTGTATTGATTAAATGTTTCATAGTTGAGTAGAGCAAAATGAGTGTCATATTGTGAGCAAATTAAAGGAAGTAGAAGAACGTGTAACAACCATTTCATGCCACAATGTCTATGGAAACTTAGTAGTAAGTTCTTCCTTTTGCGTATTTGCATTTCATATATGAGAAAAAAATATGAAGGCATAATCCTCACCTTATAGCTAGGATTTTCCATATTGGGTTTCCCATGGTATATCTTGTGCTCAATGTGTGGATGATGTGGTGTTTATTAATTTAACTATTTTATTGCACTTAAAATTTATTTTATTTATATTAAGTTAAAATAATAAGTAAACACTATGTAATAGAGATATTTTGTGGAAACTTGGAATTTATGTTGTGATGAATGTTCCAATGGAATATACATGGAAATTTACATATCATATTGGTGATTCTAGAGTAATTTTGTTTGGGTTTTATTTGTAGGAAATCATAGGATCTAGATATTGGATTAAAGAAACAAGTTTGAAAACATTAACCATGGTTCATAAGTATAGTAATAATCTAAGGGATGACTCAAATAAAGATTTTTAAAGCTAGAAACACAAGTTTATGACATCTCTCACAACATGGCATCTCTCATTAGAGAGTTTGAACCTTTTGGGGAGTTTTATATCTCTGACTTGGATGTTGGGTTTGAAGAGAAATTTGTAGACAAAATAACCAAAAAAGGTATTTGAAAATGATCCAAAGAAAGACCAAGTTATAAAATCGTCAAGTAATCCCAATCTTTATTCAAGTGGGAGTGAAAGTGGAAATCAAACCCTATCAAGATGAAATTGATGTTGTTGAGTTGAATCAATAATTATTAGAAAACTATTTCATTGTTCATAGCATAGGAGGAGAAACATATATAATTTTACCAATTAAAGTTAGAGTGCCATCATTTCCCAAACTTAGTGCTAAAGCCACATGAAGATGCTTAGATTGGAGGTTGATCGCCCAATAACCAAGTAAGAGGTCTTTAAAAGCTTCGTAAATTTCATGTGACCCTATTGGATATAAATAGGACCCATGGATCTGATAGCATTAATTTTAGTAAAAGTGAGGATTGAGTGTACATGAGTTCACTATTGATTTTATAAAAGAAACATTTATGTTTGGAATATCTCTTAAGAACTCAAATGTACACCTCAAGTATTTTGGGGGTCTTCAAAGTTATTGAAGGAGGCGATTGATCTCTTTGATGAAGCTTGTACATTGTTCCTTAGGCTATTCTATTGAAAAGAATGGGGCCAAGGCAACCTACGAAGGAAAATTTCCTTCCCACTTTAGTGTATCTGAAAAAATACAGTAACCTAAGGGGGTAATCCATTTAGACCAAAATTTTGAATTAAAAGTGTTCTTTAAAGGAATACGAACTTTATTGTTTATCAAGTTCAAGACTTGTAACAATATAGTAAAAATAATTCAATGATGTTTAATGAGCATTAAATATGTATTGAAATTAAAATATAGAAAACAAAGAAAACATGCATTACATTTTAAGAAAGGAAGAATGCATAGCTATAAAAGATGGATTTTTTTTTTTTTTTTTTTTTGAAACTGATTTTTTCCACAAGAAATATATTTTTATTCCATATGAGGGATACACATGATTTCGTCCTCAATGGACTTCTCAAATTCAGTTTTAAGAAAGGAAGAATGCATAGTTATAAAAGATGGAATTGTCTTCTCAAATTCAGTGTTAAGAAAGGAAGAATGCATAGCTATAAAAGATGGAATTGTTTTTTTTTTTTTTTGAAACTGATTTTTTCCATGAGAAATATATTTTTATTCCATATGAGGGATATACATGATTTCATCCTTAAGGAACTTCTCAAATTCAACAACAAGGCTTGAAGCCATTACAATGAATCTCATCACATCTTTGTCCTCAAGGGACTTCTCAAATTCAACAACAAGGCTTGAAGCCATTACAATGAATCTCATCACATCACTTGTGGGAATTGAACTTGAGTGGGGAGGATGAAAATCATTCCTCCAAACAACCTAGGATAAATTCAACTAACAAAATTAATTCTTCAAATTTATAAAACAAATTAAACCAATTAAACTTCAATATTGTTTTATGATTTATCTTCTATTCTTGATATATTTAATAGCAAATATGATAAATATAACTAATAAAAATAAATCACAATATAATCATATACAATAGTAATAATAATATACAATAGTACTAGTAATATAATCATATACAATAGTAATAGTAATAAGAAACATCATAAGCAAAAAGTTTTGTTGTGCTCAAAAGTATAGATAATTATAGAAATAGATTTTCTTCCTATTATTTTTATTTTTATTTTTTATAATTGCTTCTTTAATACGATGATTTTCTCTTGAACTTATCAAGAGAAAATGACGAGTGAGAAAGATAATTCTCTAGCATGCAATTAAAACTAGAGGCAATAAAAATTTAGGAACCATTTCGAAGGAAAAAAACATCATCACAATCAAATAAGTAAAGATATGAATCTCTGTTATAAAATATTTAGCTATGAAGCAAGATGTGAGATTAATTTAGTCTATTCTTAATAAGAATAAAAGTTTTCATGTAAAGTGTGTCACTGCAACGCTTTTCCTAGAAAGGAAATCTCTAATTAATCTTACACATATGATCAAGTAACTCACCATTTCAATTGAAGGAACGAAGGATTGTATTTATTGTTTTATAACATAATATAATTAGCCTATATAGGGTTAGATTCAAATGTATTATTTAAATTTGGAGTAAGAAATTATCTTTAGGTTTGTTTTTAGTGTCCCTTTGGTGTTATTGTTGCTCCACTACACATGGGAATCTATATCCCTAATAGGCACCCTGGCATCATAGACCATGCTTTATTTTCAATCAGTTTCCATATCCATAGTAGAGATACTCTCATGTCCTCTTAAATAGTGGGAATTTATTTCCCATTCCTTTACCATTTATATATTTCCTTGACAATCAATAGATGGGGGAATGAATGTCTCTTTATAAGCATGTGGGGATGATACCATTTTTTGTGATGTATTTATTAATTGGTCATTCTTGAGCTATATGTGTTGGCATTATGGCTAATGTGTTGTACTTGATGGGAACCTGATTGATAAATATGTACTTAATGTCAACATATTGATAGTATGATGATTATAGAACTAATGTAGATATCAAGAATATTGGTACAACATGTTACACAGGATATGGACAAAGAAATGGTAGTTCAACTATAAATGGATGAAAATTGTGAAGATTGAAAAGTATACGCAGTTCCTGTGAATAAGGGTCACGAACATACGTAGGTCATGTGAGAAAATGTCACGTACATAATCCGAACCATGGAAAATGGATACCAGGGGTCATTACCTTGGTATTTGACCATAGTAATCGGGGCGACAATGTTTATTTGATCTCATCAAAAAATACTAGTGACATTTCCAAAGGATTTACCTATGGTATTGGATAAGGCAAAATCTATATAAAGAGATGGAGATAAATATGCTAAGTGTGCAAGTAATGTATTATTTATGTGTGATCTAATCTAGAACAAGTGTGTACCAGGGAGTAGGAAGAAGACTCATATCTGAAAGATTTGAAGACATGTTGAAATATATGATTGATTGATTTTCTTGTTAAGTAGCTAACAATGATGGACCTGTGGTTATAGTAATGCTGTGATATAAATGTGTTTTCAATAATATGAAGTTTTGATAGTGAAGGTTGTGGAATGTGTGTTGTGGTTGCAACGAAGGTATGTTTTAGTAATTTAAGATATGTACACTGATTTTCTTCTGGGTAGTCACGTACATACATGGATTTGCTTCTGGTTATTTGTGTATATATTCTGAGATATGTTTTAAGTATGTTTAAACTTGTACGTGGGTATTGGACATGATAAGCGTGTATATACACAAGTATGCTTAATAACAATCATTTATATATTCTGAGTTATATTTGGTCAGGGTTTACAATGCTGCTTGATGATGACAATTGATGAGTTCTGTTTTATTTGTTGCTGTTTGTCAATGATGTCTTGATCAAGAGATTTGTATATGTTATGAATTAGTTGTACATTGATTTGATCTGGTTGCAATAGTTTATTGAGGTACAATTCAATGATTGTTTTGCTTCAGTATTCAGTGGGATGATGTTACAGTGATTCAGTTTGTAACACCCTCTTCCCACATCTACCAAAGTAACCGACCACCCAGGGTAAACATGTGACGAGGGGCTACTAATATGAGATTCAAATTCCTAGATGAACTTAAGGAAGTGGGACCGATGGAAACACCAAAAACACACCTTACAATGCATCATTGCCATCCCTAGGAGGTAACCTAAACTTCCAGGGCCTTGTTCCCTGAGGGGGGATTGATTTTTATCCCCTTTGAGGCTTAGTCACGGGCTTGTAAGGGCAAGGGAGTGGATCTAGACCCTATAGCCGCGAACTAGCTTTGTCAAGGTAGCGGTTAAGGCCCAAAAAATGAATTTTCCGTCTGTAACTCCGGGATATGTGCCACATTTTCAGCTCCTGAGCCAGGTCACTGCCTAGAAATTCCTGTAACTTCAAGAGAGGGTAAATAACATTTAAAAAAAACACATGGAAGAAATCGCATCAACTGAAAATCATCCGACCCCACCTAGAAATGACAAACATTTCATTAAACATGTCACAAACATAACATCTAGAGGTATAAACAACAGATTTAAACAAAGGGGCCTCTTTCTTATCTAAGAATTGATAAGAAGCATTGCTACACTACATTATAAGCTATCATACAATCAATTTGAACATAGATGCATTAAATATTCATTTACAAGTAAAAACATGGAGAGAGCCATACCTCATCATTGTCACAATACATGCTCATAACCAAAATAATACCAACATAAATATGATGGATACATTGGCATTAGAATCCATATACAAACCATTGCATATATGCATCAAATACCAAGGCATTGAACCTTTCAGTAATGAATGTAAAAACCAACCTGGAATGGGACTTCCACGTTCCACCCTACCATATACATGGCTGAGCCAAATATCACTTCAGCCAGTGACCCACATGCCATATTCCAAGCAAGAATGTGAGACTTTATCAAACACATCAATCAACACGAAGAGCTCCAGAGACCAAACCATCCCAACCCCAAACCAGTGATTCCACCTCACTGTCGGACATCACTAACCGTCACAGATTGGTCTCCATCCAAGCTACTCTAGGGCTCCAGAGTGTTTGCTCCAACCAAGGCTCCATGACTAGTAACTCAACCCACCTAGGGCTCCAGAGCGTTAGTCTAACCAAGGCTCCAAGACTAGTAACTCAACCCAAAAATTGTCCACTAGGTTCTAGAGCGTTTGTACAACCAAGGCTCCAGGAACTAGTAACTCAACCCAACATCTAAAGGAACCATGAGAACCAGCTAGAAAATAATCAATGGAAATAAACCCACAATCAACATGGCTATCTAGGAAATGGAAAGGCTAGGAAAATCTACTGTCAGTCTTGGCCATCCTCCATGCCCATGACAGATCATAATCAAGAAACTAGATGAAATACCATGCATGCCAAAACTAGTCAGGAAATCATAAATGCAACTCGATACCTACACTCAGAACCTACTGTAGATGATGATCTTGATGTCCTATGCGCTTTCCTTCTCTTCATTTGCTTTCTTGATCCAAATATTCAAATATGCCACACTCTCCAAGAGTGCTCCAAGAATACTCTAAGTGCTCAAGAGTATGAGAGAGAGAATAATGAGAGCTCCAAAAATGAATTGACCAAGCCTTCTTCATTTTCCTCCTTACATGCAACGTATAACCTTTCACCTTCCTTTTCTCTTAATTTCCATTATTTCCATAAATAAAATGCCAATTAATGCCTCATGTATTTTCCAATTTCCTTAGCCATATTAACCTAAATGAACACCCACTAGGATGTTTTTCCCACCATTTAGCTTGGAATACATGTCCCATCACTGTGGTCTTATATATTTTTACATGAATTTTTTTACCAGGGCTATTACATAGTTGGTTTAGATTCAATATCCAGTTTAGTATTGAGCATAATATTGGGTGTGGGTCCAGTATGAAAATTTGGCCTACAGGTTGATTGATGATTGTTTGATAGGTGGATCTAGTGTGAAACATTATGAAGCATGGTCCATATAGTCCCGAGGATTGCAACCCTCAGTAAGGGGGTAGGAGCTCCCTTCTAGTAGGAGTCGATAAATGAGATAAGGGGGTTGTAGCTCCCTTCTCATGGGTGTTGGAGAACAAGTGGAGGTTGTAGCCTCCTGCAGGTGGGTTCCTGCATACTGGTAAGAGTCTACACTAGTACAAAATTCAATGAAGAATATATTTATATAATAAGAAAGAAGACATAAACGATGATCATGATGGTTTTCTCCCACATTGGGTTTCCACCTAATATCTTGGTGTTCATATGTGTTGATATGTTTCTTTTGTTTTGATTATTTATATGATTTTTACTACTCATGGTTTCTGATTAATAGATTAATAAATTA
This sequence comes from Pinus albicaulis, assembly GCA_034641835.2. NCBI lineage: Eukaryota > Viridiplantae > Streptophyta > Pinopsida > Pinales > Pinaceae > Pinus > Pinus albicaulis. The sequence continues at coordinate 1,302,874,410 of CM076584.1, read as the reverse complement.
ATAATGAAATAACGATGCACTGTTGATGGAACCTATGAAAGTTAGTTATATGGATATACGGAGTTTGCATTCACTAGAGTCACGTACACACATTGGTTGCATGAAGAACAATAGCATATAAAATTATGAATTTGAAATTGAAATTTTAAAGTGAATTAAAAATACCGATTCAACCCCCCCCCCCAGTGTTTTTCCTAACAATTATTATCAGAGAATGTCCCTCAGAAGAAACTTGATCACGTAAAGGGAGATATATCAGTTGAGAAGTCAAGATGGAGTATCTTCTATTAGGCCACCTTTGTTTAATGGAACTAACTTTATATTTTGGAAAATCATAATAAGAGCGTATTTGTAGGAACTAGGAGCTTATGTATGGGAAATTTTTGAAGGTGGATATCAATATCCTGCCTCCATTCCCACAGATGATGCAGGGAAGAAACAATATGAGATCAATGCAAAGCACATAAATTCTATCTTGGGAAGATTGGATGAACATGAATATGTGATAAAGGAAATATGGGATAAGCTTGTCCAAAGCTATGCACGTAACACTAAGGTAAAAAGCGTTAAAATTCAATTAAAAATATTGGTGATGAAGTAAAGGATACTACTATTGTTGAAAATATTTTGAGGTCACTGTGGTAGTGTATTCGGTGCATGGGTGGACGAAATACACTTTACATAGTATGGAGGCTGCTTATCTACATACAAGTCACATGTCAAATTGGTTTGTCAAATGTTAGTGGAACAAGTTCAACATGTATAAGCTAAGTTAAATGGAAACATAACATGCTACATAAACAATGAAACAAAAAAAAAACAACATGCAAAAGAAAGACGCTCAATAGAGAAAACACACTAATAAATCAACATTGGAGATCTTTCTCCCTTTATTAGGTGCTAGTAGTAGTATAAGATAGAATGCTATATCTCTTGTAGTGGATCCTTCGAGCTATAGAGCTCCAATATCCAAGACAAGGGGATCTATTCCCCTCAAGTTTTCAGCAAGCCTCTCTTCCCTCTCAAAGGATGGTAGATCGACGAACATGTGGTGAACTCTTCTCTCTTGGATTGAGATGTTGGATGGCCAACAACTGAATCCTTCCAATCCTCTTGCTGCTGGATAACACAAGTTGGTTTTCTAAGGAGAAATTTGGCCAGCATAAAAACGTGTCTCTCGTTTCTCTTCCCTTGGTTGGCTTTTAAAGAAAATTTTCAAATTTTCCCTCCTTCTCTTGGTCCCAGATGGATGGTGACACAAGAGTGGGGGTATGATTCCTTTGTGTGCTGCACTAAAGCCTCAAGGTGGATCACAGGTGTTTGTACTTGGTTAGGTTGAGTGAGAATATTTGTATCTAAGTGTGCCAAGTGGTCCCGGATGGTGACATTCCACATCCCCAGGACTGCGCGGCTATTGAAGGAAAAGCCACAATGTGCGCTCAGAGCCAGTGTTGCCTATGCGTGGTCCAAAATTTTTGCCTTCCGACCTTAGGAAAAATTAAATTTTTATCTCCTCTAATGTATTTCTTCCCTGTAAATCTTTATCTGCTTGACATTTTTTAGTGTCTTCTTCCTGTACAATTTTCCAATTTTAACAGTTTCCCCCTAATGTATGAGGTATAGGAAGAACTGTATAGCCGAAATACATTATAGTTTCCTTTTCTGTGTAGTCCTTTTGAGAGAGAGAGAGAGTAACTTGCTTTAGAACTGGGTTGAGAGACCCCTTGCCGTGAGTAGAAAATACATTGTGCTCTGTTGGAAACCTGCAAGAGATAGAATGAATAAAATATTTCTACGAGGCGGGCATGTCCCATGCTCGTGATGTTTTGACTAGCTAAGCTTATTTGACAGATAATGGTTCTGTTTTTGTCACTTTTTGGTAGTGACTTGCTGTTGGTTGATGATGATGGTTGCTGACGCCCTCAGGGGCGTTTTTCTTTGAAAGAAGGTTGAATGTGGTTCCCACACGCATAATATTGGTATGGCACATTTTTTTAGAACAAGTTATCATTGTATGCATGGGTCTTTGACTATTGGGGACCTTCCCGTGTAAGAATTGCTAAAAGATATGCTTATCAAGTCACGGGTCTTCGATGAATTCTGATAGAGTGCAACAGTTATGAAGTACGCTACCATCTTGACATGAAATTTTATCTTGAATTCGAATGTCAAGAGGATCAATGACATCAATGGGCAATGATGATTCCCATAGTTCCATCCAGGGATGCCCCTATTGAGGTGAGGAATCATCCAAGGTATGACCTCCTTCTTGGAAAATGTTTGCTGTAGTCGACAAGAAGGATTCTGATGTAGTGGGGCGTGGTGTGATGGGTTAAATAGGCATGATGACGAGAAATGGCTATAATTGATGATGACAGTTAAGTGGCGTGAGGTCGAAGTTGTAAATGCGAGTGGCGACAGTCATAAAAATTTCTGGTGAGGAAATCCCTGGAGTCAGTAGGACATCCAGGGTGGGTGTATGGTTGCTATGAGTGTCATGGTAGGGTGGCAAAGAATGCGTAGCTCCGACCAAGGGTGATTAGGGACTGCTGCCAGGTGAGAAATGTGAATGGATGGGTGGGAGTGCTCTCCTAAAAAATCTTTGTATGCTTGGAAAAATAATATAGAATGGGTTTTAATGTACAAGCACAAAGACATGTGCTCCTATAAACATGAAAATAATTCATTGCCATGGTGTGAGGAGTGTGTTTCGCTGAGGGTGGGGTCCCCATTGGTTGGTCTTGGTGCGGGGGTGATGAAGCGAATGAAAAGTGTAGCAGATGGGCTATGCCGATGGGGGTGTGATAGGCCAAGTGGGAGACGCGGTGGCACGTTTTTTATCTGCTTATGAGGATGGTAGCCTGGGAAAGGGGTTTTAACATGATATGGGTAAGATTTGACTTGATGTATGATGGATGAATGAACATGAAGTAGTTCCTGGGCTTGGATTTATGGCCATGGCTCTAGACCTTTGGCATATGGTCTACATGAGTGATGGATTCCATGGAGGGTGAGGCTCTACTGACCTGCAATAGTGTTTATCATGTGCAAGGTGGGGTGATGATAAATATGGTCAGGTGAATGAAACCTATGGTTAATTTCTTTCGAGAAATGATTTCAAGATATGTAAATCTTATTTGGGGATCCTATCATGCTAGGGATATAATGATACCTGCTCTTGTATCTTTGTTGGCTGGGACATATAGTGATTCGACATGTTTGCAATACCTACAACCAATAAACCTAGTAAAAGCATATTTTTCATACACACATATTTGAAATAATTATGAATGTAAAGCAATAAGAGAGGGCATACCTACTGTGACTGAAAAAATGATTTTTTCTGAGGCCTGGATTTATGGGGCCTAGATTGAACATGATGAAGCGATGATCACTATGTTTCTCGCGGTTTTGAAATTGCGCATTTTGAGCTCTACTCATGGTCGGTCAAATAATGAGAAAAGGGCGATATATGGGCCAATATGGCTCATTTAAACTCATTTGTGTCTTTTGAGAGTCTGAGGTCAGAGTTGAGGCCCTGCTCCCGAGCCTTTCTTGACATTGAGGTCAACCCGAGTACCCGGGATTTGCGCCGTAAGTGTCAGGTAGGGCCCTAAATGTCCAAATTTTTAATTTTTTAATTTTCTTGCCTGGGGGTCCATACAAATGTGGATTTGTACAGAATTTATACCCCTTTTTATCCTCGACCGCGCGGGCGATCAAGGCTAAACCGCATGGTCCTCGTGTAGAAATAAATTTTTGCATGAGACCTTCACGCCTGGAAAAAAAATTGCGCAATGATTCATGAGTATGTACCTGATATAGATGCGTAATCATCACGCTTGAGCTTTGCACAGGCATGGTGATAAATTTTTGGGTTTTAGACATTGTTTTTTTTTTTTTTTTGGTGATAGGATGTTGTGGCGTGAGAGAGACTGGCCCGATATTCGAGCAACTGTGGCCTAAGACCCTAGTGCTCGAGGGGTTTTGGCACAGTATGGGTTGCTCAAATTTTTAGAAAATAACCTATTGAGTTCATAGGATGGCTTACTTCAATTCCTGGTCGGTTGTTGGAACATGAGATGACGTGTTATGGTGTTGCACCGTAGAGACATTTTCATCCAGCTAGAGGCTGACGTTTACTTCGTGACTAGTCTAATGCCTCAAGGAGAGGCTCTTCCACACCCACTCCCGGCTGGGGGAGTGAAAATCTACCGCTAAGCTCGGGATGACTATGGTCCTGATGTGATTACGTAGGGATGTTTTCGTATTAGCTCCGTGACATACTTGCTGAGAGGGGTGCCCTAGTGATGATATTTTGCCTAACAGGGTCGTCATCGACTCATAGTGAGTTTGGTCTACATATTGTAGTTTTGCATCGGCTGCGGGTTGGTCACTTCTATGACTAGGCTCGCCATGTCTACTAGGGCATGGTGACACAACTGGGAAAGTCCCAGAGGGGGACCTCTAAGGTCTTCACCTATGTGACCATCCTCGACAGTATCATGTGTGAGAGGGTGGTGATGCTTAGGAATTTTGTGGTAGTGCCCTTGAGTCCTCCTAGGGGTCCTAGGATGCGGGGGTGGGCACCCATGATGTCTCTAGGTGGAGGAGGAGAGGAGGGTCGCTATTGGGATGCAACAGTTGAGGCGTGGTTTGAGTCGAACCCGCAAATGTTTTTGGACTACCCATACTTGGCGATGGACTTTCAAGGGGACCGGGATATGGGTCTTCCTACCGGTTATGCATGGGGCCCAACAAGTATGATCTTTGATGTTTTTCTACATTTTTGAGGATTTTTATCATATATAGACCTTATATGTCTTTTATGGTGACATTAATACTATTTTTGTTTCTATTGCAGATGTGGGTTCAATAGGGCGTCCTATCGCCCGCTCGGTGGGACACTAGCCCGTGAGGAGGGTCCCAGTTGTGTTCAGGCCTAGGTTGGGGGTCAGGGAGGTGTTGGGGGCCCTTTAGGGGAGGGCAGCAGCGCTGCAGCTGTTGGAGGGGATGCTGCTCTCCTTGATCGTGCTGAGGTAGCTGAGGCACGGGCGAGGACAGTCAAGGCTCGTGTTGCGGTGGTCGAGGAGCAGTTGGCTGCTGCTGACCTTAGGGTGCTAGTGGTAGAGGTTCGAGTCGAGGCTGCTGATGCTCGCACATTAGGTGTAGCTTAATCATGGAGGTGGTTAGAGAGGTTAACTTAGGGTATGCCAAACCGGGATTGTTTTGATGATTTGGACGATGTATGGCTCAAGACAATGATGGCTCGAGAGAGGTTGCATCGCCTGACTTTGCGTCGTGTGGCACTTGCAGTTTTGGCTGCCGCACCTTTACTGGCACTAGGTGCAGCCGTGGGTCCAGAGGACCCAACAGGCGGGGCTGAGCCATAGAGATATTTGTATGTTCAGGGAAAACACCCATTATGAGGATGCTTCCCTATTTTGATGACATGTATATATATTTTTTGATTTACATGATGGTTAGGGACATGATTTGTATACTGTGACTCATATATTTTTTGATGTATATATGTGAGATGTATATTTTTTGCGGCTCTCATGATGTGTCTATGGTTACTATTTGTGTTTATGATGGATTTTATGTACCTATGATGGATATTTATGTTTTATGCTTTTCTTTTTATGGATGATGGTTTATACGAGATGCATTCCAGTCTAGAATATGGTTCGCTATGCGATCGATTGTTTGGTTTTGATTTCTTGGTATATGTGTAAATGTAATGTGATCAAAATTATGACTCAACCGTCATGCATGCAAGTACTTCCTAAATAGGTGTGAATTTCGCACTTCAAAAACTTGGTTTAATTGCAATACAAATTGCTGGGAATCAAGATAGATATGTAGATGGGGAATGAACCGATTGGAGGCATCGCTCAACAGCTCGATGACTGCATCATATTCTACTTGATTATTGGTTGCTGATCTGATACATACTCCGTTGGTGAGGAACGATGACCGGTTAAGATAGTATATGGCCCAAGCAGCTGCTGCTATATTTTGCGACCATCGCAAGGCTCCGTAAGCGAATATAAAATAGTGGACGGGGGGACGATCCAACTGTGACATAAGAGAATTTTTCAGAATAATTCTTTGATGATTGTGACCATATTACATGCATCTTATCTCTAACATTGAGACTTCCTGCCCTTATGGGTGAAATTGTTTGAGGTAGATCCCATTGATAGGGTTAGCTAGGCATGTGTCGTCGGGCTCTGACAGGATGTGCGCTCCTTTGAGGAGGCAACTTTTTATGATGTAAGGACCTTTCCATAATGTTTCGAACTTCCTGAGTCCTAAGGCCTCTTTCGTAACATCATAGCAGAGGACCAAACCCCCCTCTGAAAACGAGTGAGCGGTGATGTTGCGGTTGAAAGATGATTTTTCCCTTTTATTATGTGCTTCATTATGTTGGAGAGACTCTCGTTGATTTTCTGTAATATTCCCATTTAGCCCAAGCTAATGGGAATATCTTATTTTTCCTTATTTTATCTTGCATTTCATGTTTATGAATAAAATATGAAGGAGGACATCTAAAACTCCTAAAAACCATGAATAAATCAATGCCCATGTAAACAGAGACATATCTGGGCCATGTAAATAATATCTTGCAGGTGTGAATGAGCTTAAATCACAAGACTGGGTCAACCTTGACCAAATCAACAGCGCAGTCTAGGTTCAATGAACCTCATGGATACACAGCGCAGTTCTAGATGGAGGCTCCACATGTGAAAGGGGTTAACTCATTGAAGTGGTTTAGGGTTTGACAAGGCATTCATCCTATAACAGAAGGAGGAGGAAAAGAAGAGAAGGTTGTTGAGGTTATTATTTTCTGAAGGTATTTTCTGCTTAGACATCCTTTGTTGGGGTTTCCTGTTTAGGACCCCCACCTCCTTCCTTGAGTAGATCTTGGAGGAGCCTTGTTTGTCTAGTCCACTATCCGGAATTTGGCCAAGCCACATCTTGCATCTATAGCACAATTCTGCTTAGGATTGGGTTGTCCATGTGAGCTGCAGCAAGTGGAACTCTAGATCTGCAAAGATCTAGCTTCTAGTGGAACCTCTTCTCAGTGAGTGTGTCTTTTAACCTCCTGGAAGAGTGCATCCACAACTTGAGCTTTAGATCCATACATTGGCAGTAGGCCAAATCATCTCCAGGGCCTATAGCGCAGTCCCTATTCCATGACTGTGTTATTTGCAAAAGCAAAGTTGCAGGGTGTCTTGGCATCATTTTAGAGGAGGAAGATCTCTGGTGATGGGATCCTTCCTTTCACTGTGGTGATCCATGGATTGGCCAACCAATCCATGTTAGTTCAGATCTGATCTACTGTATATGTTATGATTCAAAATTTTCTGAATACTTCTGTAGATCTGTGACTTAGATCTCAGATCTACTCTTGTACCTTCATGTTTTGCTGAGATCCTCAAGGGGAGTGTATAAAGGAGCATTTATTGTTTACAGATCTGATATAGATCTAAAATTTTATGTATAGATCTACTGTAGATCTGAGTTTTAATATACTGCATGCTTCAACAATGAAAATTACGCTGTCAAGCTCTTTCTGCAATTTCTTGTGTTGTAGTGTCTCATTCTGAAGCCCAAATCCATGCAAACTTCTGTCTTTATCTGATATATTGCATAAATCATATCATCGGCCTGATATAATTATGTTTATACTTATTTTCATTTAAAACCTTCAGAAATTATGCTGCATATGCTTCAGTCACATTCTGTATACTCTAGGTCATGGGAAATCAGCAATTTTAAGCCTAGTCGGGATTGGAGGAACTGTCTAACATAGCTAGGATCATTTTTTTAAGCTTAAATTTGACATGGGAGTTGAATATGACCTATTAGAGAATATCCAACCGTCATCCCTCCTTATTTTTACGCACATCCCTGAAATTACCCATTTTAGGGCATAAAACACTACTTTTCCCCACCCTTTTGAGTTAAGAAATGAAGTAAAGTGGTTGCTGTTATTTAGAATGAAGGATATTTCATATAGCATCAGTTAAAGATGATTTATTTCTTCTCTCCAACTTTAGAATACCTTAGGGTATTCTCACTATTGTAGAAAATCCCTATATTGCTGCATTTCCCTACCCGAGAAGGAGAATATAGATCATCTTGTTGTTGAGGTTCTTTCATCGACTGGAATGATGTTATTTTAAATCTAATGAGCTGCTCTACATTTCCATGCTCATGATTTGCTGAATCTCCACATTGGTAATAACTCAGATTATTCCCAATAGTGTAGTTGTTCCCATTTTGGGATATTACATTTTCATTGATGAGTTCTAACTATACCAACTGTTGCTCTAAAGGTTGGGTAAAATAGAGGAGTTAAATAGCTGCCTGTATGTTTGGGATTTCACTTTCAATGGGAATCACGACCTCCACTTCGTATACCAATTGGAAAGGTGTGAATCCTGTAGAGGTTTTAAGCGCTGTGCGATATGCCCATAGGGCTGAAAAAACCATATGGTGTCGATTTGTTTTATGGTTGTTGACCATACGCTGTAACATTGTTTTCATTACTTTGTTAACAAATTCTACTTGACCATTGGACTAGGGGTAGTATGGTGACGCAAATTCATGTGTGAATCCTAGATGATGGGACAACCCTTGGAATATTTTGTTTTCAAAATGCTTTATGTATTCAAATACTAATTCCTTAGGCATACTGAATCATGCGATGACGTGGTTGAAGAGAAACCGTGTTGCGGTTTCTGGCGTGTTGTCATATCTAGGCATGGCTTCTGCCCATTTGGTGAAATGGTCAATGGCTGTAATAATATATTTGTGGTTTCTAGATGACACATGGCTTAAAGTCATAAATTTGATTCCCCATTTTCAAAAGGGACCTGCTAAAATGACCGGCTGTAGAGGAGCGGGAGGTGCTCTTGTCTTGTGGGCAAAGCGTTGGCATCGCTGACACCGTTTGATTGCTTAAATGCAATATTGGAATAGGGTGGGCCAAAAATAACCCGTCCGTAGGAATTTTTGGGTGGTAGCCATCCCTAAGAGGTGGTCGCCACAAGCCCCACTATGGAAGTCATTTAGGGCTTTCTCAACTTGGTCGTGTGTGAGGCATCAGCGTAAAACAATGTCAACACCTCTTCGATAAAGGATGCCCCCCATGAGGAGGTATCAGGGGGCCTGGTGGCGTATGCGCCTTCGCTTGCCATGGGTGAGCTATGGATTAGAATTTTGGGTTCATAAGAATAAGAGGATGTTGCCGTACCAAGGGTCCTCAGTCATCACTAAGAATAGGTGTTCATCAAGTAGTGAGTCGTTAATTGGGGACCCTTGAGTTAAACTTGGAAGGTCAATGATGAACTCAGCTAAGATTAATGCTTTTTTTCTCTTGGGGGAGCTAAACTGAAGGTCGAATTCCTATATTATGACTACCCATCGAGCATACTTGTGGTTCATTGGACGATGGGTTAGCGAATATCTCATGGGGTTGATAGCTGCTATGAATGTTGTAGTCCTTAGGATGATGTAGTGCCAAAGTTTTTGTACTACATGTATAAGGGCTAGGGATTTTTTTTCTTCCAGTTCATATTTTAAAGCAAGGTCAGATAGGTTCTTATTGAAGTAATAGATTACGTGTTATTTACCATCTGGTTCGTCTTGGACTAACACCCCAACTATGGCTATGTCTGATGCTGATAGGTATAAGGTGTGGTCTTTGTCATAATTGGTTGGACTGATCAAAGGGGATGAAGACAATGTGTCTTTTAGTGCCTCAAATAACTTTTGAGCCCGATCATCCGATTTGAACAGAATGTCCTAACGAAGTAGGCGTAGGAATCCTTGTGCGCAAGTGGCATAGTCGGGGAAAAAGCATCATAAGAAGTTGTATTTCCCCTGGAGGCTTTGAAGTTGCTTGAGAGTTTTGGATGGTGGCACTTCTTTGATTGCTTGGACCTTGAGGGGGTCCACTCTGATCCCTTGTTGGGATACGATGAATCCTAATAGTCTGCCTGCATTAACGCAGAGGACACAATTGAGAGGGGTTCAAGCGTAGGTTGTAGTGTCGGCACCATTGGAATACCAACTGTAAATCCTCTTGATGGTCACATCGTTTCTTGGATCATATGGTGAGGACATCCAAGAAAGCTAAGATAAGGTGAGAAAGGTCGTGGAAGATATAATCATGGCCCACTGGAAGGTTGCTCCAACATTCTTAAGACGGAAAGGCATAACTTTATACGCGAACGTGCCCCAAGGGGTAGTGAATTTAATCTTGTACCTATCTGTGTGCTGTATTTGGATTTGATTGTACCCATAGAATCCATCCATGAAGGACAAGGCCTCTGTAATGTTCCCAAATCGGAACAACTAGCAATCCATGGATGGAAAACACATTTTCCAGAGATGGAGGTAGCAGGATTTGAAACCAGGACCTGGATCCCTTAGATCAATGCATATAAGAAGGAAATCCAAGATATGGCTCCAAAGAAATCCTTCTAATGTGGTTAAACAGATCTACCACACTTATATGTCCTCTGAAAATTCCCGTTGAGGGACTACAACGAGTGTAAGCACATAGAATGGAAAGAAAACGTTATTTAATAGCTGTGAACACATGAAGATATGCATAGCCAAAAAATATCTAATATAGCAACAAATGTATACAATGTGTGGAGGAATCAATCACTCCAACTAAGCAATGGAAGCCTTAATGAATCATGTACAAGGCATTGAAGCAATACTGCTATGCAAAATATCATATGACTAAAATAACGCAGTTTATAGGAGATACTGCTGCATACAAAATGAGAATAGGATGATATGAAAATATCAGCTCAAATAAATGAGGGGGAGCAAGCTCTCAACCCTTGAAAAGACTAATACAACAATAATACACAATCCTTGGAAGGATTGGCTACAATATACATCAAAATGGCAAATCTGCAGAAATGCCAGAGTTTCTGGGCAGCAACTGCAACTCTATAATAGAAATACATGGAGATGGCTGAAGATGATGCTCAAACTGAAACAGACTTCCTCCAATGGATCTCTCAATGCAAGGCTGATCCTGGCACTGAAGATCTTGCCTCTAAGAAGCTGGTGCAACCTCTCACTACAAGTGTGCATTGAAATAACACAGTCTTGAGGATGGAATGCGCTGTCTATGATGGGAGATGTTGGCCTTGGTGCTAATATGTGCAAAATAGCTCTGAAATCCCTTTCACTAACCTCCCTGAGCAAGAGAAACTCCCTCCTCTGAAAAATAAGCCAAAGAGAAGTGTTGTGGAACCTTCCACTGCAATGCCCCAACAACATTGCGTTATAATTGAGCAGAAATAGCACAGTATATGAAGAATAGATTTAGCCTTGAGCCAAGATGTGGAGAAGATGAAGTGCAATCCTTCAAGAGGCCTCTCAAGAAGGAGAAGAAATCCTAAACAGGAACCCCTCGTGCTAAGTAGCACTGCAACTCTGCTGAATAGCCGGAGTGTGCAATTTTTCTAAATAGACAAATAATAAAATGATCCAAGATGTCTCACTATGGCTGCCTCCTCCTCTTCTTATACAAGTGAATGCCTCTTTGCCATGGACCCCACACATTAGGGTTTCATCCACAAGGAATCTTTCTCCCTCCAAAACTGCGTTGTCTTCTCATGCAAGCTACACCTTTAGGCAACGCTGTTAACTTGGTCAAACTTGACCTTGTCCTCATGCAATTGCCCCTTTTCACACTGGAAGGTGCAAAATTAAGATTCTCCATTGATCCTTTTCACATTATGAAGGATCTTATTCCTACTCATGGGCCGTTTACCCATTTTATTCACCTCCTAGATGAAATAAGCAAAAATTAATGTTCCAATTTTCTTCATGAAATTTTTGGAACATTACAGTCCTCCCCTCTCAAAGATTGCTTGTCCTCAAGCAAGTGCAAGGATAGACTGAGTTCTTTTCTTCTCCTCTCCCTGTAGCATCCTTGTATGATGATCTCATCCATGGAAAGTGATGCTATCTCATCAATCAAATCTCCACAATGCTCCTCCTTAGCATGCAAGTCAGCTATCAGGTCATCATCATGTAAAAGTGAAATACTCAAGAGGATAGCAAAGTGATGTCTAGAGGTCCCCTTGAAGAATGGGATCTGAAATAGAATGGGAACTAACCTTCCCATATGGATCCTCCATCTCCAAGCTATGAGCCATGCAAAATGAGTCACCTTCCAACTAGGCAAATCTTGAAAGCTGTCATCCACCTTTAGCTCCGGCAAAGTAGGTGGGATGAAAATATGCACATGGTAAGCAATGTAGCCTACCCCACGCTGTCCATCTCTCCACTTATGATAAGTGTATAGTGCTGGCTGTCCATGGGTTGCAATAAGTTTTCCCTCAAGTGGAAAAATGAGGACTAGACCTCCAAATATCTCTCCCCCAACGCTGCAAATCAAGCTGGCCCAAGTTTCGCCATATATGATGGGTTGGAAGTCATCATCATATGGCATCTCCTCTATCATATGGCCCTCCTCATGAAGAGAAAAATGTGTCTATCAAGGTGACCATATCATATCCCATGTTCCCCTTAGAACATGTAGTGCAAACAGTGTGAGGAATTCCTCCCTCAAAGGACACATTCACACAATGTGTCTTCCTCCCAAGCATGCTCCTCATAAAGACAAAAACAATAGAACCATAGGGAGCAAAAATGAGAATCATGCTTGCTTCCATATGCAACAAATGAGAAGGACAATGGTCCCTCAAATGCAGCCAACGCAGCTTGACCCTCAACTGCAATAGAGACTGATAGAATGAGTGGCTTCTCAACCACTTTCCTACTACTCCAATCTCCTCAAAAGTATGGAGGAAGTGAATAATGTAAGGTGTACAATGAACATACCCTCCATAATATGCATTTTCCCCATGTCCTCCTAGGGGATGGCCATCAACCATGCTTATGGTGTCAGCTAGACCATGAAGCTCAAAAGAAAGGTTGCTCCTCCTTGGAGCAATATCCTACACATGTATGGTTAAGGGACATATACATACATCATATGAATGCTCATGTAAACAACAATGAATACCCTTACCATAATCTCTGCTCATACAAATGGAGTGGCTAAAAAATGAGTCTCCTCTCATCCTCAAAATGGAAAGAAGTGGCTGTGGTAACTCTCTTAAAGAGTCATGTCTCTCCTCCATCTCCATCTGGTCCATGCATCTACTCATATGCTGATATATCTCCTCCACAAAACCCATCCTAAAATACCCCTCCATGATGGTGTGGTATGCTCTCATAAAAAAGTGGGGCTGAAAAGAAAATCCTTCCGAGCTGCTTGTAGAAACTTCTCCTTGAGCTTGGAAGCTCTAGGAAAGAAGACCCTACCATGATAAAAGATGACCCCATCTCTGACTAAATATGCCTCCAAGTGCAACTGGCCATCCAAGATCATGCAAGTAAAAAGATCCTTGGAATACTCCACCAATAGCTGGGAGCTCCAATGTGGATCTATCTTCCATAGTAAAAGTGCTGATGATCTCTCATGAAGAGCATCTGTCATATGGTCATCCTCCTCTTTGACATCTCCTATGCCAAAGATGCAAGTTGGAAGGTTGCTAACCTTCCCCTGCTGCTTCTGCCACAACGCAGAATCTGAAATGGAAGTGGGTGATGCTGATGTTGAGAGAATGCTCTCTCTCTCCTTGAGTCTACCCCAGACTCCCAGCGCTGTATCATGCTCTCTCCAGGTCTCCAACCTCCTGAGATCAATGCTTGGTGCCTCAAATAATGAAGCATCCATCCTCCTCTCCTGATCCAGTGATCTCCTCGGAAAAATGTCTCCATGAAATGAGACATCATCATCAAAAGATGACTGAATAGATGAATGGAGATAATCCTCCATGCTTCCACTGCGCAATCCAATCATCTTCTTAGGTGCATCAACCTCCAAAAATGAATAGGGATGTGTGCTCCTCATCACATCATGATAGTCATCCTCCCTATCTTCTCCTTGTGTCTCCATGGTTCTACACCTCCTCAAAATTGGCACAGATAGAACATGAGTTGTTCCTTGATCTCCTCATATGAGATCCCGGGGACTTTCTTACAAAGATGCAAGCATCCCTATATTTGGAGCAAGAGCTCCTCCTTCCTCTGCATGAGGTGCTAGATCAACTCTAGATCTAATAGCGATGTTGCCCTCAATATCTGTAAAATGTGTGGGCAATCTTCCAATGATTTGATCCCTCTTTGGAAAAGAGACCCCCATGCCTCCTTGCTCAAAAGTGTGAGAAGAAAGTTTCTCCTTTGGCAAAGTATGGTGCAAGTTTTCAGCCTCCCTCATGGTTTTCTGAAATGGCATTGTGTTTTTATGCATGGGTTTTGTTTGAGTTTTCTCATTCAGCCCCTCCATGTGTTTCTCATGAATCCCTCTATCAAATCTTTTCACTAAGGCCATAGTGAAATTTGCATAAGATATAAAATTTACATTTCTTAAAGAAAATGATTCAAAGATCCACCAGGCATAAGCCTTACCTCTCAAATGCAGCACTGCAACTTTGATGGCTTCATCCTCCGGAAGTTGGTGCTGCTGCAAGAAGGTTTCTAAATCTTCAACCCAAGCTTTGGCTGAACATTCAGGTGAACCCTCAAAGGTAGATAGATGAAATCTATCCTGCTACTCTTTCCCATTCACCTTCATCTTGCAAAACTCTGAAAAACTGAGATGATCTCTGAATTTCTGAGTTTGAAGTTCATACTCCTTCAAGAAATCACTAAGGGTTTCCCTCCTAGCAACCTCTTCTCTTCTTTCCATCTCTCTTTCGGAAATCTAGGGCATGTGACTGCGCTGTACAAGATGGTGTGTAGTTGCATGCTCTCACTCCTCCAATCTAGAGTTTAATTTTGAATCAAACCCTCTAGGAGATTCTATATACTTCCTCCAGATCTCCTCATAATCTACATGGATCATATATACAGATTTAGGAAGAAGCTTGGTAATCTTATCCCCTTTTTCTTTTTCTTCTCCAAATGATGGAGTCTTTCTTCTGCTTATTTCTTTGTCTCCTTGATGAGAATAGGAAGTGCAGGGTTCTTCCTCTTCTTTCTGCATATCCTCCTTGGGGAGGTTATTCATGGATCTAAAATATGATGAGATTAAACTCATCCTCTTCAATATTTTTATCTTCTTGGGCTTAGACTCACAGGTTGAGCCAAGAAAGCAACTCCGATACCACTGTAATGTTCCCAAATCAGAATAGTTAGCAATCCATGGCTGGAAAACACATTTTCCAGAGATGGAGGTAGCAGGATTTGAAACCAGGACCTAGATCCTTTAGATCAATGCATCTAAGAATGAAATCCAATAGATGGCTCCAAAGAAATCCTTCTAAGGTGGTTAAACATATCTACCACACTTAGATGTCCTCAGAAAATGCCCGTTGAGGGACTGCAACAAGTGTAAGCACATAGAATGGAAAGACAACGTTATTTAATAGCTGTGAACACATGAAGATATGTATAGCAAAAAAATATATGATATAGTAGCAAATGTATACAATGTGTGGAGGAATCAATCACTCCAACTAGGCAATGGAAGCCTTAATGAATCATGTACAAGGCAATGAAGCAATACTGCTATGAAAAATATCATATGACTAAAATAACGCAGTTTATAGGAGATACTGCTGCATACAAAATGAGAATAGGATGATATGAAAATATTAGCTCAAATAAATGAGGGGGAGAAAGCTATCAACCCCTGAAAAGACTAATACAACAATAATACACAGTCCTTGGAAGGATTGGCTACAATATACATCAACATGGCGAATCTGCAGAAATGCCGGAGTTGCTGGGAAACAGCTGCAACTCAATAATAGAAATACATGGATATGGCTGAAGATGATGCTCAAACTGAAACAAACCTCCTCCAATGGATCTCTCAATGCAAGGCTGATCCCGGCACTGAAGATCTTTCCCTCCAAGAAGCAGGTGCAACCTCTCACTGCAAGTGTGCACTGAAATAACGCAGTCTTGAGGATGGACTGTGCTGTCTATGATGGGAGATGTTGGCCTTGGTGCCAAGATGTGAAAAATATCTCTGAAATCCCTTTCACTAACCTCCCGGAGCAAGAGAAACTCCCTCCTTTGAAAGATAAGCTAAAGAGAAGTGTTGTGGAACCCTCCACTGCAATGCCCCAGAAACACTGCGTTATACTTGAGAAGAAATAACACAGTATCTTAAGAATGGATTTGGCCTTGAGCCAAGATGTGGAGAATATGAAGTACAATCCTTCAAGAGGCCTCTCAAGAAGGAGAGGAAATCCTAAATAGGAATCCCTCGTGCTAAGCAACACTGCAACTCTGTTGAACAGATGGAGTGTGCAATTTGTCTGAATAGAAAAATAATCAAATGATCCAAGATGTCTCACTATGGCTGCCTCCTCCTCTTCTTATACAAGTGAATGCCTCTTTTCCATGGACCCCACACATTAGGGTTTCATCCACAAGGAATATTTCTCCCTCCAAAACTGCGCTGTCTTCTCATGCAAGCTACACCTTTAGGCAGTGTTGTTGACTTGGTCAAACTTGACCTTGTCCTCATGCAATTTCCCCTTTTCACACTGGAAGGTGCAAAATTAAGCTGCTCCATTGATCCTTTTCACATTATGAAGGATATTATTCCTATTCATGGGCCTTTTACCCATTTTATTCACCTCCTAGATGAAATAAGCAAAAATTGATGTTCCAATTTTATTCATGAAAATTTTGGAACATTACAGCCTCATGACCGGTGCAAGCATCAATTACTTGGTCGATAAAAGGGGTAGGGTAGTTGTCCTTGGGAAAAGATTTATTTAAATCTTGGAAATCAGTGCAGACTTGGATGGTGCCATGTTTTTTCATGACGAGTATAGGGTTGGAAACCCACGACGTGTAAGTGATTGGGTAGATGAACCCATCTTTGTGAAGCTTGTCAATCTATTGCTTGATTTCTTCTACCTTAGATGGGTGTAATTAACGCTTCTTTTGGCGTACTGGTGGTACATTAGGCCAGGTGTCAATGTGGTGTTCTACGATGGTAGGGCTAAGCCCTGGTATTTCGAATAATCCCATGCAAATATTTCCATGTACTCTTGTAACAAGTTTGTGTAAGCGACTACCTCGTCTGGGGAGCATGTTTCCCCTAGTGAGATTTCTTCGATTTTTCCTGGTTTTCTTGAGATATTCACCTTAATAGTTGGAAAAATATTTGACATATTCCATTCCTCGAACGCATCAGGCGCTGGGATAGGGTTTTTTAACCAGTCTACCTTCCCAAATGGGAGAAGTATTTAGATTCAATGGCGTATATATCTTGGGTTTCTTGGTTGTTAAGCCTGAATTTTTTTTTTCTTTAAGAGAAAACGAGCGGTGATGCATTGAGTCCCACGGACAATCTGGTTCTGTCATGGCCTCTAGAATATCCTCATCTGAATGAAACAATATGTCTAAGGGGGAATTAGTTTGTACGAGGCCTTGAGGAATTGGTTCGGTCCTAACAGTGCTGGTAGATAGACATGAATATGATTCCATGGTTGATGTCGTGGAACCAAATGAGGTTGATAGGGTGTAGACGGGTTGGGTTTGTACCGACGATGGTACTACTATTTTTGTGATAGTTTTAGTGGTCTTGACACCAATGAAAGATGAGCAGACAACACGAGTCATGGTTCCCATGCACGATGAGATGAATCATATATGGTGTTGTGTGTCGCCAGTGTTAAATGGTGGAAGAATTTCTGTTATGGTATTTTTTTGAGAGAAAAATCGTGCTCTTATGGCGACGTACTAAGGGTATGCTCATTTTACTGGATTTTGAAGCTACGTTGAATGCAAAGATGTCGGAATGTTTTCATCAGGGGGAACATCTTTGTTTTTTGGTTATGGCTTGTGCAAATGGTGCATGGAGTAAAGGTGCCTATCGAGTATATGGTGTGAGAACTGACACTACTTCCCATGCCTGAAGTGGATGCTTGGAGATGGTTTGGCATTGGGACATGTTTTTGTTTCTACCATCTTCAAGTCTTTGGTTTTGGTCAGTCTGGCTCCTTTAGGGAGTTCAAAATCAATGCTTCCCTTGCCACTCGTAACCTTGGGAGGTATTCACAATTCATAGTGTGGTGGAATCGTGAGAAAATTCTTCAATAGCAGCATGTGATCTTCTCCTGATTAGAGAGATGGATATGTGGTATGGTGGTGACCATGTGAAGACTGTAAGTGAGTTTCTTGAGTTCCTAACATTGACCATGTGGCATTTTCTATCGCATAGAACACATGTTGTTCTTGGCTAGTTTCGTGCCCTGCTAGGATGATTGGTCGCCTTAGCCTTCCTAGGGTTTTGGTAATGATGGGGGGCAGGCTTCCTTGCACCAGGCTGACTTGGTTGTAAACCAGTTACATCCGGGTATTTTGTGACCAATGAGTGTATGGTGTCTAACAAAGGTCGAAATTGGGGGATGTAAGTACAATTTCGAGTGTGATGGTTGTCGTGACAAATCAGATAAGACTATGGCTATTTAGTTCTCCACTCCCTTTGGACTGTTGGAGTAATGGGGTACCATTTGCGGAAATATAAAAAATTTGGGCATTGAGCAATCAAATGATTGTGGGCATCGCATAATCAGTACGATGGGTTTCTTAGTGGAGGGCGGTTGGGGGTGATGAGTTGCCCCCTTGTTGGCCATTTTTCTGCTGATATGAAGAGGATGGACCTGGTTGTCTCATTCTATTGAGTTTTCGAACTTTCCATTGAGTCTAAATCCGATTCGTCTACTGCAGCGAGACGTGTTATGGCTTGGCATAAAAAATTTAACATCGAACATAATCAGGGGATGTAGGGACAACGACAAACTAGGTGGTTGCATGAACACACACGACACGAATACTAGACTACTCATAGGCTGTCGTAGTATACTGGGTTGACTGGGTACCATCTTTGAAATAAATCTAGAGCTGCACAGTCAGGGATGAAGTGATCTTGTTCATCACAAATTGCAAAGAGTTGGACTGGAGCTTGAGGAAAATTACGAGGAGGAGGTGGTCGTTCATGTGACCATATTTCCTCTGACACATACAATATGGTCCTTGTTGCTTCCATCCTTTGAGTTTTAGTATTGTTTGCGGATTCTGTGTCCGAGCTGGCTAAGTTAGGGTTTTCAACGATGAAGCGTCGCATGAAATCCAACATAGACTAGAATTGATGAAAATGGGGACAACGATGCACGTGGTGGTTGCTCAGAAAAATCTGACATGTATGTTGTCGATGCCGAACTATGTTGCTTTAGGCAACTCGTGGAACTTGATACCAACGATTAAACGCCCTTAACTCGGGGCACTATGTGACTAAGTGATCAGGCTCGTCACATAGTGGGCAAACTGGGACCTGCAGTGTGGCCTTCGTTTGTTGTCTCTGCTCCGTTGGGGTGACTGTATATGAGCAAGATGTAGGCTCCTCTCATATGTACAATATGGTATTAGTTTCTCCCTTGTCCATTTGCATGGGTGGAGCGGAGGGGTCCTGTTGGTAAGATTTCTCTAGGGCTTGCAAGGCATCCCTATATTGTGACATCTATGGGAAATGATGGGTATAATGCCCATAATGGTCACATATGGCGCATGCATGATTTGTGCGTAATGAATTCCCTTATTTGTTTGTGGCATGTTCCTTTTTATGGGAACTGGAGGACGCGACATTTCTTTCGGTGTGTAGAAGAGGTTTCAATTCATCTATCTCTGGGAAAATATTAGTAGGATGGCCTATGATATCACACAATGTGCAAGGCTGTAATGCCCTAGGTAACTTGGGGGCTTCGAATTTCTTCCCTTTTTTGTTAATTTTCTTGGTCGCATTAGCTGGAGGTGCTAGAGGTGTTTCGTTAACCGTTGTGGCCCCCTGAGGGGCGATAAAGGTTATTCCTGTAGAGGTGATGTCTGGACTTCCTAGCATAGCTGGTGGGATGTTAGGTCCCTATATTACTAGTTTAGTCCCTTATTGTTATTAGTGTAGCCCCCTTATTGTTATTGTTATACCCCTGTAACCCCAATATTGTTATTATTGTGCCCTTACATTATTATTGTTAGGTCAACTAGGAGTATATTGTGGCCCCATGGACTCCTATATATAGAAAGAGGTTTTGGTCATTTGTATCATCCAAGAATTGTTCATTTATGTAATGTATTGGAGGTTTCCCCCTTGAAGTGGCTGATTTCTAAGGCATTGATCTCTCTTTTCTTCTATTTTTGGAGTTGGTTTCATAACATTTGGTATCAGAGCTTTGGATTCTAGGGTTTCACTGCTCCAAACAGGTCATCGTGGAATTTTCGCTATAACGTTTTTTATACGATGGTTCAGAAGCTAAAACTTTTACAGAGTGAAGAAAAAATCCTAAGGAACGTCATGGGAAAATTTCAAATCTTGGTTTGCAATATTTTCGGAGATATGATCTGTGCAAGTTAGGTATTTTTGCAAGCTTCTTAATTTAACCTAAACAGGTCATCGTGGCAGTTTCACTATAACTTTTTTTCTACGAGGGTTCAAAAGCTGAAAGTTTTACAAAGCGAATTCGCAATCCTGAGGAACGTCGTGGAAACATTTCAGAGCTTGATTCACAATATTTTTGGAGATAGGGTCTATGGAAGTTAGGGATTTTTCAGCCTCTCGAATTTCATCTCAAAGAGGTGACCGTGGGAAAATAGTCATAACTCTCTCTCTGAGCATTAGATTGAAATTCTGTAAAAAGTGGCCGCAAGTACACGGACTGTAGTTTCCTCTATATCAATTTCAGAGTAGGAGGAGGAAATAGTGACACATGGCACGCCGTATAAGGTCGCTCTACTAAACCAATCCATAATTAGGTCATTATGGCAGATTGGGCATAACTTTGTCTTAAAGAATCCAAATTAGTTTAGACTTCTAGAATTTGAAAGAAGATTCAGAGAGCTATTATAGGTCCCAATTTTAGATATTGAAGATCCAAAACCACAAATATAGTTCAGTTTCAATATCGAGCTCCTCAAAAGAAAGAAAAAGGTGTGTATTTTTTTCGAATTACATAAGTCTCGTTTGAAAAAATTAGTTTGAATTTATTCCAAGGAAATATTGAAGAATAGATATCAATATTGGGTTCTAAAATTCCCCCTAAAAATAATTCAACACCCATTAAGCCTTCAGAAGGCTCTACTATGACTCATGAAGACGAAGAAATGCAACATGAGATATCAAAATTACAAGAGCAAGTGCACCTATCGCAAAGAGAAACAAAAAATGAAATGGAAGTTTTGAAGAAAGGCGTGGAAACTAAGATGGATGGTTTGAAGAAAGGCGTGGAAGCTAAGATGAATGGTTTTGAAGCTAAGATGGATGGCATGGAAGTGGGCATGGAAGCTAAGATTGATGACATGGAAGGTAAGATCGATGAAAACATGAAAGACAACATGGAAAACATGAAGAATGATCTAAAAGCATACATGGAAGGCTTGATGACAAGCTTAAAACAAGAAACGATTCCTAATGGTGAAAAGATAGCAGAGGAAACTCATGATGAGAACAAAATAAATGTTAATCGTGATTTCATAAACTCGAATGTTTGATGGAATACCTTCCATATTCCAAAGATCGATGTGAGGAATTTTTATGGCAAGGATCACGTAACATGGATACTACAGATGGAGCAATATTTTGATCTCAATAATGTGAAAAACACACAAAAGGCACGCATTGCAACTTTGTATTTAGAGCAAAATACATTTGTATGGTATAGATGGATTTTCTCCCATAAAAAAATTGTCACTTGGTCAATTTTTACGGAGAAATGATAGCACATTATGAGGATACGAAAACACGCCTTCTTTGCTTGATTGATAAATCGCAAACAAAAGGGTTCATTGGTGGAGCATATTGAGGACTTCCAAAAATTGAATATAAGGGTAACTGATATTCTAGAGGAACACATGGTTGATGTCTTCATAGGGACTTTAAAGGATAACATCCAACATGAAGTTCACGTTTGGGAACCTAATTCAATGGAAAAGGCATTCAAGTTGGAAAGAAAAATTGAATGCAAAATTATGGCAACAAGGAAGCATACCACTCACATATATAAATATGGAAGTGTTTCTAATCCTAGACTTCCACAACCTACAAGGTTGACATCACAACAATTGGAAGAGAAAAGACCAAAAGGGCTTTTCTACGGTTGTGATAGCAAATACACTAAAGGTCATAAGTGTGCTGAGAAGAAATTATTTTACATAGATTGTGAAGAGGAAGAAGAAAATGAAAAAGAAGAGGATATACACCAGGAACCAACCCTAGAAGAGGAAGAAATGAATCTGACCATATCGTGTAATGCACTGGCAGGAATTACCACTCATCGAACTCTCAAGATACAAGGACAAATCAAGAAGAAAAAGGTAATAGTGTTGATTGATTCAGGTAGCACCCATAATTTTATTCATTGTAAGGTAGCCAAGGAATTAAATTGTTTCCTATACCCAGCACCGGAATGTCAAGTGATGGTTGCAAATGGAGGAACTATAAATTGCTCTGGAAAATTCCATAATATCAAGCTAACCATGGGGGAATATGTATTGAATAGTCCAATGCTTTCCATTCCAATGGGAGGTGCTAATGTTGTACTAGGAGTACAATGTTTACAATATTTGGGGACGGTAGCTTTTAATTTTCAAGAAATTTTCTTGAATTCTTTTTTTTTTTTTTTCAGAAGGAAAGGAGGTCAAATTACGGGGTATCGCAGGGTAGCCGGGAAAGATAATAAGCTCTAATGTCATGACAAAACTTTTGAAGAAATAATGACAAGGCATAGTTGCACAATTATGCTCACTAGAAGTTCCAACATCAAAATCATCTATTTCTGCAGATCTCCAAAAATTCTTCGACAATCATTCCAAGGTGTTTTAAACTCCCAAAGGACTCCCACCTATTCATGATCATGATCATGCTATTCATTTTATTCTAGGAAGTGTTCCTCCAAACATCAGGCCTTATAGATATCCTTATGTCCAAAAGAGCGAAATTGAACGTATGATTGAGAAATGTTAGAGGCTGGCATAATTCAACCTAGTCAAAGTTCTTTCTCTGCTCCAATAGTATTGGTGCACAAGAAGGATGGATCATGGAACATGTGTTCGGATTATAGGGAGCTCAATAATCTCACCATTAAAGATAAATTTCCCATTCCTGTGATTGATGAATTATTGGATGAATTACATGGAGAAATTTATTTTACCAAGTTGGATCTTCGTTCAAGATATCATCAAATTAGAATGAAGACTGAAGATATTCCGAAAATAACATTTCGAACTCATGAGGGTCATTATGAATTTTTGGTCATGCCTTTTGGCCTTACCAATGCACCTTCTACATTTCAAGGGTTGATGAATTCCATTTTCAAACCCTTCCTTAGAAAAATTTGTGCTAGTATTTTTTGATGATATACTAATCTACAATAGGTCTTGGAAGGATCATGTTCAACATGTTGACAGGGTGCTCAAACTATTGCAGGAGAAACAATTATATGCAAAAACATCCAAATGTTTCTTTGGAGTACAAGAGGTGGAATATCTGGGTCATATTGTATATCACGAGGGTGTTAAGGTAGACCCTAACAAAATTAAAGCCATTAAGGAATGGAAAGTCCCCACAACCATAAAGCAGTTGCGAGGATTTATCGGGTTAACAGGGTATTATCGCAAGTTTGTTAAGAATTATGGGAGAATAGCAGCACCTCTAACAACATTATTGAAGAAAGATGCATTTTCATGGACTCTTGAAGCAACTAAGGCCTTTGAACATCTTAAAGAGGTTATGTGCCTAGCACTGGTCTTAGCTACGCCAGACTTCACAAAAACTTTTATTATGGAATGTGATGCCTCAAGAAATGGAATTGGTGTTGTTTTATTGCAAGAAGGAAGACCCATTACTTTTGAAAGTCATCCGATCAAAGGAAAGTATTTACAGAAACCTATTTATGAGAAGGAAATGTTAGCAATACTGCATGCACTAAAGAAATGGCGAACTTACCTAATGGGAAGACACTTCAAGGTAAAAACTGATCATGATAGTCTTAAACACTTTTGGAACAAAGACTATCTTCAGAAGAGAAGAAAAAATGGGTCACAAATATGTTGGGTTATGACTTTGAAATAATCTACAAAAAAGGAAAGCTTAATGTTGTTGCAGATGCACTCTCAAGAAAGAATGAAGAGGTGGAAGCATTGCTTTGTGCCATTTCTATTATCCAACCAGATTGGATAACCGAAGCAAGTGATGAATGGAAGAAGGACAAAGATGTATGGACACTCATTCAAAAGTTGCAGCAAGATCCTAGTACATCTGATACATTTAGTTGGAAAAATGATTCCTTATGGTACAAAGATCCCTTATATCTTTGTAAGAATTCCCAACTAAAACAAAAGATTCTTCTGGAATTGCACACTTCTCCTTTAGGAGGACACTCAGGATTTTTAAAAACTTACCACAGGGTGAAGAAAGAATTTTTTTGGGATGGCCTTGAATCTGATATTCAAAATTTTGTGGCGGAATGTTTGGTTTTCCAGCAGAATAAAGTTGAGACAATTAAGACCCTGAGACTTCTACAACCTTTATCCATTCCAAGTCAACGTTGGGAGGAGATTTCAATGGATTTTATCACGGGTTTACCTAAGTCCGAAGGAAAGAGTGTCATCATGGTGGTAGTTGATAGACTTACCAAGTATGCACACTTTTGTGCATTATCTCATCCATTTAAAGCAAGTACAGTTGCTACTACATTTATGGACACAATTCAAAAGCTACATGGAAACCCAAAGATTATTGTGAGCGACAGAGATCCCATTTTTACTGGAAATTTTTGGACAGAGTTATTTTCTTGTTTGGGTACTCAATTAGCTCATAACTCATCTGATGATCCTCAATCCGATGGTCAAACTAAGATAGTGAATAAATGTTTGGAAGGATATCTTTGTTGTTTTGTATTGATAAACAAACACAATGGGTCAAGCGGTTACCTCTCGCTGAATGGTGGTATAACACTTCCTTCCATACTGTAGCAAAAATGACCCCATTTATAACACTTTATGGATATCATCCACCATCCATCACATCACCTTTAAGAGAAAATTATAAGGTTCAAGCAGTGGAAGATCACATCGAACATCAACAAGAAGTTCTCCAACTCTTAAAGGATAACCTAAATTTGGCACAAAATCGAATGAAACAACAGGTAGATCAACATTGCAGCAAGACAAGTTTTGATGTAGGAGACTAGGTATTTTTACAGCTACAACCATACAAACAAATGTACCTCAAGCAAGCTAAGAAGGATAATAAATTATCTCCAAAGTACTATGGTCCTTACAAGTTGTTGCAAAAGATTGGTACTATGGCATACAAATTGGAGCTTCCTGTTTCTTCATGAGTGCATCCAATTTTCCATGTTTGATGCTTAAAGAAGGTTATAGGTGAAAATATTTCAGTTCAAACAATATTGCCAGAACTTGATGAGGAAGGAAAAATCATATTGAAACCTGAAGCGGTCATGGAAACAAGAACTTGACAACTACGAAATCGATCAATTTCAGAGTATCTCATCAAGTGGAAGAACTTACCCATTGAAGATTCTACATGGGAGGATGAGAATTTTATATAGAAGCACCCAGAGCTACTCAAGTGTTGAGGACAACACTTTTTTGAAGGAGAGGGGCATGTTATGCCCCTATATTACTAGTTTAGTCCCTTATTGTTATTAGTGTAGCCCCCTTATTTTTATTGTTGTACCCCTGTAACCCCAATATTGTTATTATTGTGACCTTACATTATTATTGTTAGGTTGGATAGGAGTATATTGTGGCCCCATGGACTCATATATATAGAAGGAGGTTTTGTTCATTTGTGTCATCCAAGAATTGTTCATTTATGTAATGTATTGGAGGTTGCCCTCTCGAAGTGGCTGATTTCTAAGGCGTTGATCTCTCTTTTCTTCTATTTTTGGAGCTATCTTCATAACATGGGACCAAATACCACACGGGTATTGTGAAAGCCATATTCAGCCATATTATAGTTTCCAAGACTTGTTTTGACACAAAACCAGGTGGGGGGTATAAAAATGGGGTTTGCGAAATGGCGTAGGGTAGGAATGTCGTGCCGGTGGCTTCGGCCTCCGTACTAATGGTTTCTATGTCTGGGCTAGTTTCGGTGTTTGATGAGAGAATCATGCACACCGGTGCCCTCGTGATTTCTAGGACTCCCTCTAGTATAATGGGGGGATATCCTAGGAATGACCCTAGGATGGATGATGGTTTGAACTGGTCGGGGCCAAACTATGCATACCGTGTAAGTGGTTTCGTAGTTGTGTCTACGTACGGTAACACAACATCGAGAGCCATCATGGGTTTCTTATTGTAGTACGTGAGTTGGTCAGTGGTGAAGAACCAATCATCATGGGGAAACATCATTACCCTAAAGACAGAGGATGCAATTGCAGTCATAGCGTACATATAACTCCACCCGAGGAGTATGTTGTAGTCTAGCTGCGCATCTAATACCTCAATGTCTATAATTACTGTCTTTTCGGCTGGGTTTATAGGGACATTTTGATATAGGCCAATGGGGGCTGAAGGGTGACCGTTATATGCTCTAAGCATGATTTCAAATGGTTTCAATTCAGGTGATCCTAACTTTTTCCAAACGGATTTGGACCGATGCATGTGGACTCTCCTTCATCGACGATGCATCAGTGTATGGTGATGTTTTGAACTGAAACCAGTATTTGGAAAGCGGCTAGAGAAGGAAGCTTGGGGCTTGCCTTGTCTAGGTAGAAAGCCATTAGGCGGGGATCAGAAGGGTCGACAGTGCCTAACACAGAAAGTAAGGCTTTATGTTTTCTTGGGCACGATTGTAGGACTTCCAAGGCTGAAATAGCAGCTGGTGATTGTGCTAAATCATCAACTATGCTATAGCTAAGAGCAAATTTAAAGTGATGTCCTATGTGCCTAGTTGGTACCTTGACCGTTTTCGGAAGGGGCTCTATAGGTACTTTGGATATGGTTAACGGTGTAGTAGGTGCACTCATACTTCTACTTGATGGGTTTTTATCCGGGGGTGTACCATAGTTCCTATTCCTTTTTTGGAAGAAAAATTCTTCACTAGTCATGTAAATTTCGTGACTGTCGACCCCGGTATCATTTTGGGGTGGTTATTGTTGTTGGGTTTTAACCACTACTTGGTGGGGGGAAGGATCCTACATTACAGGAGGCTGTTGAGTAGGCCCCCCTTGTCCATAGTTAACTTGAAGTTTTTTCAATTTGGGGAGCTCAGGACAGTGGTGAGTGTAATAACCGTATTCACCACATATGGCACAAGAATGATTTTTCCTTAGACTGGATCTCTTGTTTTTCCCTTGGGAGTTGTTATTTGGCTCTTGGTTTTGATTTCGATTGGGCTTTCCCCCAGAATGAGATTGTGGGGGGCGTTGTTGATATCTGCATGCCTGTCCAAAGTCTCCCTTTTGTTTATTCCTAGGCTTAATTTTTCGTAGCATTTGGAGGGTTATTGTGGTTCTACTGGTCATAAGACTGTCACTGTTAAGCCTGGGATGGTTGCACTAGGTTCACCGACGCATTGTTTTGCGATGGTGGATTTTGTGAAGGGAAAGGGTGATATAGGTTCCCCTGTCCCTGATTGGTGTAAGATTGCTGGGGGGGTTCTCTTGCATCAACATTCCTAGCTAAGTACTGGTACCCTTGCAAGGAAGGGTACGAGCCTCCCTGCTATTGATGGTATGGTATCACCCTATTCGTCATATTATGCAAAGGTGGAGATTGACTTTGGTGGTAGCCAGGTTGCGACATGACCGTATGAGTATCATCAGTACTGGATATTGCTGCCTAGGTGACCTTGAGTCAAGGAATCGATTAAACTGTCTGTAGTATTCGACGTGACTGGTAACTCTCTATAAGTTGGCAGGTGCGGGGCGTTTGGCAGGACATAGTAAATATATCCTGACATAGTGTAGATGAGTTCAAGCTGTTGGGCTTTGCTAATGCCATCCTCTTTGGAGGTAGGTGTCGCCATGTATTTGTGATATCTACTGTGAGAGTTTTCAAAAATAGGTCCAACAACACTCTATCGTCGAGTTTGGCTTTACACAAACTGCGATGTCATTGCCATTCGTGGAGATGGTCCGATATATGGACGGCTGGAGTTTGCCTAAAATGAGTCAGCACATTAGCAGATTTTGAAGTCTAAAATGGGCCTCCTAAGGAAATTATAAAATAATAGTGGAAATAATAAAATAATATTTGATGACATCATCAAATTTTAGAGGGGAAAAAAGAAAAAACTACTTTTTCAACTCGTATTTTCAACTTATCTCTCAATTTTTTTACTCAAATTTCGAGTGGGAGTACTCTTTGGATGAAAAATTTAATTCCTCATCCAAGGAGTACCGACGTTGCATACTTTTGATGGACCCTGCTACATGAAAAATGAGAAATACATAAAAACGCGATTGCAATCATGTTTTTTCATGTATTTCTCATTTTTCACATAGCAGGGTCCATCAAAAGTATGCAACATGGGTACTCCTTGGATGAGGAATTAAATTTTGCATCCAACAAGTACTCCCACTCGAAATTTGAGTAAAATATTTGGGAGATAAGTTGAAAATACGAGTTGGAAAAATAGTTTTATTATTTAATTATTTTTTAATCTTTTTACCCTTTTACTTAAAAAATGGTGAATCATCCCCCATGGTTGACATCATCATATTGAATCCTATTGGTTCTTATAAAGTTTATTTTGGTTGTACATTTTTCTTAGGATGTCCATTTTAGACCTCAAAATTCCCCTAATGAGTTCCATTCCTAAATCATGGTGAATGGGCAGCTGAAAATAGGTGAGGAATGTGATAGCGAGGGCGCTAAAGGTTCCATGTGAAGCAAAAGGCTGCTCGACATACCATTTCGCCGCAGGCCCTGTTAGGGTGCATTGAAAAAGTCTTAATAGAATAGTACCATCAATGATACTATTGGACGAATAACACAGGTGGAAATTCATAATATGATTTCCTGGATACTCCGCTTGCTTCCCTTCGAAATTTGGTATATCCAAAGGGAGCTTCGTGGGCATGGGATGCCAATTAGGGCTATCAGAAATGGGGTAATTAGTGAACTTCATTAGATTTGGAAGATTAAGTGATGCTAAGAAGGGTAACTGAGTATTGACTTCCATTGTACACCGTGGAAAAATATGTGTCTAAATGTGATGGCTTATGGGGTGTGCCTGGGGAATATTACCCTATGGTATGCCCTGATGAATATTCTGCAGACTCCTTGAAGGGGTAGCACTCCTCTGCCCTCTAGGGGTCATGGGAGGAGTTGAGTGTAGTGACCCTGCTGGGGTTTCCACTGGTGTGGTGTTGGGTGACCCTTGGGGGTTTCCAATCACATATTCTCTGATAAAGGATGAACCGATAATGGTGGCAGTGTGTCATCTTCTACGCCTAAATTGGGAAATACCTGGCACTCCTCCCTTTAATGGGGGGACGTCCAAGAATCGTCTAGATTGACGAGGTCTCGTTGGGTCTGTTATGGTGCTGAATAGCTTAATCTTGGTGATACCTTTGGTTTTTTGGAGGAAGGATTTTTTTTTATCAAAGTAAATATGATCACATGAATAAAACAAAGTGAAAAAAAAAGAGGTAAGTTTTTCTTTAAATTAGCACTATGTGATCAAGCAAGCAAAAAATATGGTTATGTTTGTTTTGCGTATGATACTCAAAAGCCTATAGAGCTATTCGTCCTTACACTTTTAATGTAACTGGGACTTATGAAGTTGTCCTCTGATGGGTACTGGGGCTAATATCCCGAAAGGACTGGCGACACCTTCCAGCAACTGAAGAATTGACCAAGGTAATGGTAAGAGGATCAAGTGTTGCCTGCACTGTCACCTATAGGGAAGGATGCCCTAGTTTTGGCCACTAAAGTATCGTTGCCCCACGTGAGTGTTTGAGTCTTGAGCTCTTGGTATTCAACTACCAGTACCGATCAATAGATGGGTCAGGTAGCCCCAAAAAGTATCGCACACACTGGGCCTAAGCTTAACCCCCTCTGAAACAGGTCTTCGGTACCACTCAGGTATTTGTTCCGTGGGAAGATAGAAGGATTTGAAGCTCCCTAAAAATTCAACATCTATGTTTCAAAATGTATTATGACCACGATGGCTTATTGGATGCCTACCCCCGATGGTCCTAACCTAAACTATATTTTATTTTGTGGCCCTAGTGGGGAGAATTTAGTGAGTTCGGTTAGTGATTATTTTTAGAGAGTCTCAATTTTCTTAGGGTGTGCCATAGTGAAGTAACTATAAGAAGAGCATAAAAGCCCCAACAAACTGGGTGCCTTTTGGTCCAATGCTTACCGATTCTTCGTGTGTGATTTGGAGTGTACAATCACAAGTGTTATGAGATGTGGATATGCATGATCCTTTGCAATCCTTTTCTAATTATCCTACGTGTGATTGTTCCTTGCAAAAATAAACAATGTGCGGATTATGGGCCGCTTACACCTTTGCTAGTTAGACTATGTTTTCACTATAGGGAGATGGAAAATTGTCTTAAGAAAGTGTTCATGTACATACCCAGGCTCACCGTGAGGTGCAAGGCTGGCAAATATTACTTTCTTTCTTTTTGAGAGTTTGGTCCTGGTCCCAATTCCTAATGCAAAATTGAACTAATCTAATGAAAAAATTGAAAAAATTTGAATTAGCTAAACATATGTGGATATATGGGCCACTTAATTTTATGATAATTACACTATGTGTTCTACATATTTTATGAGAAACTTGTTTGTTTGGACAACATATGTGGATGAAGGCTACTTACTTTTCCCTACTTAAACTATGTGTAATTTGCAAAAATAAAGAAGTAAAATTAACACTACTTAGTTTCTAAGATAAATTATAGCAAATAAGAGTCCTAACCAATAATGAAATACCAAAACACAGTGATGGTAATTTTTTTATGGGTTTCCAAACACTTTGCAACTGCAAAAAAGGGAAAGACCAAGCAAAAATGGGCTTGCTGCCTATCACACGGCTTATCCACCCACAGGCACAAAACAGACGCCTGTCTAAACAGAATGCGCGTGGTTGGGAACAAACAAAAAAATCCTCCTCCTCTGGGTAAAAATCCTCACTAAGGGTGACTGAAGGTGCTGAGAGGATGCAGGGGTGATTTTGTAGCAAGCTGAGCAAGAAGAAGGGCTTGCATCAACAACCATTAACTCAAAAGAAAGAATCTAGTGGAGTCACCATTCCTATGGTAGTGTATTCGGCGCAGGGGCGAACGAAATACAATTTTCTTAGTAGAGAGGCTTATTACCTACATACAAGTCATAGGTCAAATTAGTTTTTCAAACGTTAGTGGAACATGTTAAACTTTTAATAAGCTAAGCTAAAAGGAAATATAACATGCTACATAGATAATGAAGCAAAAGAAAAATGCACACGATCGAGCAAAAACAAAAAATTCCTCCTCCTCTGGGAAAAATTTCTCACTGAGGGTGACTGAAGGTGATAAGAGGGTGTAGGGGTGATTTTGCAGCAAGATGAGCAAGAAGAAGGACTTGCATTAACAACCATTAAATCTAAAGAAATAATATATTGGAGTCACCATTCCTGTGGTAGTGTATTCGGCGCATGGGTAGACGAAATACACTTTGCTCAGTAGGGAGGCTTCTTACCTACATACAAGTCACATGTCAAAGTGTTTTTTCAAACGTTAGTAGAACACGTTCAAAATTTAATAAGCTAAGTTAAATGGAAACATAACATGCTGCATAAAAAATGAAGCAAAAACAAAACAACATGTACAAGAAACACATTCAATAGAGCAGACACACTAATAAATCAACAATGGAGAGCTTTCTCAATTTATTAGGTGCTGGTAGTTGTAGAAGATAGAATGCTAAATCTCTTGTGGTGGATCCTTCGAGCTATGGAGCTCCAATATCAAAGAAAAGGGGGTCTCTTCCCCTCAATTTTTCACCAAGCCTCTCTTCCCTCTCAAAGGATGGTAGATCGACAATCATGTGGTGAACTCTTCTCTCTTCGATTGAGATGTTGGATGGCCAACAACTGAATCCTTCCAATCCTCTTGCTACAAGAAAACACAAGCTGGTTTGCTAAGGCTAAATTTGGCCAGCATAACAATGTGTCTCCCATTTCTCTTCCCATGGTTGTCTTTTATAGACCAGTTTGAAATTTTCCCTCCTTCTCTTGGTCCAATATGGATGGAAACACAAGAGTGGACGTATGATTCCTTTGTGTGCTGCACTAAAGCCTTAAGGTGGCTCAAAGGTGATTGTACTTGGTTAGTTTGAGTGAGAATTTTTTTCTCCAAGTGTACTAAGTGGTCTCAGATGGTGACATTATGTATCCCCAGGACCGCACAACTATAGAAGGAAAAGCTGCACTGCGCACTTAGAGCCAGTGTTGCCTGCATGCGGTCCAATTTTTTTTCCTTTTGACTTGAGGAAAAATTTAATTTTTAGCTCCTCTAATGTATGTATTCCATGTAAACCTTTATATGTACCTTATGCTTGACATTTTTTAGTGTCTTCTGTCTGTATGATTTTCCAGTGTTAACATGCACTAACCCTAAACTTCGATTCCAAAGTCTCTGCCATTGAAGAAATGTAGGATTTGAAGAATCTCACTATCGAACAACTCCATGGGATCTTGAAAACTTATGAGATGAGAAAATGGGATACATCAGGTATTAGAGAAGCAAATTTCAAGCCACAAACAAAGTGCAAGAAAAATAAGAGCCTAAGGAAACAAGTTACATTTCAGAAAACGAATAAGTGAATTTTGTGAAGAAGCTCCAAGTAGGAACTAGTAGGTTCAAAAGTAAACTTCCTTTTAAATGTTTTTCCTGTGGTAGAGTAGAACACTATGGTGCTAGGTTTCCTTATAAATAAAATCATGAAAAAGGAAAGAATTTTCCAAAGAAGAATGCCAAAAGAAGTTTTTCTAACAAAAAAAAATTATACTCATGAAGATAGTGAATATTTTTCCAATAATGAGGTGATGAATTAGACCAAGTTTGTTAATTACTTATGGCATTTGAAGAACAATGTCTAGATGAATATGATGATGTATTTATAGATGCTCTAGAATAAATTGATAGACTCAAGGTCATAAATAAGAATCAAGAAAAGGAAATCAGTATGTATAAAGAAAACACCCTTGTTGAATAAATAACACAGCTAAAGATCTATCTAAAAGAAGCGAAATTAGTAGAAGAAGCTTTGAAGAAACAAGTCCAAGAAAGAGAAAAGCACTTTGAAAAATTAGAACTTGAAATTGTGGGTCTAAGAAAGGAACTTGAAAAAAAAAAGGCTCTAAATATTAGATTTTCTAAAGGATCCGAAACTTTAGAAGAAATAATTAAAGTGCAACGTTCTCCACTAATCAAGACATGTCTTGGATACAATCCAAATCAAAATGGTGAAACATCAGAATCTATGAAATATTCTAAAAATGTACAAAAAGTTACGTCAATGTGGTAAAAGGAAGGAATAATCATAATTATAAGACTAAAAAAAATAATGAAGGATCAAACTATTCTCAGGAAAAACAACCTTTCCATGAACAAAGGGCAAGCTACTAAGAAGGTATTATACTCCTAGGTATTCTTACTTCAATGGCCAATTATTCACTTGTCACAACTTTGGTCACAAATAGGTTCATTGTGTTGCTTATAAAATGATTATGACTAGAGAAGCAAGAAAATAACATAATGAAAACATGACAAATAAGTCTTCTTATAATGCTTTCTCTCATCTCCAGAATGAAGTTGAATATTCTATTTGCAATAACTTTGGTCATGAATAAACTGAATGCAGAAGCAAGATGAATTCATCTTATCAACATGAATAGGTGATAAAACCTCCGAATGTATGGAAAAATGAAAATTACTTCCTTTGAAAATTTTGGTCTAGCATTGTATGCAAAAGATCAAGAGAATTTATGGTATATTGACAACGACAGTTGAAAGCATATGACAAGTGAAAAAGATAAGTTTGTTTATTTTAATGAAATTAAGAAAGAAAAAAGTGACTTTTGGTAATAACTCACCTGCTACTATTAAAGGAAAAGGGTTTCTGTTTTTAAAGGAAAAGGTTAAGGATGAGAATGTATTATTTTTTGATGGGCTAAGAGATAACTTGTTAAGTGTTAGTCAAATATACGATCAGAGGCATGAAGTTATTTTCAGATCTAAGAATTGCATGGTAAGAAATTTGGATAAAAGTAAGACCATAATCAAGGAAACCAGAACTCCTGGTAATGCCTATATCCTAGAAGGCGACAAAAAGAACTGTTTTTTGAGAAACTCTGATGGATGCTAGATTTGGCACAAAATATTGGGACACCTCAGTTTTTCTCAACTATATAAATCAAGCGAGATGGGAGAAGTTCGTGACTTTCCAAACATTTCTCCACCTGAAAAT
Source organism: Pinus albicaulis (assembly GCA_034641835.2). Lineage (NCBI taxonomy): Eukaryota > Viridiplantae > Streptophyta > Pinopsida > Pinales > Pinaceae > Pinus > Pinus albicaulis. The sequence goes on along the minus strand of CM076584.1, from coordinate 1,302,839,844 downwards.
AGTATTTGAAAATCATGTCAATTTGGTAAGAAATCCAGAGTTCAGTTTAAATCTAAAGAATGTACTTTAGGTAAACCCCTTGAACTTGTTAACACTGATTTATGGAGACTTATGAGAAAGAAGTCTCCTCATGTTGAAAAATACTTCATGCTATTGATTGATTACTTTACAATAATGTGTTGGGTTGGTTTACTAAAGTATAAAGATGAGGCATTTGAAAAGTTTAAAATATTCAAGGCTATAGTGGAAAATGAATTGGAGCTAAAAATAAAATGTCTTAGATATGATATAGGAGGAGAGTTTAAATCACATGAATTTTTCATTTTTGTGAGAAGCATGGCATCAAAAGACAATTTTCCATAACTAAAACTCCTCAACAAAATGGAGTGGAAAAAAGAATTAATAGAACTATTTAACAAATGGAACATGCCATGCTTGATGAGTTGAGAACACCTTAGAACTTCTGGGGAGATCAGTACATACCACCGTGGATATACTTAAAAAATCCCATGTTCAAGTAAATATCGATAAAATTCCATATGAACTCTAGTATGGTAAGCCTGTAATTGTCCAACACTTTAGAATATTTGGAAGCAAATGTTTCATAAAGAAAAATTATGATAATATTGGAAAGTTTGAATCTAGAGCTAATGAAGGAATCCTTCTTGGATACTCTTCCAAAAGTAAAGGTTATACATCTTATAATAAAAGGATCCAAAATATTATTGAAAGTATAGATGTTGTGTTTGATGAAGCATCCACAGGTACCAAAAGGGAAGCAAAATCAGATGATGAACCTATCCCTACTAAATCAAAGTAGTTGTAGGAGAAGAATAAATATAAGCATTAGAAGAAGGAAATGAAAATACAAGTATGTCAGAAAAGACTCCATCAAGGTATGTTCAGAAAAATAATTCTGAATCTCAAATTCTAGGTGATAAGGAATACAAACTAGAATAACTTTTTTTGGATCATCTAGTCACTTAGCCTTACTATCCATAATTGAACCTAAAAATATGAATCAAGCAAGCAAATATGAATGCTATCTTAAGGAAATGCATGAAGAACTTGATCAAATAGAAAAGAGCCATACATGGGAACTTGCACTAAGGCCTCATAATAAAAATTTAATTGGGATAAAGTGGGTATTTAAGAACAAACTGAATGAAAATGGAGAAGTAATTCAAAACAAAGAAATACTTTTATGCAAAGGCTATGCTCAACAGGAAGGGATAGAATTTGAAGAGACATTTGTGCTTATAGCTAGACTTGAAGCCATAAGAATGTTTCTTTAATTTTCTAGCTTTCGTAACTTTAAGGTATATCAAATGGATGTTAAATATGCATTTCTAAATGGGGACCTAAAAGAAGAAACTTATATTGAACAACCTGAAGGATTCATACTTGGAAATGATAAAAATATTGTTTTCAAACTTAAGAAGGGATTATATAGGTTAAAACAAACTCCTTGTGCATGGTATTATCATCTTGACATGTATCTTCAAAAATAATGATTCAAGAAAGGATCTCTAGATAGCAATTTATATATCAAATATGACAAAGATAAAATTTTGGTTGTAGTATTTTATGTTGATGAAATCATATTTGTAAGCAATTCTGAATCTATGAGTCAAGGATTTGCTTCAAATATTAAACATGAATTTGAAATGTATTTACTTGGTGAGCTAACATACTTTCTTGGTCTTCAAGTTCATCAAGATAAAGATGGTATCTTTCTTTATCAAACCAAGTATATTAAGTAGATTATGAAGAAATATGGAATGGACGACTGTAAACTTGTGTGCACACCAATGGAAACAAGACACAATCTTAGCCAAAATGATGACTCTCCTATAGCTAATCAACCTGAATACATATCTATGATTGGCAGCTTGATTTATCTTACCATTACAAGACCAGACATTATGCATGTAGTGGGAATAGTTGGACGATTCCAAGGAAATCCTAAGGAAAATAATCTCAAAGTAGTCAAGAGGATATTCAAGTATCTACAAGGTACTCAATATTTTAGTCTATGGTATCCAAAAAACACAGATTTTGCACTTCATTCTCACACAGATGTAGATTGGGAATGTAATGTTGATGACCGAAAAAGTACTAGTGGAGGAGAATTCTATTTGGTACCTCGCTTAGTTTCTCAGTTCAACAATAATTTCTATTTATTTTATATACCAATAATTGCCTCTTTTTGTACTCAACTTCTATGGATGATCCAAACATTGAAGGACATTCAAGTCACTTGTTCTCAACCTATACCTATTCTCTGTGACAACACTGGTTCTATAAGTATCTCTAAAAACCCTGTTATGCACTCAAAAGCTAAGCACATTCCAATCAAATACCATTTTATTAGAGAGAAAGTTCTTAAGAAAAAAGTTAAGTTGGAATATGTTCCTTCAAAGGAACAAGCTGCAGATTTATTCACTAAGCCTCTTCCACGTGATTCCTTTGAATATCTTAGATACAAGTTAGGAATGATTTATGCTTCTTCACTTTGATGATTTTTCTAACAATCATATCATGTTAAAGGGGGAGATGTGGCTATAAACATCAACATTTTATTTTATATACGTAGATCTTATGAAAGACATTTGAGTGTATACACTATTTTTGATATAGACAATCATGTATGCTTCTCAGTAATGAAAATCAGTAGCACATATTCAAGGGGAGCTTCTCATAGGATTCCATTAGTTCATTATTTTCATTTTGGTTCTAACATTGGTTTGCTGCAATATGTTGGTGATGCTCTTATGCTTCTTAGGGTATTGGCTCATAATGCTTTTATAAAGTTGTTACGAAATCTTGTATTGCTGCCAATGAAATGGTTCTTTGGTGCATTTTCTGCTTGATGAGATGGATATGATCAATTTTGTTGATGAGGAAGTGGCATAGGTTCAGGTGGAGAATCTTATATGCTTCTAATAGTTCATTATTGTTGGCATCATGGTTTTCTAAGCACTCCTTGTTGCATGATGGTTTTTATGATGAATACATTGGCATCTTCATTGATGCGAATATATATATATATATATATATATATATATATATATATATATATATATATATATATATATATATATATATATATATATATATATATATATATATATATATATATATATATATATATATATATATATATATATATATATATATATATATATATATATATATATGTTATTTATTATTATATCATGGGTTATCAATAATGAATAGGTTTCATACAGTGAACTTATGAATTATGTCTATATGTTGTTGATAATGGTGTCTTGCCCTTGATATTTTTAAGGAAAATATATATTCTATGTTAACAAAATATGTTGGTTGATGTTCTTTTTGATCAGTTCTATCCTCCTCAATGATTGGTGATTCTTGGAAGCATTACATATTCGGTCACATATTGATGATATTGAAGAGATGGATGCTACACTATCTTATCTTCCATATTGATGACGAGGATGTTCATGTTGCCCTCATTATGGAATCTATGTTTGTTGCTATCAGATTATTGTGTTTCATATTCTTATATGGTGCATGGTGGTTCCTAAATACTATCATAATATTTATATCTCATTGTTGAGGTCCATGTGTTTGGTTATAAGTGTCATATATGTCTCTTGATGTAAAGGTCATGAAAATACCCATGTTGTAAATCATTTTAAGACTTAGTCATGTATGGGCTATTGGAATCAAGGCATGCTATCTATGTAATCCCATTATTTTTGGACATAGATGTAAAAATTGGGTCCAATATGTTAACCCAATATGTTGGGTGATTGATGTAATTATGGGAGCATAGATTCATTGGTCATCACAAAGGTCATCTTTGTTTGTATATGTATTTCAAGGCTTGTACCTTACTATATATCTTTAGAAGGTCCATCATATGCTCAGGGGGAGCATGGCCAGTATGCATATTTCATGATTCATATCAACAGATCAAACTTACAATAATGAGCACTACTAGGGAATTACTTCATTAAGCCTGGTTCAACCCTTTTCCCTTGCTGTCAAAGGGGGAGAGAAGAATTGGTGTTTTCAGGTGGTTTCCAAACACCAAAGTGTTTTCCATCAAGTCCAAAGAGGGAGATTATAGGCATTATGTCTAATGTGTTGTCCTTGATGGAAACCTACTTGATAAAGATGCACTTAATGTCAATATAGTGATAATAGGATGATTATAGAAATAATGCATATATCAAGAATATTGGTACAATACGTTACAAAGGATATGGACAGAGAAATGAAAATTCAACTATAGATGGATGAAATATGTGAATATTAAAAAGTATACGCGGTATCTGTGAAGAAGGGTCACATATATATGCAGGTCCTATGAACAAAAGTCACGTATATAATACGAACCATGGAAATATGGATACCAAGGGTCATTACCTTGGTATTTTCCCATAGTAATTGGGATGGAAACGTATATTTGATCCCGTCAACAAATAATAACGACATTACCAAATGATTTACCTAAGTTATTGTCTAAGGCAAAGCTATATAAGGAGATGGAGATAAAGGTGTTACGTGTGCAAGTAATGGATTATTTATGTGTGATTTGATCTGGAACAGGTGTGCACCAGGGAGCAAGGATAAGACTCAATTATGAAATATCTGAAGACATGTTGAAATATATGATTGATTGATTTTATCGTTAAATAGCTAACAATGATATATCTGTCGTTATAACGATGTTGTGATTTGAATGTGTTTTCAGTAATATGAAGTTTTGACAGTGAAGGTTGTGGAACACAAGTTGTGGTTGTAGCGAAGGTATGTTTCAGTGATTTAAGACATGTATGTTGGTTTTCTTTTGGGTAGGCACATACATACACATATCTGCTTTTGGTTAGTCACACATATATACGAAGATATGTTTTTCAGTATGTTGAAACCTATACATGGGTATTTCACATGATAATTGTGTATATACACAAGTCTTCTTAAGAACATTCACGTATATATTATGAGTTATATCTGGTCAGGGTTTACAGTGCTGCTTGATGATGTCAGTTGATGAGTTATGTTTTATTTGTTTTTGTCTATCAATGATGTCTTGATCAGGATGATTTGTATATGTTATGAATTGTTTGTGCATTGCTTTGATATGGTAGCAAGAGTTGATTGAGGTACAATTCAGTGATTGGTTTTCTTCAATATTCAGTGGATGATGTTACAGTGATTCAGTTGGTTTAGATTCAGTATTTAGTTCAGTATTGAGCATAATATTAGGTGTGGGTCCAGTATGAAATTTTTTCCTATAGGTTGATTGATGATTGTTTCACAGGTGGATCTAGTGTGAAACATTTTGAAATGTGGTCCATAAGGTCCTAAGGGTTGCAACCTTCAATAAGGGGGTAGGAGATCCCTTCTGATAGGAGCTCGTAAATGAGATAAGGGGGTTGCAACCTCCTCCAGGTGGGTGCCTGCGTACTGGTAAGAATCTGCACCAGTACAAGATGTAATCAAGATTTTCTTTATATAATAAGAAATAAGACATATATGACTGTAGTAGTGGTTTTCTCCCACATTATGTTTCCACCTAAAATCCTGGTGTTCATATGTGTTGATATGTTTCTTATGTGTTGATGATTTATATGCTATTTACTGCTCATGGTTTTTGATTAATAAATGAATAATTAAATAATGATGCACTGGTTAAGGATAAACATTTGATGGAACATATGAAAAGTTATTTATATGGATATACATAGTTTTCAATCACTAGAGTTGCATACATACACTAATTTCATGAAGAAAAATAGTGTACAAAATTCTAAATGTGAAATTGAATGTTTAAAGTGAATTAAAAATACTGATTCACCCCCACCTCGCTTAGCATTTTTCCTAACAATATGAATATGTTGAATTTGTAACTATGGTCAATCTTCATAGTTTACTTTTCATCACTTGATGTAATTATATTTTTCATTGTAAAGCATATTCTTAAATTATTGAGTCAAAGAAAATTTATCTTGAGTCAAAGTCCCATTGCAACTTTTAAAATATGTAAATTTGAATTTTTGAAATGTAATTTTTGGCTCCAAGAAGTGACAAGTCAAGTTCCCTCCAAGTCAATTCGTCCCTAGGCCAAGAGACACATCTATTCACCCTATATAGACTATTATATAATGGCAACTTGATCTACTCATTTGGAAAATTCACATTCCTCACTAAAGATAACTTTTGGGCAAGTGAAGGAGGTAAAGAAGGATGAAGAAGGATAGAGAAAGAAGTTTGAGTTTTTGTTTCTCCTCTCTCATCATCTCACACGTGTCAATAGAAGTATCTCTATGTGATTCACACTAGTTTTGGCTAGTATTTTGCAGGGGGAAAAATGTTTTTGGGTTACCAGGAAATTTCTAGGGGGTGAAATTCTGGGCTACTGGACAGTTGCTAGGCGGCCACAGTTTCTAAATCAAGCAGGCAGAACAAAGTGCATGATCATTATGGGTGACTTGAATTGGATGAGAATACCAGGTTCGACCATAGTTCTAGATGTGTCTCTTGTTGAACATAAAAGATTTCTCTATTGAAAGGGTTGTTGGGTTTTTCCCCATAGTGGGTTTTCTAGGGTAAATCTTGTCTATCTTTTTTGTGCATTATGATTTTTACCGTCCCACTATTGAATTTATGAAGTATAATTGTTGAATGATATATTGAAATAAGATAAATGAAGAACTATATCAAAATTAATTATCATAATTTCAAAAATATTGTGCTAACCTATTTGCACTAGAAAAATCAACATCCTTTCAGAGATTTGGTGATGAAATGAAGGTATATTGAGATCACTTTTGCAGAAAACCTAGAGAAATAATTTTACTAAAATACTTCTTGTATATCAGATCCTATGGCCTCCGCCATGAAATTTGAAAACAAGATAGAGGGAGCATCAAAATTCAGAGCTTGGAAAGTCATAATAGATATTACAGGCTTGCCAAAAACAAGGTGTGGATATTGTGACAGGAAAGACTACTGAACTGAATGATGCAACTAGAAAAGAGAATTTCAAGGAAGATTAAATGGTGCAACTGGAAAATAGAAGTTCAAGGAGGATCCTATTACTAGCATGAGTATAATAGTGGACTCCATTAGATATCATCTCATTGAAAAGCATTATACCTCCAAGAATTTCATTTCATAACCAAAATGAAGCCTTGAGAAACCATCACCTTAATAACAATGACTCCACTGATATGGATGGTGATGAGTGCCTAAGTACATTGGATGATATATTATTTTCAAAATAAGACTTTGATTTGAAAATATTTGATCTTGAATCCGATGGGATCATAGAAGAGTTTCTCACAAGAATTTCTTCCTCAACTCACTAGCTCTTGTGTTGAAACATGTGTAATGACTCAATTGATATATCATGTTCTTCTAATTCAAATTCTAATGAATTAAATATGAAGTCCATACAAGGTGATAAGGTTTTCCATGATGAATAAGATTATGCAATAATCATTGAACACCTTTCTTACAATTTGGGTAATCTATTTGGTGATGTTGAGGCATCCTTTAAAATTTTTGAATCTAATAACTTCCATCTAATGAATAATGATATCGCTAAAACAATTGATGATATATTTCTTCACAAAAAAATTGATAGGGTAATGATTTCAAATTTCAATCATTCGACATTTGAAAGTTCAAGGAATTTTGAGGAATTCGAGGCACTTCAACTTTAGTTGATGGTTATGTTAGTATCTTGTAATCTTAATGAGATCTCTAAATTAGGCCAGATTAGAATTTTCTCGCATAATTCAAGTCTCAGGATTGTTTCATTGGATCTAAGCTCTCTCCGAATGATTTCTAGTGTTTTCAAAATAATCTTATTAATCCTCAATATAGAGCTAAAGATTCCTGCTTGGCTAATTCTTCTGTATGAAAATCCCTTGTATAAAATCCAATATTGGAGCATGTACCTTTCATAGATGTAAAAAAATTTGAAATCTGCCATCTTGAGTATGCAGAAAAAGATCATCATTTCCTGAAAGACTCCTTCCTGTCAAATTCTTCTGTGAGAAAGAAACTCCTTATCCTTCTTATATGTGTTTTGGAGCCAATCAATTTTCTAGTGCAATCAATGTTTTTGTGTGTTATTCAATGCTTCAATTAGTGGATCAAAACCCCCATGTTGATATGGATACTAGGTTTTCTTGGAAATATCCTTCTAACCTTTTGTTAACATGTTATTCTAATTGGTTTCCTAGATTTACAAGCCAAAAATTGTTTTAAATTCCTCAAGCTCTCATATTACAGTTCTTGTATGTAATTGGACACAAAAGGAACTAATTGAGAATCAAGAATCTTGTGTGTGAATTCACCAATTTGATCATAACATTGGGTCTAAAAACTTCCATACAAATAATTATTTTCCCACTAGTATATATGATGATAGTTTTTCTACATTGATTGATTGTGTTGAAACTGTTGAAAATGCAGCAAGATGATGGAGCTTGGTGAAATGAAGTCGCCATCACCAAGTGGGCCCGCAGGCAAATTCTGGCGCAAAATCTATTTTTAGACAATCTATTTTTGAACATCATAGGAGCATGGATTAGGGATTCCCATTTTGATTTCTTGAAGTGTGTCATCAATGGTAAAAATAGATGAGACTCATATTTTTGAGGGATTAGGGAGTCGAATTCTATTTTCAGTATCTCCTTAAAGCAGGGAAGTCGAATATTATTTACCCTTAATAATATTTAGACTATAAACAACAGTTTACTCTCTTGGAGCACTTCAGTTCGAGCTACAGAAGTGGCTCATGCATCTGACAGAGGAATCACGTGGTTCCCAAGGGTTTGATGGCATCATGCATGGTTGACTTCAGTTGGACTTCAGTGGCAGAAGTTTGGAGGAGTTAATGAGACGGCTAGTGGAGTTGTGTTCTGTTTATTTTAGTTGAACTGATTGAGATTAGTTTAACTAGATAATCAATTAGTTATGAGTGGAGTGAATTAAATATTATTTAATTAATTAATTAGTAACTCATTATTCAACTCAAGAACACATCAGTTCACTACAGTGCATGATCAGTTCAGTGGAGACCAGTGAAAGAGGTAGATGAAAGGGTGGAGTTAGCTATCAGTTGTGACTATACTGTTGCTATTTGCAACACACAGATAGGAGGAGTAAGCCCATGAGGATTGCGCAGTTCAGGTTGGTGGTTTATCTATATAAAGAGGCCATCACATAGCATTGAAACACGCAATAGAGGCAAGGCAATTGGCGGTGAGTTTTGAACCAGTAACCTGTTCAAAACTGAGCTAGATTGTGAGTAACTTCATGAGAAAGTACTGAGTACTTGTGAGGAGTATTGTACTGAGTTTGTTACTTGATTTCTCCATTATAATATACACAATAACTGCGGGGTTTTCAGCTATAAGCTTTCCCCATACATACTGTGTTAATGTGTATGATGATTTGATGTGTTATCGCTTGATTTTATTTCCGCATGTTTGATGATATGAGTGGAAGAGATTATGTGTTGCATATAAATTCGAATTGTATGTGATCGGGATAGTCTCGGTGGATAATTAATCATTATTCAGCAAATTTCTACATGGTATCGGAGCTATTGAAGCAGAGATTGATCATCACAGTGATTACAAACTTATTTCGGTAGACAGAGTCTGCATGCGGGCTAGGTAGCCTCCGGATTCATCTTTCTTCGGAAAGTGAAAGGTCTGGTAAATGCCCCTTGCAGTCAATCTCTGTGCTAGAAATAATTTGTTCTCACAGATCTAGAGCGGTTGAGCTTTGAGGTGGAATTCGAAATTTTGCAGCAGTTTTTGTTTTCTTGGTGCCAGTGTTGAAAATGTCTTTCAACGGTTTGCGACTCGAATATGCTCTTGAAGGCAGTTCGAATTATGTTGCATGGAAGGATCGCATGGAGGCGGTATTAGAAGATAATGGTCTGAAGGAGTTCGTAGATACGGATGTCCAAAAGCCCACTGATCCTGCTGAAGTCGAAGCATGGCAAAAGAAGATGGCGAAGTGTCGAAGGATCCTGTTGGAGGGCGTCAAGGATCATATTGTATCCGGCCTGCATGGAAAGGCTACTCCATATTTAATGTGGAAAGCTTTGACGGATCTATTCCAGAGTAAGAGTGACCAAAGGAAGCTGGCGCTCAAAGATAAGCTCGGGAACATCAAGATGGAGAAGGGCGACAGTATCGCCAAATACCTCATGAATTTCACTCAATGCAGAGATGAGCTGGGAAGTGTGGGGGTTACTGTCGATGAAGAGGACATGGTCGACCTGGCTCTCCTTGGTCTTCCTAAGGCTTGGCACTCATATCAAGATAGTGTCAATGGTCGGGAGAAGCTGCCAGGATGGGAGCGCCTTTGGGCGGATCTCATGCAGGAGGAGATAAGGAGGACTTCTCGAGATGGATCTTCATCAAAGGGAGCTGATGAAGAAAACTGCGCTTTGGTGTCCAAAGCTAAGAAAGGGAAGGGTAAGAAAACCTCTCATTCTGGAGCTAAGGGCAAGAAGCAGGATATGGCGAAAGTGAAATGTTTTCACTGCCATGATCACGGACATTATGCTACCAATTGTCCAAAGAAGACGAAGAACAAGCAAGCGGGAAGATCTGCAGATGGAGAAGCTTTGGCTTCACAGTTCGAGCTTGACTTTTCACTGATTGCATGCTTGGTTTCAAGTGTGATGGGATCGGTGTGGTTCTTGGACAGCGGTGCGTCATTTCATATGACGGGAGATCGGGAGTTGTTCTCAAATCTGGAGGACAAAGATTTGGGTGTGCACATCGAGATGGGCGATGATGGTAGATACAGTGCGACTGGTATCGGTACCATATCCTTTCAGAGGGAGTCTGGTAAACCCTTTGTATTGAAGGATGTCGTGCATGTACCTGGATTGAAGAAGAACTTGATCTCTGTGGCGATGTTGGAGGATAAGGGGTATGATGTGGTCTTCAGCGAAGGAAAAGCCTTCCTGCGCAATAAGACTACTGGAGAGACCCGGAAGATAGGGGTTCGAACCAAGAACCTTTATCAGTTGCAAGTAGATGGCTGCGCAGCAATGGCATGCAAGGCGGGAGAAGTGGTGAGCTGGGATGATGAGGGCAAACTGTGGCACAGGAGATTGGGCCACCTTCACCACGGAGCTTTGAAGATCCTGCAGCAGATTTCTACTGGGCTTCCTAAGGGCACTCTTGCGCAGTCAGATCAGTGCAAGGGGTGTACCTTGGGGAAGTATGTGAAAGCCACCTTTCACGAGAAGGATAGTCGCGCCACGACGATCCTTGAGAGAGTTCACACAGACGTGTGTGGTCCTTTCTCGGTTGCTTCGACAGCAAAGCACAGGTATTATGTGATCTTTGTTGATGATTTCTCTCGAAAGTGCTGGATCTTCTTCATGTCGAAGAAGAGCGATACATTCGCGAAGTTCTGTGAGTTTAAAGCACTGGTCGAGAAGGAGTCGGGAAAGAAGGTGATTGCTCTAAGGAGTGATAACGGTGGTGAATTCATCTCGGCTGAATTCAAGGAGTTCTGCAGCGCAGAAGGGATTCGGGGAGAGCTCATCGCACCCCATAACCCACAGCAGAACGGGGTGGCTGAGCGGAAGAACAGAACGATCGTGGGTGCTGCACGGGCGATGTTGCATGATCAGGGCCTACCCCTTCACTTGTGGGCTAAGGCATGCAATACAACAGTGTATGTGCAGAACCGTTGTCCTCACAAGGTTCTTGGCATGAGTACACCGGAGGAGGCTTATTCTGGCAAGAGGCCTGATATTTCCCATTTGCGGATTTTTGGTTCTCCTGTCCACATGCATGTGACGAAGGATGCGAGAAGGAAGCTGGATCCAACTGCTGAGGTTGGAATATTTGTGGGGTACACTGATACACCTCACAACTATCGGGTGTATTTTTTAGACAGTCGAAAGACTGTTGTGCGACGGGATATAAAATTTCAGGAGGAGAAAGCCATGCGGTGTTCGCTTGAGAGGGAGCTACACTTGCATGCAGATGAGGAGCTGTTAGTTCCTAAGGAGGAGCTTCCGGATGTGGATCAGCCACAAGAGGAAGTTCAGGAGGTGGAAGAAACCACCCATGCAGCGCCAACCATCAGAGGGCGCATGCGCACTACAGAAGCTGAGCGACTGGCTCGAGATGCAGAGAAGGTTGTAGGACCACCTACATCACAGCGCAGACAGAGGCAGTCACCGGATCGGTACACTGGATACATGGCTCTTGTGAGTCAATGTGTTGTGACGGAGCCATCCTCTTTTGAGGAAGCTGTGGAGGAACCCGCATGGGTTGATGCCATGATCGAAGAATATGATTCGATCGTCGGGAACAGTGCATGGGAGATTGTCCCAAGACCGGTGGGGAAATCAGTGGTGGGTTCGCGATGGATCTACAAGGTGAAGCAGGCGGCTGACGGGAGTGTGGAGAAGTACAAGGCGAGATTTGTCGCCCGTGGCTTCTCAGAGATCGAGGGGATTGACTATGAGGAGACTTTTGCACCTGTCGCAAGGTACTCTTCCATACGGACGATCCTTGCTCTCTCAGCGCAGATGGGGTGGCACATTCATCAGATGGATGTGAAGACTGCGTTCCTCAATGGAGTTATTGAGGAAGAAGTGTACATAGAGCAGCTTGAAGGTTTTGAGATCTTCAGCAGTGAGTCGCATGTGTGCCGACTCAAGAGAGCACTGTATGGGCTGAAGCAAGCACCTCGTGCTTGGTACACTCGGATAGACAGCTACTTCACCGGGCTTGGATTCTCCAAGAGTGAGGCGGATCCAAACCTGTACCAGATTGTGGTGGAGGGGAAGCTGGTGATCATCGTACTGTATGTAGATGATCTGATTTTGACTGGCGATGAGCAGTTGATACTTTCATGCAAGGAGGATCTTGCACGAGAGTTTGAGATGAAGGACTTGGGCATCCTTCATTATTTCCTGGGATTGGAGATTTGGCAGCGCAGCGGAGGACTGTTTGTTTCTCAGGGCAAGTATGCCCGGGAGATTTTGGAGAGGTTCAACATGCAAGGCTGCAAGCTTGTTGACACTCCTCTTCCTGGTGGTTGGAGGAAGGAGGATGCTACTTTAGCAGAGGTAGTGGATGCCACTGTCTATTGACGATTGGTGGGGTCGCTTATGTATCTGGTCAATACACGACCCGATATATGCTATGCAGTTAACCAGCTTTCGCAAGCTATGGTTAAGCCTACCAAGCTCTTTTGGAAGGCAGGCAAGCATGTATTGCGCTATCTCAGAGGCACATCGGGATATGGTCTATGGTACAGACAGGAGGATGGAGTGAAGCTTTCTGGCTTCACTGATGCAGATTGGGCAGGGAGTCCAACGGACCGGAAGAGCACTTCTGGAGGAGTTTTCAGCATTGGGTCGACAGCAATTTCCTGGTACAGCAGGAAGCAGAGATCCGTGGCACTCAGTTCAGCAGAGGCCGAGTACATGGCAGCTAGTTTGGCTGCATGCGAGGCTATTTGGATGAGGAAGATCCTCGTTGGATTGTTCGGGTTGCATTTGGAGCCTACAGTGATTTACTGTGATAAAAAGAGTTGCATTAAACTCTCGGCTAATCCAGTATTTCATGATAGGTCCAAACACATCAACATCAGGTACCATCATATCAGAGATTGTGTTCAACGGAGAATCATGATGCTTTCATATGTTCCCACGGAGGATCAGGATGCCGACATCCTGACGAAGGCGCTCACGAGGAGAAAGTTCGAATTCCACAGAGGCAGGATAGGGGTTGCAGATAATCCATATCTTGCTGAGAGGGAGTGTTGAAAATGCAGCAAGATGATGGAGCTTAGTGAAATGAAGTCGCCTTCACTAAGTGGGCCCGCAGGCAAATTCTGGCGCAAAATCTCTTTTTAGACTATGTCTATTTTTAGACATATGGAGCATGGTTCGGGGATTCCAGTTTGAGATTCTTGAAGTATGTGTCATGTTGGTAAAAATAGATGAGACTCTATTTTTGAGGTCAAAGAGGTCGAAGTCTATTTTTAGACTGCCTCTCCTTAAAACGGGGAAGTCAAATATTATTTACCCTTAATAATATTTAGACTATAAACAGCAGTTTACTCTCTTGGAGCACTTCAGTTCGAGCTACAGAAGTGGCTCATGCATCTGACAGAGGAATCACGTGGTTCCCAAGGGTTTGATGGCATCATGCATGGTTGACTTCAGTTGGACTTCAGTGGCAGAAGTTTGAAGGAGTTAATGAGACAGATAGTGGAGTTGTGTTCTGTTTATTTTAGTTGAACTAGTTGAGATTAGTTTAACTAGCTAATCAATTAGTTATGAGTGGAGTGAATTAAATATTATTTAATTCATTAATTAGTAACTCATTATTCAGCTCAAGAACACATCAGTTCACTACAGTGCATGATCAGTTCAGTGGAGACCAGTGAAAGAGGTAGATGAAAGGGTGGAGTTAGCTATCAGTTGTGACTATACTGTTGCTATTTGCAACACACAGATAGGTGGAGTAAGCCTATGAGGATTGCGCAGTTCAGGCTGGTGGTTTATCTATATAAAGAGGCCATCCCATAGCATTGAAACACGCAATAGAGGCAAGGCAATTGGCGGTGATTTTTGAACCAGTAACCTGTTCAAAACTGAGCTAGATTGTGGGTAACTGTATGAGAAAGTACTGAGTACTTGTGAGGAGTATTGTATTGAGTTTGTTACATGATTTCTCCATTATAATATACAAAATAGCTGCGGGGTTTTCAGCTATAAGCTTTCCCCATACATACTGTGTTAATGTGTATGATGATTTGATATGTTATCGCTTGATTTTATTTCCGCATGTGTGATGATCTGAGTTGATCTGAGTGGAAGAGATTATGTGTTGCATATAAATTCGAATTGTATGTGATCAGGATAGTCTCGGTGGATAATTAATCATTATTCAGCAAATTTCTACAGAAACCATTGATATTTATGATTTATCATTTCACTGTTCAAATACTTGTTAGATAATTGAGGCACTTCAACTTTTGTTTATGGTTATGTCAGGTCCTCATGATCCCGATAATTTTTTTGAATGAGATAAGATTATCTTTCCTTTCTGGGATTCTCCCGTCAATTCCATTGCACTAACTAAAATTTCATTCTCCCAAGAGTTTCAATATTTTCAAAGTGATTGTTTGAATTCCATGATCGAATATATGATTAGCTGGAAAAATCTTACATAGAAATCTTTGTCATAAATAATAAGTTTCGTTCTTTCTTGATGTTTTCTAAAAATGAGAATACAGGTGAGGTTACATTCACAAGAAGATTTCGATGTTTGTATGATTTTTTCTCTAATAAAAAAGTAATTATTTCAGACTGCTTAAAGTTAGTTGTTATGGCACATCTTTCCACTTTTAGGTGAGACCTTCGATTTATTGTGCAAGGTATTCAAGTTGTTATCTTTGCTTTTGTACATCTCTTTATATTTTTTTTAATTGCTCGTATCTTTTTACTTTCAGGTCGGGAAAAACTTATGTGACTACATTGGAAATTACACTTTACTTAACCTTGACCTTTTAGCCGGTTAGGTTAGGAGTAGGTTTAACCACATTGTACTTTCTTCTTAATTCCACCCTACATTTTCTCTCCATTTATTTTATTCTTTTTTCTCTTTATTTTGTCTTGCATATTTCTTTTAAATTTAGTTTTCCTTTTGCTTTGTTCTTCAATCTTGTTCCCTTATTTTCATGTCTTTTCCTTAGCATTTTATTAATAAGAACATCCATGAAAACTTATCTTCTTTAATTTGAAGGACAATGAGGCAAAGATTTGAAAGGGTAAGTCTGATGATGAGCAATGCTTAGCTAATTTGTGATACTCTTATTTGTTTTGGTTTACACATCTTTAAATCCAATGATGTATGGATGGAAAATACAATTTGTTTTAGATGGAAAGCTATAAGAAAGACCATGATGCTTGTATCTATTTTAGGATCTTCATGCCTTGACTTGGTATGATATATGAATCATGTTTTTCTTGTTGATCTAGTGAAGTAGATAAGGGAAAGGAGAAATAAGAGCAAACATATTAATTTTAGGGGTATATAACAATATCTGAAGGAAGAACCTCTCTTTCTCTCAATAATTCGGGATCACTCTTCCACCCTGGAAATATAAATGTCGATAAAATGATAACAAGCACATTGAAAATAAAATAAGGGGTGAAAGAAGAGAAAGGATTCCAATGCAGAGAGGTGAAGCAAGTAAGTTTTTCGGGGTAGTAAACAGGATCACTTGCAGTGAATCAATGCTTGTTTTCCTGAAGTGACTCTATCGGGGTACTGAAAAAGCCCGTTGGCAGTGGAGTAACACTAGATTTGGAACTAAAAATATGATAATCTCAAAATCATGAATATATACTATCCTTCTCCTGGATCGAAACAATTGAGATATGGTAAGCCTTGTAAATGTGTTTAACCAAGAAAGGGGATGGGAGAGACTATACTTATAATCAGGATAAATGGGGAAGATGAGGTGATCCACACAGTGAATCAATACTTCCTGAAAGACTATAATATGCATAAATCTAGACCTAAACAGAGAAGAAAAAGTTCTTCTAGTGTGTTTCTAAGTGTTTTTGATGTGACAAACGCCCTCCAATTTTTCCTACACTTTAATTTTGGAGCCTCCTTGTGATCCTACGATCTATCATTTCTAGTTGATCATAGTCGCTTCACGATTGGTTGATGTTTTAAGTCTTATTTCGAGATTTTAAATATCAAAGTCACTTTCTTACACATGCTTATATTTTAATGCATTCACAAGTGCACCTCTTCCTAGCAATATCAACAGCCAATGTTTACCTTTGACGATAGGTGTTGCACAACGCTTCAAGACAGTGCTTGTATAGTCTTTGGAGATAGTTTTTTGCACAATACCTAGATGCAGTGAATGCACATTTAATGATGATAGTGATTGAACAACTCATAATGATAGTGATTTTGCAACCCTAGATGGTAATGACTGCATAGTTCATAAATACAACGCATTGCACAATCCCTATGGAAAGCTAGTGTGAAATTCCAGCTGATAGTCTCTCTCACTTTTAGTTGCAAGTGTACAATTATCCTAGTGAGTTTTCTCAAATATCTCTTTGACACACTTTTTATTTCATAAGTCTTGTTTTCACTTTCACGATTGTAATTTTTTCTTGCTTTCACTTTCGTAAGTGTCCCTTTTGCTTTCTTTAGCTTTCACATCTGTCGCTTTCACTTCCTTGAGCTTTTGTAAATTTCGTTTTCACTCATTCTTATTGTCATAAGTGTCACTCTTTGTGAAAGGGAGTTATAACACACATTTTAGAGGCATATTTGGTGTTTTCTCTTGTACTTATGGGTTCTATCTGTCATAGAGATATGCATTATATTTATTCCCAAAGTATTTCACATTTTCTTGTTGCAATTGACACTAGTGTCGAAAAGTGTATTTAAATTGTCAAACTTGGAGTTAAGTGTCGTTTTGTTGTTCTTTCAATGGATGCATGTATATTATGGGTGTTAAGTGTTTCATTGTCGTGTGGTTGATATTTCATGAGTGTGTGATCATGTTCAAGTCATGTTCTGATCTGATCTTTCTACTTCATTGATCCCACATGTTATCACAAAATCTGACCCTGATGGGCTACTCATCAAGTAGACTCTGAGTAACTCTTTCAAACCAATCTTTCAGCTAAGGCTTAGCCTCCTCGACCTGAGAGGGCTCTCTCAATAGGTTTAAGATTTTTGATTAATGATTAGATGGCTAACTCTAGGAATAAAAAGGATAAAAATGTATAACTGGTTGAGTCAAATATTATCAAACACTCATTCGGCCATGGAGTCAAGATAGTCTTCAAAAAAACATCATAATCTGTCAAACATGGAAGTCAAGGCACTTGGAGTCTAGGTTTATGAGAAAAATAGTAACACAGTGATAAAACACAGTCTATTTGCATGTGAAGGAAGTTAGAGCATTGTCAAATGAATTCTAAGTAACACACAAATGCTACTGCAAGTAGGTAATTAAAAAAAAAAAAAACGCCATAGAAAATTATACACTTAAACTCCTTGTGAATCTTGAATAGTAAAACAAATCTCTGTATTATTTGAGAGGAACAAAGTGACATACAGTAACACCGTTTCTTTGCTAATGAAAAATGCCAACTCTTGATGAATTCGACCTCATGCTTCATATAGAGCATTTAAAATCTTGGATTCCATGATCCATCATTAGGAGAATTCGAATTTCCAACTTGATACCTATTCTACCCATAAAACAAACTATTAATTACAAACTGACAGCTAACTATCTTTTAAGAGTCCTAATACAAATAGGAGTGAAACTCCTAAACATGTTTGAAACAACCTTATCTAAACCTTTAATGCTTCCTTTTACAACTAATATCCCATGAATTCGAATTTTGGTGATGTATCAACTTTGATGTAATCCTGTTGATGATGATCCAAACTGTCCTAAAAATCAGGAGACAGATTTCCTGTTTTTTAGCCCTTAACTTCCATGTTTCCTCTTCAAGCATGTTTTTAGCATTGATGACTGTTTCATATGTGTCACATGTGCCAATATACCTTTGAAAAGTTTAATCTTCCACCTATGCAAAGAAAATCTTTGAAAAAGTGAAGAAAGGCATGAAATATGACTGCGCTACGAAAGTAGCCTGTTTTCGTAGCGCAGATTCTAAACCACTGTAAAAATTTTCCCTTAATGATTCTTTCTCCTGTTTTGCAATTTTAAACTTCACCTATGACCTTCATGTTTCCACCAGAAACATTAAAACTCAAAACCCAACCACTTTATCTCCTTAATCCATATGTAAAAGTGCCAAAAAGTCATCTTCAGCAGTTTCGTAGCGCGTTACGAAACTGCTGTACATGCTAATTTTCAATGCAGTATTTTAAACAGTCTTCAGAATTTTTGATTTGGGGATGTTTATACCTTATGAGGATTGTAAATATCTCAAAAAAATAATAACTTGACCTTAAAAACATGATCTTCATCAAAATTTGTCTTCACCTTTCATCTATGAATTGGTCATTTTGCCTTACTGTTTTTATCTGAAAAATAGGTGTTGAGACAGAGATTTTATCTCCTCATCCAAAATTTATTTTGAGAAAATGAAGGAGGCTTTTGGAGAAAATGCTGTTTTTAACAAAAACATCTCTTGGTTTCTTGAAATACCTCTCCTACTGTCCAAAAACGATCTTTGAAAAACATGTGTAAAAATGGAAAATTCTGATTTCTGAAAATATGGCTTCAAAGAAAGCTTCGTATCTCCAAAATGGTAACACTGGTGAGAAAAGTGAGAGAGATTATTGTAGCTAGATATTTTATGAAGAGAAACCTCTTTCATAATTCAAAAATAATTTTTCTTGTGGCCATAAAGTGATCATGAAGTTGAATACTAAAACAAAAAAACATAGTTTTTCTCTCAATGACTTTTAGCAGTTTCATAGCGCAAGTTAAGTCATCAATTTCTATGACCGCATAATGAATTCTAAGAAAATGAGAGAGGTTTTTGTAGTTACGTATGTTAGGAAGAAAAACCTTTTTCAGTTTTCAAAAATTAGTTTTCAGTTTCTCAGGAACCCCCTTGGAAGTTAACTACTAAAACCATAAAAATAGATTTTTTTGCTTCATAGTGCGCTACGAAAGTAGCTTGTTTTCGTAGTGCAAATCACCTTTTTTGAACTAGCTGTGCTACGAAATTGCAGATTATTGTATGATTGCAAAAATTTAACTCCAAAAGGTTAAAACATAACTTATAAATGAATGATGGGACTTTTTAATCATGGAGTGGACCTAAAATACTTTATTTGGAAATGAAAATGACATTTTGAGACTTCTAACCCTATCACTTACCCTTTTAAGAATGAAATGACCCAAGACCTATTTAACACCATGACTAAAACAAGGTAAACTTTCAGAGTTTATTGATCATGGAGTGGACCTATGACCTTTAAAACTTATAAAACTATGGCCTACCCTTTACCAAGACTTAAAATGACTTTTAGACCTCCTTGAAATCATGACCAAAAGTAGAGTTGACACAATGATGTTTTGAGAATTTTTGGGTGATAACACCACACTTAGTTAATTTCTGAAGCTTTCTTGTATTCACAACTTGCACGACCAACCACTAATCTTTATTTCTTGAGATATGCACTAAGCAATCTCAAGCCCCAGTCATCCATCCTTTCCACCTGGAACTGCACACTATGCAATCACTCCCTCTAAGAGATGTGCATTGAAAAATCCCCGTGTCCATTCCTTGCCTCTTTCTCTTGCTAGCTACACAATATTTTCCTAGTCAAAACTCAACTATGTAGTACACTTTATTATTTAGTAGTCAGGCCATGTATCGGTCCTTGACTTGATCAAATGAGAAATAAATTGTCTTAATCCTCTGAGAACTGCACACTGCACAATCAGAGTGAGCAAGTCTGCCTCATTGCATCCCTAACTCCATCAACTGTGCAATCCTAGTGCATTCTTGTCCCTCAAACACTATGCATTACATAGTTATAGTGACTAGACCCTCATCAGTTCCTTATGTTTCTTTGCACTATGCAATCCCTGAGCTTTCCCCTCAATCCTATACACTGTCCCAACAAAATCAATGTGCTTCATGTGAAACAAGATAGATAGGAGATTTTGGGATTGATGTTGTATTTTCACGAGTGAATTATATTTGGAGGTGTTATTATCTTGATATGATAGGGTACTGCTCAAGAAGGATGACAAGGAGATGATGAAATAAGACACTTGTTAATATTGAGAGACAAGAGATCATCAAGAGACAAGAGATCATCAAGCCAAGAGATGAAGGGACATTGAATCATGACAAAAGATTGAAGATCGATATCACATGGAAGAATCCATATCAACCAACCTCTTGGAGGATGAAGATGAAGTACTTTCAAGATATATAATGAAGATAAAATATGGAAACAAGGAGGAAAGCTTGACATTGACACATCACAATGAAGTTCCATGTCATCATTTCCAAGCCATGATTTATCCAAGTGTCACTATAAGAGTATTATGTGTTAATGTATTTTTCCACATCATTTGTGGAATGTAATTATTGTTTTTTAAAAAATTGAGAAAATATAAAATGTGTGGAAGCCCAAGGGTCCTACACAGAATGTGAAAATTCTCTAGAAATTTATAAAAGTCATGTAGAAGCTCAAAGGTCACATAGGAATTCAAAAATTCATAGTAGGAGTTCAAGAGTCATGAGGGAGGTCAAGAGTCACATTGGAGGTGGAAAATCACCTCATTTGTTATAAATACACCCTCATAGTTAATGAGAAGAGACTTTTGAATTCTCACCTTGGCTTCTCTAGTTTGGCATAAGAGAGAAGATCTTTCTTTGGAGGAGCAAGTGGTGACTTAATGTTCCACTATTGGGGCTAGTAAGGTGGCATTGTAATCATGTATCCTGGGACTTTTTCTTAATATATCAGGCTCAAAGATCTGAGACACTTTCATGCATGTGTGATGAATTCTTGTGAAACTATTCTTTCATTGTTCGTGGTGTATGTTTATGTTAACACATACTAATGAATATGAACTATTTCGTTGGCTTTGGTATGCATATTATTGAACGTTAATTGTTACTTTATTTTATGATCATTTTTATCATGTGAACTACTTTGCAGATTAACTAACGATTCCTTCCATGCTCATGTGTGTCTCTTTTAGGATAGTAATATTACATTTCTTCTAGAGCCTCACTCTTTCTTTTCCCTGCCATGAAAGGACCTCATATGCATTGAAATTGTATGCCTCACAATTTCAACTTAATTGATTGTTTCAAATATTATTTTCATAATATCTTATGTTGATAATGGAAGCTAAGGCAGATTCATAAGAATAATGGCAACCGACCTTATTTCCCGGTTGGGGCTTCTACTCCAAACGATGTGAGGTCTATTCAGGACTTCATACCGAGGAGACTCCATTGGTTGAAATTTTTCCAACACGACCAGTAGGTCACTTGATGTAATTATATTTATCATTGTAAATCACATTTATAAATGCTTGAGTCAAAGAAAATTTATCTTGAGTCAAATTCCCATTGTGACTTTTAAAAGATGTAAATTCGAATGTTTGAAATGTAATTTTTGGCTCCAAAAAGTGATAAGTTAGCTTCCCTCTAAGTCAATTCGTGATCTGAATTTGAATGTTAGTTTTTCTTTGCTAATTTCGTCTTCAGATTTATATTAAAAGTGTTGATCTTTTCTTCTTGTACAAGGGTTTATTGAGGTGCTTATGATTGATTAACAAGTAAATTTGTGAAGATTAAGTTGAATACTTGGACATAAAAGCATGGAAACTAAATTTTGAACAACAAAATATAAACACACTGTAAACCATCACAATTGAATCAATAATTTTTTTTTTGATGAAGGAGTTCACCCCTCCTAGGCTACATTTCCTTGGTAAAACTTCCATGGCATGGGCCTTTGTATTAGCTCAATTGTGAAAATAATGTTGTTTATAGTCTCCTATTGCCTCTACAACCTGCTCCAATGTGTCCAAATCATCAAAATATATGATGAATGACTCTTCCAGAGCCAAAATTGGTCGAAAATTGCTTCAGTTATGGCCAAAACAAATTTTCCTACAAGATCTCCTCCAAATCTGGAGAATACTCTAGATAGCTCTGACAGTTTGGTGGATTCCGCCGAAATAGCAGGTCCCTCTAAATTCACCGCCAATTAACAAGAGGATTAATTAGCAGTTAAGACATCACTTAACTGAGATAAGCACATATTAATTGTGCATTTATCCATATAAAATAAACTTATTTTAACTAACAACTAAACCGCTGATTAGTGGCATAAAACATGGACTCCACCCATTTGTAAATCAGCTCCGCCCATGGTTCTTGCTGCACAGTCACATGGGAGGGGGCTGGACCATGGGGCTGCCCCCCTGCAAACCCCCACCATCGGATCTAATGAACAATAAGTAGAGGCAACAACTGTATATGGTTAAGAACCAATGGAGAGAGGAAACGATAAGACATTGGCATGGCGTGGGGTAGGTCATGGGTTCGACCTCGACCACCACACCATAATTTTGTTCCACAATGTAAAACTTCAATCCATGGTCAAAAAATTTGGATATAAATTATATGTGTTCCCTATTGTCATACATCCGCCGGTCCACCTGTCGAAGGTTTAGACCTTAGGTTAATTGAATTATATGCACCCCAATTTCATGTCCCATAGTTCAGAACTTTAGGTTATATAAAATGTGTTCAGCCCAAAATATAATGTATATGGAGAACTTTGGTAAAAACCCATAAATTTGAATTTCAACCAGTTCCAAAGGTTGGATGGGTCCACTAGAGGGGGTACGTGGTAGCCCCTGGCTGCGCCATGTGTCCAGCTTTGGTTGGACTATTCCAACTAAAAAAAATTCTCCTTCAACCTTAGGATAATTCTAAAAAACATTTCGCCTCCAAACTTCACTCGCGAATTTGGTTGTAACACTTGTCACAGTTTCATTGGGGTAAAAATGGAGAATATTCCCTTAATATACTTGGAGTGCTGACTGGGCTGCCATGTCATCAACCTGTCACCATGTTCTGCAATTTTTTTAGCTGTTTGAGAAAACATACAGTAGGTCATAACTTCCTCATCTGAAGTCGGTTTTTGATGAAATGAATTATGCCAAATTCCTTGTGACAATCTCTTCACTATCGTTCTAGTTTGGATAATTTCTGAGCACTTTAATTTTTGAGCTTAATATTGAGCCTTTGATCATTCCTCCCCACTAGAAGCATTTTGGACCCCAAAAGATACTATCAATTGTTCAGCAGGTGAGGGTACAACTCCATCATCCTTTCAATCTCCATCAATTTGGCCTTGGAAGGATTTTTTCCCTCGAGTCCCACTCTAAGGTATTCTACATTCCCTCTTCTTGAAGTTATGGTTCTTCTTTCAAGTATGAGATCTTGATGAATTTCATCAAGACATTATGGTGAGAAATCATCTATTGGTGCCAGCTAAATATTCTCTCCTTGATCATCAATCAATGGAGGCTCAAACAATCTCAAATTCTCAACATTAATGACAAAATATATTTGCATATAAGGAGGCAAATCTAGCGTAAATGCATTGTTACCAATATTTTCCAAAATTTTAAAAGGACCATAAAGGATTGGCTTAAGCTTTTTACCTTCCCCTTGAAGTCTTTATTTGCTGATATATAACCAAAATTCATCTCCAACCTGGAATTTGTGATCAACACGGTGTTTTTCATGCCTTGCCTTGTAGTTGCTTTGACTCTTTTCAAGTTGTTCTTTCACTGTGCGATGTACCAACTGAATTTTCTCAATGAAATTCCCTGCCTTATCTATGTCATTCTGACCATATATAAAGACATATTTCTCAAAGATGAAGTCCAAAGGCAATCTTAGCAAGTACCCAAGACTTGCCTAAAATGGCGATGTGTTTGTGGAAGAATTATTTTCCCTGTTGTATGCATGCTGAATGTAATGTAACTGTTCATCCCACAACTTGGGATGTTTGCTGCAATAACCTCTAAGAAGATGAATGAATGTCCTATTAACCACCTCGGTCTGACCATCTGTTTGTGGATGAAAGGTTGTACTCTTCCTCAACTTAGTGTCCATCATGTCCCACAATTTTGACCAAAAATTCCCAACAAACCAGGAATCTCGATAACTTACAATAGAAGTAGGAAGGCCAAAATGAACCCATACATTTTGAAAGAAAAGATGAGCTATTTTTTCAGCTGTAATTTATTTTTTACATGGCATCAAAAGACACATTTTTCTGAACCTATCTACAACTACATACAAGTAATCATGACCTTTCCTTGACATTGGAATACATCCTACAAAATCCATTGAGATACTCTCCCAATGATGTGAAGGTACCATAAGTGGAGTGTACAATATTAGTTTCCTATTTCTAGGCTTACTTATTGCACACAAAGAACATCCTCTAATGAAACGAGATACACTATCAATCATGCATGGCCAATAACAATACCTTTGGAGATTTGCTACCATCTTGCCTACACCGAAATGTCCAGCAATCAATGAAGTATGCACCTCCCTTATGATACTGTTTCTTTCTCCTTGTGGAATACATAACTTTCCCAATTGATACAAGAAACTGTTTTGCACATGATAATCTAACTCTTCAATTTGGTTTCCTTGACTCAAGCTTTCATACACATCTTGAAAATCACTATCATATGCATATTGTTCAATGTAACTTTCATGTATAGCTGAATTGTGCTTGCATATACTAAATGAATTTACAATAGGCCTAGAGAGCATATCAACTACCTTATTGTAGATTCCATTTTTATACGTGATAACCAAATGTAATTTTTGTAGAAATCCCATTCACCTGAAATGACTTGATTGCTGCAATTTTGATTGTGACTGTAAGTATTGCAAAGGCTGCTAGTCGGTATGGATAATGGTCTGTTTCCCCATCAAATAGTGCTTCCATTTATTTACTTTTTGTGCCAATGCATATAACTCTTTGTTATAGGTGGGATAGTTAGTCACAACTCCATTAAAAATTTCAGAATGAAATAAAATGGGATTACCATGCTGCATGAGAACTGCTCCCATGGTGTAATCACTAGCATCCGTTTGGATCTCAAATGGCTATCTAAGATTCAGAAGAGCCAATACTGATGCTGAACTGATCTTTTGTTTTAAAGCATCAAATGATTTTTGTTGCATATCTCCCCAATGGAAGACTTTCTTGACACTTGTCAATGCATGTAACAGAGCTGAAATGGAAGAAAAATCAGTAATGAATTTCCTTCAATATTGTGTTTCCCCAAGAAACCTTCTTACCATTGTAGCTGTATTGGGATTGGGCCAATTCAAAATGACCTAAAACTTAGAAGGGTCTATCTTCAAATCACCTCCCCCAAGAATTTGTCCCAAATACACTAAAGAATTCATGCCAAACTCACACTTCAACATCTTTAAAAAAACCGCTCTTTTTTCAAGACATCAAGTACCTTGTTCACATGCATGACATGTTCATCTCTTGATTTGATGAATATAAAAATATCATCTAAGTAAACAATGAAAAAGTCATCTAGAAATGGTCTTAAAATATCATTCATAACTCTCATGAAACTTGCTGGAGCATTTGTTAGACCGAATGGCATAACTAGCCACTCAAACAATCCTTGTCTAGTTTTAAATGCAGTTTTCCAAATGTCCTCCTCAACTATTCTAACTTGATGATAACCACTTCGTAAGTATAGCTTATTGAAATAATTTGCATACCTTAACTAATCAAGAAAATCATCAATTTGTGGGAGTGGATAATGATTATTTACTGTGATTTTATTCAGTGAGCAGAAATCTATGCACATGTGCCAAGTCCCATCCTTCTTTGGTACCAAAACAATCAGTGAACCACATGAAAAAGTAGATGGGCATATGATACCTTTGTTTAGAAATTATTAGATTTGCTTCTTGATTTCCAAACTCTCCATAATTGACATGCGATACATACCAATATTTGGAAGTGGAACATCTTGTTGCAACTGAATCTCATGTTGAATTCCCCTCTTTGGAGGTAAACCACTTGGTTCTTAAAACATCTCGCCATGCTGACTCACCACATCAAAAAAATAAGATTTTAATTTGTCATCACATCCTTCAAAATATTCATATTCAATATCATCCTTTTTATTGATCATGAGAAGAAAAAATGTTTTGCTTGCATTAACTAGTCTCTTCATCTGCCCTGCATTAACAAAAGAAATATCCAGATTTTTGTGATGATCTCTCACAATATACTGCACCCCATCCTTGAGAAAATGATATTTGTTCTTATGGATATAAAATACCGCTTTCCTATCATACAAATATGGAATTCCCAATATAATTCCTAAAATTTTAAGTGGAACCACATCTAACTCAAATTCATCAACAAAGTTTGCAGTAATCGCAAATCGAAATATGCATTTCCTTGTAACCTGTAAATTGGCATTCTTGACTATCCAACCCAAAGGGTATGGCTTATGATGTGGTACCGTTTCAAGATTAATATTTTTTACCAAGTCTTCTGAAATCAAGTTTTCTTGTGATCCACTATTAAATAATGCATCAATATTTGTATGATTTGAAATCACCCTTACATGGAACAATTCTATCCTTGTTTCTTCATTTGGAGTGTTGTTGTGACAATTTGAGGAACTAGAACTTGCTATGGATTCTTTTCCCTTTTTTACCATGGCTACAATCTTGGTCTCATCACTGGAATCAGATCCAAGATCATGTTGTGTGGTGGCAGTCATCTTTTGTTTCCCCTTATTGTTTGGTTTCTTAGGCCTTAGTTCGGGATGTAATTTCCAATAGTGGGCTTCATCATGCCCTTCTTTGGAAAAATGTTTGCATTTAGTTTTCTCCCCTTCTTTCTTAACGCTTGCATTCTTCTTTCCCTTCCATTTTCCTCCCTTCTATTTTCCCTTACCCTTGAATGGATTATTCTTACCACCCTCTTCTTGAATGTTCTTTCCCCTTTCTTCAAGATGTGTGGCTTGCACACATAATTCAAGAAATTTCTTGGGTTAAACAAAAGGATAGTATGTTTCAAATAGGAATGTAAACCCCTAATGTATTTCAAGAGTTTATCTTGGGAATTCAAGTTTATTCCTAACAACAAAGCCCTTTTCCTAAACTCCTGGGAATATTCTTTAACTATTTGACCCTTGAGTTTCCTAAAGTTTTTCCAACTCATAATGACTTTTTGCATATAGGCTAATGGATAAAACTATCTTTTAATTGAATAAATAAACTCAACCCAATAAATGTAAATCTTACCATGGATTCACATTTCCTCTTGGGTCTTTGCTTCCCACCAGACTAGTGCTGCTCCTTCTAGCCTTAATGAATCCAATTGGATATTTATGTCATCTTCTTGTAGATTCTAAATTATGCAGTAGACCTCAAATTGGTATATCCAATTGTCCAAGTTCTCTGCATTTACCTCTCCATTGTACATGGGAAGTTCAACCTTAATGTACAATTTGAGTAATGGATTTTTTCCTTTTGGGGGTTTTGAATGACTATGAGTGGTTTTGGTGGTAGAAGTGGAAGATGATGTTGATGAATATGATGAGGATGAGGATGGTGGATATGGAGGTGGCTTTTTTCCTCTGCCCTTTGAACTCTTCTCTTCATCCTTCTTATCATTTGAAGTTCCTTCTCCATGTGGAGGCTTAAAACCTTCTCTTGCCATTCCAACAGTGAATGCATCAAACATAATTTTAACCATCCTCTTTATGTCATTGAAGTATCTCTTGACATCTTCCTCTTCTTAGTGTCCTTGAGTCTCTCTAACACCTAACATGATGGCTATGGATTCAAGCTCAACTTTTGATGCTTGTACCTCTCCAAGCAACTCAGCTTCTTATGCAATTTGTACCTCCTCATTCTCAACTTTCGGAGATAAAACTTGAGGTGATTCAAGTGCAGCTATGAGTGTAACTTTGGGTGAAGATGGTGCTCTTGTAGCTCTCCTTCCTTTGGTCCTAACCTCAGGACTAGCAACCAATAGTTTCCCTTCTCCTCTCTATAACTTCAACCTTGTAAGCATAAAAAAATTGCAACTATTAAAACCCTTCTAGCACAAAAGTCAAGCAAAACAAGAAAATGACCTTTGATTTGATACCATCTTGATCTAAATTTGAATGTTAGTTTTGCTTTGCTAATTTCATATTTAGATTTATATTAAAAGTGTTGATATTTGCTTCTTGTACAAGGGTTTATTGAAGTGCTTATGATTGATTAAAAAGTAAATTTGTGGAGATTAAGTTGAATACTTGAACATAAAAGCATGGAAACTAAATGATGAACAACAACATATAAACAAACAACAAACCATCACAATTGAATCAATAACACTTTGTTTTGATGAAGGAGTTCACCCCTCCTAGGCTACATCTCCTTGGTCCATATTCCATGGCATGGGCCTTTGTATTAGCTCAATTATGCAAATAATGTTGTTTATATTCTCCTATTGCCTCTGCAACCTGCTCTAATGTGTGCAAAACATCAAAATATACCAAGAATGACTCTTCCTGAGCCAAAATTAGTCTAAAATTGCTTCAGTTATGGCCAAAAACATTTTTCCTACAATATCCCCTGCAAATCTAGAGAAGACTCTAGATAGTTCTGACAGTTTGGTGGATTCCACCAAAATAGCAGGTCCCGCTAAATCCACCGCCAATTAACAAGAGGATTAATTAGCAGTTAAGACATCGCTTAACAGGGATAAGTGCGTCTTAACTGCGCGTTTATCCATATAACATAAACATGTTTTAATTAACAACTAAACAACATATTAGTAGCATAAAACATGGATTAAGTGTTAACTCCGCCCAATATAAAATTAGCTTCGCCCATGGTTTTCGCTGCATAGTCACATGGGAGGTGGTTGGCCCCCTCCGAACCCCTCCATCGGATATGATAAAGAATAAGTAGAGGCGACAATTGTATATGGTTAAGACCCAATAGAGAGAGGAAACAATAAGACATTGGTGTGGCGTGGGGTAGGTCGTGGGTTCGACCTCGACCCCCGCACCATAATTTTGTTCCAGAATGTAAAACTTCAACCCATGGTCAAAAAATTTGGATATAAATTTTATGTGTTCCCTGTTGTCATATATCCACCAGTCTGATTATTAAAGGTTTAGACCTTAGTTTAATTGAATTTATGCACCCCGATGTCATATCTCATAGTTCAAAACTTTAGGTTATATAAAATGTATTGAGTCTGAAATATAACATATATGTAGAATTTTGGTAAAAACCCATAAATTCGAATTTTGACCAGTCCCAAAGGTTGGATGGGTCCACCAGAGGGGGCACGTGGCAGCCCCTGGCTGCACCACGTGTCTAGCTCTAGTTGGACTATTCCAACTAAAAAAAATTCCCCTTAAACCTTAGGATAATTGTAAAAAAAAATTCACCTCCAAAGTTCACTGGCGAATCTAGTTGTGACACTTGTCACAGTGTCATTGGGCTAAAAATGGAGAATATTCCTTGAATATAGCTGGAGTGTGGACTGGGTTTCTATGTCATCAACATGTCATTGTTTTGAAATTTTTTTAGTTGTTTGAGAAAACGGTTAGCAGGTCATAACTTCCTCCTCCAAAGTCGGTTTTTATGAAATGAATCACGGCAGATTCCTGGCAACGAGCTCTTCACTGTTGTTTTGGTTTGGAGCATTTCTAAGAAATTTCAAATTTGACCTTGATACTGAGCCTATGATCAATTCAGCCCTGGCTAAAAGACATGTCTATACATCCTAGAAAAAAAATACTATATAAAGGCATCTTGATCTCCTCATTTGGCAGATATGCATTCCTCACTAAAGGCAACTTCTAAGAAATCAAAGGAGTTCAAGAAGGGCAAAGAAAGAAGGTTGAGTTTCTCTCTCTCCTCTCTCATCATCTCACACATGTGGATAGAAGTCTCCCTCTATGATTCACACTATTTTTGGGTATTATGTTTCACGGGGACCAAAATTTTCTGGGTAAGGAGGCAGTTCCTAGGGGCCAAAATTATGGGCTACTTGACAATTACTAAGAGGCTGAAATTTCTAGATTAGGAAGGTAAAATGAAGTGCAAGGAGACTAGGTTGTACCATAGGTCTAGGTGTGTCTCTTATTGAATAGAAATAATTTCTCTATTGAAATGGTTGTTGGGTTTTTCGTCGTAGTAGGTTTTCCCACAGTAAATTTCGTCTCTCTTTTTTGTGCATTGCAATCTTTATTGTTCTACTTTTGAATTTCTGATGTATAATTGTTGAATGATCTATTGAAATAAGATAAAATAATATCTACATCAAAAGTAATTATCATAATTTCAGAAAATATTGTGCTAACCCTAATTGCACCATAAAAATCAATAGAATATTCCCTTATAATGTCTTGAGCTATTCAAATATCCCCTTAGAATGCTTAGCCAAAGATTTTTAACTTGTAACCTTTTATAGAACCATTTGATTTAATGTGCATAGATGGATCCTTTAGCAAGTTGATTCATTAACCAAAATCCTAAGCTTTAGAATCATCATAGAGTTAATCAATTGGAGTTTCCTAGTTCCATCACTATTTTAAATATTTTAGCAATACTTATGATTCCCATTTATAGCTTCTTCCTTTAATATCATAACTAGGCAATGCAAATGGAGTTTACAAGTCCTAGAATATATGTACATGTTATTATGAACTTTGATAGATAAAAGTAATGAAAACAAAGTGTACTTATATGTAGTGTAGGATTCATCATACTTACAATTCCAACTATTCCAAGCAATATTAACAATTCCCATTTGAATATTCTTCCTTAAAGATCATATCTATGCATGCACATGGATTTTAGAAAGCTTGAAATCTATGTATGTGTTATTAAAGCACTTCGACAACTAAATTTAATGAAAATAAAGTGTATTCCTAGGGAGTGTAGGATTAATCATTTCATTGTGAGTCAATTTTCTTGGAAAAATATTTAAAAATGAAAATTGAAATGTTTATGATTAAAAAAAATACAAAATCAATAAAAGAGACATTAAACAGTATAACAAAAGTAAATTGAATTTAAAAAAATGATAATGAAAGCAAGAAAATCATTGAAATAAAATCCACTATGTACAAGCTAGCTACCTTAAGGGTGAGCTAACCAAAGTACCAATTTAGTAATTGGCCATTAATAAGGAGGATATCTTTGTTCCCTTCATTATTTTGTAATCCATCTATGTTAAAGCAAATTTACGTACCTTCTTGGAAATGTTAAAGGCATTGAAATTTTGTGTGTTTTCATTTAGGCTCATTCATTCCATCACACTTTAGAATGATATTAACTTTAGCATGATATTAACTTGAAATTTCTTTTCATGGGATGTATGCTTACCAAACCAACACCTGATAATTGACTAATGAGATACAAATTTATACCTAGATTTCTTTTTTTCTTCTAAGTTTAATAGGGAATTTAAATATATTCTATATAGTAGAGGAGTTATCCCCACTTAATTCCTTAAACAACTATAGAGAGGGCATGCTATTTTTTCTACGAAGATGGCTTGATTTCCATAGAAAAGGATGTAAGGTAGGGCACCCAATGTTACTTTGTAGTCACATGATTCTTCCATAAATAATTTCAAAGTGCATTGTGCTAATTACAATAATGATAAACCACCTATGTTTTAATGATTTATATCAAGTTATTTTTATTTGAATTAGATACCCCATTCCCTTGTAGGTAGTAATTTCTTGAATAGTATAAAAAAATATGCCTCTAAAGAAAATTTAGTTAAATTAAAAATATAAGAAATGCAAAAAATTATCAAATATCAACACATATGGGATAACTTCGTGATGACATACTAGTCTTAAAATTATTTTAGTATTTCTTCATTCACATTTGATTAATGGAATAAATTATATCTACCTGGTGAAGTAACGCGTACTACTTAATATGAATTATGTTTGTTTGAAAAGTGAGGTTTGATCTCACCAATTACATTGAAACCCAATTGATTCAATGTTTTGAGTATAAAAATAGGATGTATGGGTGTTATATATTTCTTTTATTTCCCTATGCATGTTTTCCATATCCAACATTTTATTACATGTGCATACCCATTTCATATTAATGTATAGAAACATTGTGATCGAGTTGACGATGTGAAAGATCAATGTCTTGATATTCACCTTTGTGAGAATTGTGGTAAACATAGTCACCATTCAAACATATGCTCTAGACATAAGACTGCTACAAGAGAAAATATTCACCTTGGATGGATCACTTCTTGGCAATGGTCTTCAATAACCAAGAAGATACATCAATAATACCTCAAAGTTCATTCTCGACTATTGAAATTTCTTCATATTCGCATCTTGTATTTGAAAGGGAGGTAATTTATGGTCAACTACTCGCTGCAAATAATATCAAGTGAGCCTAAGCCACAACCTGAAGTAGAGCTAGCTTCCAAAGCCACCTATTGCAATTAGCCATAACTTGCTACTAGAGCTAGCCATAGCTAGATTCCGAGTTGTAGCTAGAGAAATATTCATGCTCCATGAGCATGTTTTAGTTGGTGGCTAACCTTAAACCACCACTGAAAAAATACTTTATTTGTTGCATCAGTTTGTGGTCATCTTTAAAACCATCATTAAGTAGCACTTATATTTCACATAAGACTTCAAATTACACCTAGATTTTGAACTATTCCAAGATTTTCTTCAAGATTAGTTCCAAAGTTGGTGGTCAAGCTTAAACCACCACCTGTAGAAACTTTAGATTGTTCTACCTCATTTGGATTGCGGTATTCCTTAAACCACCATTTCAAAGAGCACATCCAACGATTGGTTACCATGAAATTTTTTTATTTAGCTCCCTTCTTGGACACATCTACACCCCTTTGGATTAAGGGAGGGAATGTTGGATACCTAATCTATTATGGTTGGTGTTATCAAACTCAAAATTTTGCAAAATTTTCTTGAATAGGGTCTTCATAGTGTTTTGTGTTATGTCAATTTAGATCATGAAATTGATAAAGGGGGGTGGAAATCATTTCTATCCTAAGGCTAAAAATCATCATAAACCATGTCTTGTCAGTCAATTGTCATCGCATATCACCTCAAGGTTCATTTTTTAACTTTACTGTTAACCTGTCCGTTTTTACCATTTTTCGTAGCGCACATAACTACGAAATGACATTTTTCACTACGGAAACACCTAAACTTTCCGTAGCAAATCTGTTAGATTTTAAACTGCTAGCGCTGTAGAATCATGATTTTCTGCGGGAGACAGAGGTCTGAATGACATGGTGGTTTTTCATTGGTTTGGGTTAAAGTGGGGGTTTTCCAGTTAGTTATGGTAGTCATCATCATTTTAAATCACAATTGTTGCGATTTTATTCCCGCTTTCCACCTCATTCTTCATCTTTTCCACCATTAGTTTTTTAACTTTGTTTTAATAGTTTTCCATTCACTCCTGCCCTGTCATTAGCTCGTTCAGCTCATACCTGTCATATTTAGTTTTGGTCTTTTGCATGCATTGTTCTATTGTCACCAAATTAGGTTCATCTCTGTCCCAAAGTAGCTCTCTATCCATCCTTCTATTTGCATGTGTCACAACAGTGAGGAAGCTGAGCAGTATAAAGAGGATGGAAACCAAGAAGAAGGTACATAAGGGAGGTTATTGTATGATATTTGAACCAATGGACTTGAAGCTGTTGAACGAGGAGCCAATTTTTGCTGAAGCTTTCAGAAATGCAGGTTGTATGAGATTCTGCTAGAAGTTGCAGGGTTTTCATATTCAAATATCAAAGGAATTTGCAACAAATTTCACTGGCACAACATCTAAAGTGGGAATGCTAAATTTTTCTGTCTCCCCCGAGAAAATAGCTCAAGATACAAAGATCCCAAGACAAGGTTAAGAGAGGTTTAAGTCCACAAAATTCAGCTACAAAATTGTGATGAATTAATGAAGGCTGAATATGTTGGAACTGACATAGCTACTGGGATTCCAAGAACATATTTGAAAGAAGACTACTCTAAATTGCTAAAAATCATTTAGAAGTATTTCACTTGCGAAGGGAGGTTCCACATGGTATACCAATATCACTTCAAGCTTCTGCTACATTTCACTGGTAAGCAAGCCATTGATCTTCCTTTTTACCTATTTAGAAGTTTGAACAAGATGGCAGATAAGGTGCAGGCTAGGCCACAAAATAGTGATACATATGTGTTTCATCATGGGCTTATTAAGCTATTAGTGCTGGAGGAATTAGGAAAAATAAATAGAGATTGGTCTTCTTTTCTATTTCTTAATGGATATGAAGTTGATGTAGTGACTCCTATGAAGACTCCTAAACCTAAGGACACTCACTCAATTCACAATGAGCATCCTGTTAATATAACAGAGGTAGAAAATCAAGAATCAGAGCATACTATACAACCTATGAATGTTGAAGAAGAGCCAATGGAGATTGATATAGAACCTGCACAAGAGACACCAGTCCCATTGTCAGCACCTGCAAGCAAAAAACCAAAGCTCAGTAGCAAGAATAAACAAGAAAGGATGACAAGGAGTAAAACAAAGGGTGAATAAATTGAGAAAGGTAATTTGAAAGTCATCCTTCAAGCTATATACATATAAGAATCCCCAATAGTCTAGGCTGTTGATGTTGGAGGGAGAAAAAAGGAAAAAATGTTATCACTGCCAAAAAGCTTGACTTCACTGGAGAAGAGGTAGAGTTTGTCTTCCAACCAAGAAAACCATTAACTAGATCACAACTGGCCAAATATTTTATGTCTCAAGCTAGTGATAAAGGAAAGAAACCTTTGATACAAGAAGTTATCACTGTGTAGAAAAAAGGAAAGGAGAAGGCGGTTGAAAAATCATAAAAGGAGCTCCTCACATAACAACTAAGAGAAGCAAGAGAAGAAATAATTGAATTAAAATTGGATGCAGATAAACATAGGACTGAAAATATTGAGTTTGATCAGATGATGGAGAAATGGAACAATGAACTTTCAATTTTTAAAGGATCCATAATTGATGCTAAAAAATTGTTGAAAAGAACCCAACCCCTAAGGCTTTTGGCCAAACATACCAGAAACAGGAATATACACTTGCAAGATGAAAAAATATCGTTGAAGAATCAAGTAAAGGAACTTCAAGAACAAATGGAAATGATACAGGATGAATTAAAAAAGAGAGGGCTGAAAATTATAGTCATTAATGAGGCCGAAGACATTCAAGCTTCAGAGAAGGATAAAACTACCAATCTTTGAGGAGTAGGGTAAGTTTTTTGTCAGTTTTGAAGATGCCACCTAGCATTTTTTACTCATAAAAAGGTGAAATTTTGAAAAAAGGGCTATTTCCTTAGGCATTTTCGTAGTGCGTGCAAGGCTTGAAGCCCAAAAAGCGCTACGAAATTTTTGAAGATGAATTTTTGATAAAAAGGGTGGTTAGACTTGTAATTAAACCTTGGGAAAAATTTTTATTAGCTCTTTTAATCTATCAAATAGATCCATGATAGTAGAGAGATTTAACAGGTGGCAGAAGTTGGTGAACTAAATTCGCTACCAAAAGCTGCAACGAAATTGCCCTGTTTTCCCATGTTTCGGCAACAAGTTAAATTTTGAATGAATTTTGGTTTCAAATGAAGCATTAAAGGTCAGATGGTCACATGTAGAGGTAAAATATGGTTAGGAGGATAGTTTCATACAGGTTTGGTCTACGAAGCTATCCATCTCATCTTCATCTTATCAGTTCATTATGGAGATATCTTATCATGTGTGATGGTAACAGATCCTTAAAAGTAGAAAGATCTGTTTCATGAAGACAATGAGGAAATTTATGTCTTGGTTATAGTCAGTGCTACTAAAGCACATGACCCCTTTCAATGTAATTAGGTTGTCTTTTAGTTAAAAATGTAATAAATAGGTAGTTGAGCTCTGTTAGGACTCTAACTCCTAAAGTTAGTAGGTGTCAATTTTTAATTCCAAATATCTAGTTATGGTTAGACTAGGTGGCAGTAAAAGGACTTAATGATCTAGCCTTGTTCGAAAATTCGATGTAAAGGTTTGACACCTATTAATAGGCAGTATTTCAATGAATGAAGGGTTGGAGAATATTGTGTCAAACTGCTACTTTTGTAATGTCTTTCATATTCGGTAATATATAGTGGATATTTGGCTTTCTTCACCTGAGATTCGAATGATATTTCAATAAATTTAATGTCTTATATATTTCATATTTTTATCCGTAGTATGTTTATGTCTAATTACTCAGAAATCATGGAAACCGTGCTCTGACTTCCTTTAGATATTGAACTGTTGCTATTTCCTGTGTATGTGTGTTATATTTTCATTGAAATGTTCACTTGCCTCAGCTTCTACAAGAAGGGTTATTTTCATTGAGTTTCTTGATGATTGAATCCATTAGCCCAATGGTAGAAAATCCTCTATATTTTCAACCTGTAATCAATTACAATCAAGTCACTGTCATAGAGTTAGCCATCTAATATAACTTTCATTGAAAAATCACAAGTTACCTTGAGAGAGCCCTCTGAGACTGAAGAGGCTAATTTGCAGTCAAAAGTTGTTTGAAATAGTTACTCTAAGTTGTCTGGTGGAGCAGCCCATCAGGACCAACTTAGTGATAACAGTTGGTGTGAAAATTTCCAACATTCATGGGATTCCAAGTGATATTTTGGAAGATGAAAACCAAGGGTTAGAAAAATATGTATTAATATGTACATCTTGTGAATATAATGCAATCATACAAGTGTATCTAAAATCAACCTATTAATTTTGTGTGCGTTTAACACCTAATGCAAATTTCTATTTATAGATTTTGTGTGGTAGCTTCTCTTGTTACGAGGTTAGGGTAGCTCCCTCTCTCTTCCCATCCTAGTTTGATTTCCTTAGTTACTATCCCCCTTAGCCCGTCATTCCTTCTCCCCTTTTTTTGTCTTTGTATGCCACCTCTAGTCTTTTGGATGACCCTAGTGGTACTATGGAATGTCCTTCTCACCTGAATTTACCATATTTCTCATCTTCCTACCTTATAATTCAACATGATGTGCTCTTGCATCAAATCTAATTGTAGATGGATTCATTTTGGTCTTGGTCATCATGGACATCCCTCATTAATGGCTTAGATAAATGCAAAGGCCTATGCAAATATATATTAGAATAATATCCCCCTGGGCTATATACCATAAATTCTTCTCTTCTTGGTAGGTTTTTTCCTGAAGATGAGTGTTGTTCTAGACTCGAAATGTAGACTAAAAATGAATACTGTGGACATTCCGAGCTTTCTATCTAAAAAATAATATCGTTGAGATAGAGGATATACAGAAAGGAATTGTTGCCATGATGATGAGATTAATAAGGATGTGGGACACTAGGTTCTAAACATTGGAAATCCATGCAGTCATGACATTAATACTTCCAAAAAAATTACCTTTACTAGAAAATCAATAACATAATGGAGAATGTGCTTGTGGAAC
The DNA here is from genome assembly GCA_034641835.2 of Pinus albicaulis. Taxonomy (NCBI): domain Eukaryota; kingdom Viridiplantae; phylum Streptophyta; class Pinopsida; order Pinales; family Pinaceae; genus Pinus; species Pinus albicaulis. The sequence continues at coordinate 1,302,801,724 of CM076584.1, read as the reverse complement.
ACAATGAGGGCTAGAAATAACTCTTACTATGCATTAATGCCTTGTAGCTCTAAGTTAAAAAATATGCCAACAAAGTCACCCTCTTGGAAAAGAATACAACTAGTATGGACTTTTGACCTTTATATGAGGAGAATCACAATCCAAAGGCTATCCCTGTTGACCCCCTCACTCTTTAATTATGTTTAGGTTTATTTATTTTTATCTATGTATGAACAACATCTTTTCCCTTCAATCTAGACACAATCGTAGAAAAATTAGTAGTTTTTTAGCTACTATCATATTTGTTATGTTTTCTTATGATAGCTTTGTTCATATTATAATTTAGACAAAAATGCATTGTTTGAGCTATTGGTCTAGTTTACCCAATGACAAGCCAATAACCAGAGATATGTATGTATTTTTTGTGATGATTAAAAAAAGAAGAAGAAGCAACCACATAAAACATGGAGGTTTGATTGACAATGACATGTAGCCTCAAATAGTTATAGATGAGATTGAGAAGAGAAATCAATATCCCAAATTTGTTCAATATGTTGTTTACACGTTCACCATGATTTATGTTATATTTCAAATATTGTTAAATGAAATTAAAGAATATGTTGATTATAATGTGTTATATATTTTTATTTTATTTTTTCCACATATTTTTTTCCTTTTGTGAATAAACTATAAACTCCATATTACATTATCACAACGTATATTTTTTCTTAATCCAATTATCACCCATTTTTACGGTAACATTTGAAGATCTATATTTATATAAATCCTAAGTCTTATAAATGTTAATAACATATCTCAATTATTTAAACTTAAACCAAGTAAAATTAAATTTAGTTATATAATTATTCTCAATAGCTGCACACACACACACACACACACACACATATAGATCTATATATAAAATTTCATCCACATATTTCTATTAATAATAAAAACTATTACAAAGATAAAACTTGGTGTCCGTACTATCTGAACAAAAGACTGTTAAGTTAGTCTTTGAGCCAAGGAATATGCCTGCAAATTCCTTATGTTTACATCTTAAAAAAACTATGACAACCATACCCAAAAAGTTAACCTAGGGCCTTCACCCTAAACTGAACTTAAACTAAGTAAAATTAAATTTAGTTATATAATTATTCTCAATTGCTGCATATATATATATATTAAATTTCATCCACATATTTCTATTAATAACAAAAAATATTACAAAGATAAAACTTGATGTCCATACTGCCTAACCAGAAGACTGTTAAGTCAGTGTTTGAGCCAAGGAATATGCCTGCAAATTCCTTATGTTTACATCTTAAAAAAAAAACTATGACAACCATACCCAAAAATTTAACCTAGGGCCTTCACCCTGTGTTATAGAGAAAAAGTATAGAGATAACAAAAATAAGTAGATAGTTGCCAGGTAACTGTAAGTGGACCATAAACATAGTATGCAAAAAATGTAAACATATTGGAGATATAAAAAAGAAGTAGATAGCTGCCAAATAATTGTAAGTAAACCATAAACATAGTATGCAAAAAATGTAAACATAATGGACATATTAGTCCAAAATGATGTCTGGAGAAAGAGGGGGATAGTTTTCATCTGTGGTGTTCAGAGGTGGGAGGCTGTTTAGAGGAGGAACATTGATCATTGCATCATCTTCTAATGATATTTTGATATTTTCCCTAAGTCAGAAACCACAAATATTTCCACTTTATTTAATTTAACCACTATATCATCAAGGTCATATCTAATATCACTCATAATTCTCTTGATATCTTCTTGTCCAGCAAAGAGCTTGTAATTGTCTACATGTTTATCTCGAATTACGATACTAAGAAATGTTTCCATTTGTCGATGTAGGGTGATGGAATGGAGAAAATGAAATATTATATTCCTAATTTTCCTAGGATCAGGAACCTAATTTAAAGAACTGCTACCAATTTCAGAATCATAGTGATAATCTTGGTCCCAAAACTCCCTTACTTTCAATTGAAGAATCTCCTTTCCAACTTCCAAGGGAGCCACATAAAGAAAGTGAGCTATTGATTCCCCAAAAAATGGCCATTTGTGTTTGGAAGAATATTCCCCCAAAGCACATCCCCTGCGACAGGGAAGCCTTTGTCATGAAGCCATCTCCATAGTTAACCTGCCAAAACACCACAATACCAACACTCAAAACAACTAGGAGAAAACACAATTATTGGCCTCCCTAGAATACTAAGCAGACCGAGGAGGGATATATGAAATGACTGAAAGACTAAATGGAATTTTACCCCCGAATAGTAACACCTATGTAGAGATACAACGAACATATTTAGGATATCTGATAAGAGGCAAGGAAACCATAGGAAAATGCTACTTCAGCGATGGCAGACTAGTTTGAGGAATGAGAAATGATGGCGGTCACATATGACCGACTGCATTCGAATAGAAAAAAAAAAAAAACATAACAAAGTAACTTCACTGAGACCCAGGAGAATTGATAATCAGAACATGAAAAAGTTTGAGTGCATTGATAGACCAGAGGTTGACTGAAGTTAGTGTGCCTATCAGAACTAGACCGAGAAAGTTCCTTAATACCATACACCACATATCAACACTGGGCAATTGAAAAAAATGTCAGCCGGGTTAGAACTCTAGGAGGTCACTAAAGGAAGAACCACGACCAGTTAAAACAAGGGACCCACCCCAAAATTATGTAAACAAACCTCAAAAAACATGGACACTATAGATAGTGCAAGTTATGAAACCAATGTAGATTCCCAAATTAACTAGTTAAGGGGAGTAGGATTACCCAATGTTGCAAGACAGGGGAGTTCCGAACCAGGAAGTGAGGTTGACGAGTGGAACAAAGAACCAACATATCCATCCTATCTTCTAGTGCAACCTCTTGAGGATGAGACCACAAACAAGAGCCTAATCTCTGCAACTAAATAAATTTTGTCTTATGATAACCAATTTTCCGCTACCCTGGTCCAAAAAAGAAATCCCGAATAAATAATTATCTGTGTAAGATCAAGACCTTCATAATTGACCATTTTTAAATTTGATCGTGTGACAAAATATAAGGAACTTGATTGATCATACAAGTCAATTACCTCAAAATTGTAGAGAAACATGCATTTGACATGCTAAATTTTTCTTTCACGTTGTACAACAACATCATTGTCCCCATCTGAGTAGAATTTGACTTTTCGCCAAGTCCAAAGAGAGGAGTGGTGGAAGTAGATTTCAGGATTTCAAATAAGGTATCAATGATATGAGCATCATCCCCCAACTCAATGTTCTGGAATGCATCTAACAACATTTCCTCCATGGCAATAGTATCCCGTAAGTAATCATCGATACCAACCTCCATTTTATTTCCTCCATTTCCAACTTGTCACGAATAACTACTATTGTTTTAGTCATTCCTAACTAGTGAATATGGATGTAGTGGGAATTGAATAGGTGGTTGATTCAACCATTATTTACATGCTTCCCCTCCGAGTCTTTGTCGTAATGCAACATTCTCTTGATTTGACGTTATAGTGGGGTGCACTGTAAGGTGGTACGTGGGTCGCTCATCATCACTAGAATCCTACTTTCAAAAAATATTGAACATCATTACTACAATATCAATGATATTAGTAAGCATGGAAATGAAATTGGTTTGTTGAAATTTCAGTATACCAAACAATGATTACCATCATTGATGTAGGATTGTAGCTAGAAGATGCCATGTTCCAATTGACAGGGTGAAGAGCTTGTCCTTTTTCATCTACCAACTTTTTCCCATATGTTGCTCCTGATAAGAGATTCTGATGTTTTTAAAAATAATATGAAGTAATATTTTCTACATCTGAACTCAATTCCAAGTACGGATCCTGCAAATAATTTTCATACATTTTTATTCAAAATGGCATGGATTAAAAAAAAAATCAATTAGATAATCTAAATATAAATAAAATATGAACTTACTGGAGATGGAAATGGAGAAATTCGCGAAGGACTTTGATCAAAAATATGGAATGAGTTGGAATTTGAAGAATTGACCCTTTGATATTATTGATATTTTGTCCTTGTACCTGAGAAAAATCAGAAATAAATTTTTTTGTGAATATCTAAAATTAATCTCGAGAACCATATAATCACAATATGAATTTCAATATAGTTTTGAAACCATTTTTGAAGAACAAGGCGACTTTAAGCAGAGAATGTATATTATGAACTATTGTAATTCATGTGGATGTGTCCTAAAGGATAATTTGAGATTAATATGCCTTTTTATCTGAAAATAAAATTTCAAATAGCTTTTAAACCCCACCGGTGCACTAATTAGAATAAACTGCATCGGTCTATTTAAATAATAAGCGCACTGGGGCTCTCCAATGGGGGTGTACAACACGACCACCACTTGGAATACTAATTGATTTTGGAGCTTGTCTGGCCTCCATGCGCGTGATTAATCCTCCATGATGATACAAGAATGCTTTAAATGCCCGCTTCTAGGCTAAGGAGGTGGTCATTGGTGTGTCGATGTTGGCGGCGAAGGTTGTCCAGTTGTTCCAGGGTTTTGTTTAGACTGTAATGGATGTCGTTTATGTAGGATACCAACTCGTTGCAATCATCATATCTATGTTCCTGAAAAATTTTCATGTTCAACTGGACATTTTGCAGCTAAGACGCAATGGAATCGAGTGTGGTTGGGGCTATCACATGGCCTAGGAAATGGGATGGAGAGATGGAGATTGCCTCCTCCATTTCCCGACTATCAAATGTGTCTGTGGGTGACTGGTTTCTCGTTTCCTTCCACTCAGCATGGAGGTTATTACGACCCCCCTGATGTGTTCGTCCCCTTTAATGTGATATGATATTGAGCTAAAGTTGCCATAGGAGTGGAGAGGCTAGAAGACTGAATACAAAGAAACTATAGTTGACCCAATAATCAACCCTACAGGAAGGGCGCCTCAAAGAAATATAACACAGTAAAAAAAAAAAATCATGAAAACCCTGGTGGATGACATGAAGTTGCAGTCCTAGGGCATGCCAAAGCAGGGTTCTTTCTTCCACACCCAAAACTGGCTGTAAGAAAGACCCCTACCCCTGGAAAATAATAATTCCACCCACCAGTCTATCTCCTCGCTCTGAGGCCCACCCTCATGTTCCCAAAGGGGTGTAGTGCAGCTGAGGACCACCCCTTCTCTTTGAGTGCAGAAAATAATAGTAACCCACTAGACCTTTAAGCCAGGGCGAGCCAAATTACAGAGCAACTGAGTACCCTGATGCTTGAAAAGAGAATTTCAACAGATAGGAGCGATCTTAACTCGAGAACCATACACACCCTCAGTCACCATCATAAACACTTTACCCCACGAGCGGAGGTTCCAGGTGGGAAGATGAAGAGACTCATTGATAATGCATGTTCTGGGATCCCATGGACAGTCCTGGGCCTCAATGTCACACCACCCCGAGCTATCCCAAATGACTGCCCCTCTGCTCACCCATGGCCTTAATATTAGCAAGGTTTTGAGAACCCAAGCACCAATACCCTCTGCACAACCCAAATTCATCTCTTGAAATGTCTGGCTGTAGAATTTTCCTCTCCACTTCTAGTATTTAACAACAGATCATGCGAGCATGGTGTCCACTCGTGGTGGAGCATATCGATTTTCACACACATGAAAACGTGGGATACTTTGCAGCTCCTCTTGTCATTCCCCCCAACCTCCCTCCTTAATATGTTTCCTTTACTTCCGGTATAAATTTTGTTTTCTACATGTATGCCTAGGCTAATATGCCCATCAGAATTAATGAATGTTACCAATTGTTTATGTTTTCCTCTAGGTCCCGATCTCAACAAGTCTGGTCAGAATGAGAGAAAGGGGCCTGTTGAGATGAATTTTGAACTCAACAATTTTTTGACAATCTAAATAAATCATCTTGATTGACCAAAAAATAAATATACACACTAGGGAATTTAAATAATACCTACACCGGTTTCTGGAATTAAGAAAAAATATAAATAAATTATCATATTAGTGTTCTTTCACAAAAAAACACATAGGTGCGTTTAAATAAAAAACAACATTAGTACGCAGCTGTTTCCCAAATTTATAAAATAAAAACAAATTCATCTGTCTTAGTTCTTTTTTAAATATATACCATACCATTGCATTAAAAAAAAATTCGCACCGTTTCAGGGTTTCGAAAATGAAAAAAATTGAATCATGTCGGTGTGTTGAAAAAATATGGCATGCCGGAAATGTCGACACACTTTTTATATAATGCACTAGTGCATTTCACTATCAAATGCACTGATGTGCAGAGAAATTGAATTAAAAAAAGCACGATTTTTTTCTTTTTTTAAATTTAAAAAACGAGCGGAAATTTATTTTTCGAAATCTAATTTCATAAAGTCTTTTAAAAAGTACAAAGTTATTCACCATTTCATTATTTTACCCAAAATTTCAAGGGAGTGATTTGAAAGAGATACTAGGAGCATTGTGCAATAGCAGCAGAATACTTTAGAGCGACAAAACTATTCAGAAGAAAAAAAGCTAAAAGGTATGGTGGTTCACTCAAAAACCCGCATAGTAAGTTTTAAATTTTATTGTTTATTTTACTAATAAAAAAATTTACAACTTCTATTAGGGTTTAATTAAAAGAGAGATAATTTGTAAGAGAATATTAGATCAAGGCTACAAAATATTTTGGATCTGCTGAAAGATCAAAAGTTGAAAGGTATGGCGATTCATTGAAAACCCTGGATAACAAGAATCTTAAATTTTACTGTTAAAATATTTTACAATTTCTGTTAGATTTTACTAGTAAAATTTTTTACGAACTCTATTCCTATTTAAATTTAATGAAAATTTAGGAAAAATAAATAAAAATTAGTACTTACCTTAAACCCTTGCTTCTTCCTGCAAAATTTCACATTAGGGTTTAAATTTCTCTACCACTTCACAGTTAGGGTTTTTCAATTTAGGCATTATAGATTTGATGTGTTGTGTAGTTACTATATATAGGGCGTTTGGCATATAAAGTAGGGGAATCACTTATTGAATTAGATCCAAATATTGTCGTGCGTCTCCCTTTTTTTTAAATGGATATATTTTGTGTGGTGTGCCATATGTAATATAACACACCGGTGCTACCTGAGTAATACAACACACCAATAAATTATAACACTTTCTATTTTGTCTAGTCTATTCATCGTTTCTCCCGGTGTAATATAATGCATTGACGCACATGTTCCTAATAGCACAGTTAAAATCATTGTGGTGAGTTGAGCCTTACAAATCACATCATCGACCCTCTCTAATTTTTAAACAACAAGTATATGTTTCGTGGTGCGCTCTATGTAACATAACACACTGAGGCCACCTGACTACTTCAATGCATCATTATATTATAATATTTCCAATTCTATCATGTCTGTTTGTCATTGCTCCTAGTGTAATATAATGCACCGACATGTTTTTTCTTAATATAAATGTTAAATCAGTGTGATTCCTTTATTCTTACAAATCACACCATCCTAATTTAAAATTAATTTTCCATGATAGTGTTGAACAATTAAAATCCGGGCATGTTTAATCTTATAAACACACATGTGCATTTATTTAGATAAACACACCAATTACCAAAGCTTTTTTTGGATGAAAATTATTTGATTTATTTATAAAATATATCTATTGGCTTCTATATTGAATGGTACAGGTTGTATATTTATACAAAATTTCTGAGAAGTTCTCAAGTAACAAAAATATTGGTCAACACAATGACAACACATCAAAAAAATCAGAGAATGCAAGTTCTTTGTAAATTCTTCACATAATTAATATGTTTTAACTATATATAGGTTTAGGTAATATTTATTAGTTGTTTAGTGTCATGTAGATCCACAAAATGAATAAGGTCGATAAGTTTATTTCTAATTTAAGTGCAAAAGAGTGTAAAAGCATGATAGAAAAATTGCAGAATGATGAATCAAGTGAATGAAAAAATACTATTCAATATGACTTTTTTTTAAAATATTCATTAATAATATACTTAAGAATATTAGATAACATTTTTCAAACAATAGATTAATTCATATATGTTTAATGCTCTACGGGTAGAAACAACGAAGGAAACGATCAATGTCGTTCTAAGAAAATAAAATTATGGAACATGTAAATAACGATGGATTGGTGATTAGCTCATCTCAAGTGGTGTTGGAGGTTAATGAAAGGGGGAATTTTTTTTACAGAACTATGAGGGATCTAGTGGAACGAACATATAGACATACTTTCCACTTGAAATATAAAAATCAATGCAATGATTTAAGAACGAAAGTATATCTAAATTACAGGAAGCATTTCTAAAGCAATGGTCAATGAGACATGTCATATTTGCAATAAAAAAAATGTATAACAAAAAAAAAGAATCATTAAAAAGGTAATATTCCTAATTGTATAAAATGATTTTCTAGAATTACCTCTATATATTACTACAAACCATTAATTTATTAATATCAATTTTGTTATATTTAGTTTTCATATACCATTATAAAAATACTTTATTACTTTTTTAGGAAGATTATGAAAATCCCAAATGATCAATGCACTGATATACAAAACTTGCTAGTAGGAATGTCCAAAAAAGTATATAAGGAGATGGTCAAAGAAATGGACATAATTGCATCACAGGAGCCATCTCAACAACAACATGTTTCAAATGTATATATTCGTGATTGAATTTATACATATAAAAAATAATTTATCATTAAATATTAATTTCCAAGTATTTTATTGCAGAAAATAAAGCAAGATGGAACTCATTCAACACATAAAATAGGACAACAAGGAAGAAAAGGGTTGATTTCAAAGTGAGTAATTGTTAATATTTCCTTATAACAACTCAAGGTTTCATTTTTGTGTATTTTAAATTGTCTTACAATAACCATCCTTGAATGTCTTCAAATAGGTGCTAACATACAATGAAGAGCCATCGAAATAATTGATTGACATTGGGTTAAATAACAATTGTGAGTATATGTTGGCATATCAAAAATAAATTGTGGAATTTCTAAGTACCTATGTTGTTTTACTTCTTTGAGTTTATAATTAATAGAATAAAACAAATCCTTTATATTAAATATATGACTTATTATGGGTATAAAACTTGCAGGAAACAAAGTATAGAACTACGCCAACAAAACATTTGTTGAAAGAAGGCATGAGATTTTGGTTTTGAAAGAATGTGTATAATTCATGGGTCACTTCTTGCTATAGTATAATGTTTTTTTATTTACATTGATGTATATTATTTATTTCAATTTTCTTGATGTATATTATTTATTTCAATTTTCACTACTCTCACCAATGTAGATACACTCATTCACTTTATTTTTGTGTTTTCAGATGGAACAAGATAAAGAATAAGAAAATAATCGATTCTATCAACAAAACGTTCCTCCAAATAAACCAAGTCATAGAAGTAGCTTGAGAATTAACAATAGTTCCAACGAAGAATGGTGATCTATTTGGATATCAATGCAAATTCTTGTATTTTTTGAAATAATTGTCTATGAAAATCAGACATTTTTTTTAATGCAATCATGTACATAGCGTCCCAATTGAAAGACAAGGGGTTAACAATAACAATCCCATGTTGTATTAAAAAGAGACTCTTATTGATATTTAATAAAATACATTTTAATTTATTCTATTGTGTTATCCAGTGTCACTATGAAATGTTACAACACTAATTAAATATATGGACAATTAAATATTATAATGAAGAGATGTGAAATATGATAGTATAACAAATTAATCCAAACATCATATACAAATGCACTGATCAAATATTAATTTATATGAAATATTGTTATAGGATATATGTTGATTTCTCAATGAATAACAGATTTAAAAATTTACAATAATTGCATTGTCACAGGTCAATGTCTACAAAGAAGAGAAAATATCATATAAAAAAACCGGTGCATCCATAAAATAAAAACACACAGGTGTTTTACTTTAAATAAAAGAACTGTGATGTCATATTTTAGCATAACCAATGCCTATTCAGTACACGAGAGCACCGAGGCTTTTAAATCTGTAAGCACTAGTATTATTTTTAATTAATGCCCCGATGCATTGTATCTCTTAATGCACTAGTGTGTTCATAGAACTAACACCCCCTGGTTCTATAAGATATTATTTCCATTCTTAGTGCACTATTTAAATTAATGGCATCAAACCATCTATGCAAAAAATGAACTGGGGCGTTTATGTAAACAAGACGAGTCGGTGCTGCATTTTTACAATAAAGCACTAGAACTGCAATTATTATTTGCATGCCCCGGAGTTGTTCCTTCATCAAAGAAAAATCAGGGCCTTTTTATATAAGTACTAGCGTGGTATATGTCTACTCAACTTAGTGTTCCTAAATTGATGTCATAAATTGTCAACCAGGGCTAGTAAACTGTTGAAGTGAAGTGTACCATATGTGCCTAGGTATATTCTTCCTACTTCGTTGTGCTTAGTGTTTTTCTAGTGTTTTTGGTTTTGTGTTTTTATACTAAGGGGAAAATAATTTATTTGCTAGCAAAGAGAAGTTACTGATCACACTAAAACAAAATAAAATCTACTCTAAACTATGAATGGCACCTAAGAACAGAAAATGCTAATCCACAGATTATAAAGCTGATAAGAAAAATAACTCAGAACATTAAACTCAGTCCAATTCATTTCATTAGAGGTATGTTGGAACAAGCTGAGAAAATGATTAGTTTGATGTAATGAGGTTCTCTTTAGTAAACAACAACTTAAAATATCACAGAGAAAATCTCATCCGTTGTTAGAAATTTGTTGGAACATTTTGAGAAAATATTATCTACAACATAGTAAGGAACCCTATGCTAAAATAACTTATGACACTAGAATTAACTCATTCTGCAACTCAAAATGTTACTATTAAGCCTCTTTCAAAGGTTAGAGATCTCTTGGAACAACTTGGGAAAAAGGCCGTTTGTAAAATTATGAGAAATTCCAGAACATTCAAGAGCTCAAAATGATATAACTAATTCTTGTTCATATGATAATGATGTGTTAGAAGAAGTTAAGAACAAGAGCAGCTTATAAAATAATGAGAATTTTTTAAGTCTAATAAACATGACTGAAATGCAATTAACTAATAGAACTGAAATGCAATGAATAGAACTGAACTAAAATGAAATTAACTCAAGAGTACTACAACTATATCTCATTCACGCATTATTGATATATTGGAACAACTCATGAGAACAAGATTGACTATAATATTCAATGTACGTAAATGACATAAGTTAAGAACAAAACAGAGTTAAAGGTCACTTATCTAGAAAATATGCACAAAGCCTTTTGGACAGTAGGGGCCCTCTACCATCAGATTGGCACATGAATCCTTAACTCCTTAAAGTTGCTTCAGATCATGCATCAAAGTTATACTTCTTTCATTAAAGGAAAAATGCTCAGAAATAGAGTATCACAGTCTTTGAGAACTAACAACAAAACATCAACTAACTGTTTCTCGGTTCACCGAGTTATTTTTATAAGCAAATACATAACTTTCATTGAGTAGAAATAGGCATAGGCATCTTTTATAATCAAAATCAAACTAGAACTCCTGTTGAGGACTTGTATTTTGCTGAAGACACCTGCAGAGTCCTTATCCTTGTAGAATTCTGCTTCTTGGTTTTGGCTTTGTCCACGTGCATAACCACTTTCAGATTTTTTCTCAGCCTTCGTGGAGGACAAGGAATGATGTAGGAGAGTTCTGGAATCTAACCATATGCGTCTTTCCCTCAAATGACACTTGTAACCTGTGTAAACATAAAGATGGCTACGGAATATGCGACTAGCTATAGAATGACTGCATTCTGTAGCTAAGTCTACTAAAAAATCACTATGACAACAAAACCACAAAAGTATAATAATTCAGTCATTGTATGCATTCTTAAAGTGATTTTAATCATTCCTATTGATCTTTTAAGCCTATAGCTAATAAAGGAAAAATGGAATGAAGTGAAATTTGATGAAAGGAAAGGACATTTTTAGGGCTCAACATACCCCCACTGCAAAAATTTTGCATGTCCTCATGCAATCAATCCATGTATTCTGAAACTTCATCCAAGACATCTAGATTCCTTTTTCTGCTTTTCTTGGTGTTCAATGGCATCCTAGGCTTCCTTATGACCAATTTGAACCTCAAATTTATAAGTGCCCTATTCAAATTCTTGTTTTTCTTCTTCAGTTTCTCACTAGCCTTGTACAATTTTTCCATTTGCAGAGTGAGAGTTGTGTTCATGTCACTTTTCAGTTTTACTTGTTCCCTTAAAATTTCATTTTCATTTTTTATATGCCTATTGAGTACTTCCAATTCATATTTGTCTCTTCTCATCACTTCAATTGAAGATTCTTGTGGGCTAGGAGTTCTTTCTCTGTTTTCTGAGGCTCTTTTTTCTAATGATTCAACATAATTATAGATCTGTTGTTGGGCTGGGTCTACCTCGAGAGTTCCTCTATCAGGATTTTCTTCGTACTTGTACTTAGGAGATCTGTCAATTGGTGTCTCTTCATCTTCAATATCTATGATTCCTGTTTGTTTAACTCCTGTCTTCTTTAATATGCCTTTAAGCCTATGACTTCTTCTCAGTTTAGATGGTCCCTCACCTCTCTTCTTAGCATCCTTTCTTATTATCTTTTTAGAGATAATCTCTTCATTGTCTTCTTGTATTGTTTTATCAGTTTCAATTTCAACAGATTTGGAAAATTTTCCTCTCATGCTTCTTCTTACAAGTTTTCCTTCAGACATAGTTTCTTTAGGTTCTTCAAAATTATTTCTCAAGAGGAACTCATCCCAACTGTCTCCTACCTTTTTCAAATGATGCTAAATTAGAATTTTAACTAGGCCATGATGATATAAGGTGGTTTCCAAGAACTGAACCCTTTTTTGGACATTAGAAGCCATCCTCTTTAGGCTATGGAGCAAGAAAAAGGGTAAATTTATCTCTTCATCTAGGAAATTCATCATAAGCCGAATCTGATAAACATATAGGGTGCCAAAAATTCCTTCACAGGTTATAAAATTTTGTAGAATTAACAACATATTTTGCCATTTATTTTTCAAGGCTGAACTAGGAATGCCTTTCTTGAAAACTGAAATATCCATACCTAGTGTTTTTAGCATCTGTCTCCATGCTTCATTGTGGAATTCTTTGTTTTTAAACCATCGCTCACCTTGCCTTGGCAACTCTGTTGCTTCTGCTATGAAGGGTTCTATGATAATGAACTTGACATTACCTATTTCAACTTCTGACCCGTTGAATGACCGGGCAAATGACTTGGTGACCTCCTTGTGAAATCCATTGAACTTTTCCAAAAACTTTAGCCATCCAACTTGCTGTAACATCTCTTTAATCTATGGGTAACCTTCTAGATATTTGGTTCCGACTGGCTCGGACCTTACAATAAGTCCCATGGCTTCTTTTCCTCAACTTCAATTTACTACTCTGTTACTGCTCTCCTATCTGAGGTAAAAATGGTTGTAGAGGGTTGTTTCACCCTAAAGATGACTTCTCTGTTTCCACAGTCAGGAATTGGCTACGGAAAAATGACATGAAGTGGATATGGGATGAGTGAAATACGGTGAGGGTAAATCATACGAATGATTGAGTTTTAGAGTTGTCATGGAGTAAAAGACCGCGGAGAAATCTCATGAGGATTTCAAAATCATCAATGAATATTTCGGGTTAGTGACGTGACCTAATAGGTCACTTCAAGTACTGACCGTTAACTTTTAATAAATGATGATTTGATATGGAGCGAAATGGAAGGGATTTGTTCAAGGATTTTATGATAGGATTGATCAATACGAATAATCAAAATAACTTTATGAAACATACATATGACTTAACCATACTATATATTTCATAATTTGCTATCATAATAATTTCACACAATTTCACCTTAGCCTTTCTTTTGATTTTTGTTGTTTTAATATGCTTTGTCTTTCCTTTGAAAATTATTGATATTTCAGTCTTCATAATCCTTTTGATTTTTCTTGTTGAAGTAGGTGTGCAGGATCAATTTGCTGCTGAACAAGTGGTTGCTGAATGGTTAGCTGCAGAATATCTGGCTGCAGAATGTACCTGTAAAAGCTTTGAGACATGGAATGAAATGATTTGAATATGGATGGAATGAAGTATGAAAAAAAGGATCATGAAATATAGTGGAATGAAGCATGAATGAAGTGAAATATGATGGAATTAAAGGGATCATAAATGTGGAGTGGAATAAAATATGAAAAGTGGCCTGCAACTTATGATTTGTAATACTCAATTGTAGAAAAAGATCAATTTTGAAAATCTAAAATGAAATGAGATAAGTCATGAAATGGAGTGAATGAAGTATGGATGAATGGAGTGAATGAAATATGGATGAAGTGAGATATGATGGAATGAAATGGATCATAAGTGGAATGTGATATGTAAAATAAGCCTGCACTTATGATTTTATGATAGTTGTTTGCAGGAAAAGGACAATTTTGAAAAGCTAAAGTGTCAGAAGGATTCTTATTTTCACCTTATCTTTTCTATATAAACATGCTAATCAATGATTAGTTTTCATGTTTATACTTTATTTTTTATTTTTAGCATCCGATTTCAGAAAATACAATTAAGTTGATGAAGAAGAAGGATTCTTCTTCATTAACTTCACATCACTGTTCTCCTGGAATCTCTCGACAAATTCTTCTCTTGAAAGTGGCTTATGATACAATTTCAACCTATGACCATTTACAAGAAAAGTCACCTTATCTTCATCTATTTTCCTGATTTTTATTGCTCCATTGTCGAAAATTTTCACAATTTCATATGGCCCAAGCCAATGTGTTTGGAATTTACCTTGAAAATATTTGAACTTTGAATCAAACAAGAGGGCCCAGTCACCTTATTTGAATTTGTTTTCCTTAATGTACTTATCATGCCATCTAGTCCTTTGCTGTTGGACTATATTTGTTTTTTGGACTGCATCCTGTCTGATCTCATCCAATTCATTAATCTGCTCCAATCTGTGCTTTTGTGCTTATGTTAGATCAAGTCCTAGCTGGACTGCCATTTTAAAAATTTTAATCTGAAACTCTATGGGAAACAAGAATTGCTTTCCATAAACAAGTTCATAAGGGGCATGACCTGTTGTGCTTCTCCATGTAGTTCTATAGGCCCACAAGGCTTCAGGAAGCCTGTCTGCCCAATCTCTTCTATGTAAATGAACAGTCTTTGTTAGGATTCCTTCAATGACCTTATTAGTAGATTCCACTTGGCCATTTTCTTGTGGATGATAGGGAGTAGATTTTCTATGTCTGATTTTGTACCTCTCCACCATTTGTTCCACTAGCCTTGATGTGAATTGAGCTCCTTGATCTGTAACAATTTCTCTTGGGACACCAAAATGAGTAAAAATATCCTCAAAAAGAAAATTAACTACAGATGCTTCAGTAGCAGAAAGTAATGGCTTGGCCTCTACCCATTTGGTAACATAATTAGTGCAAACTAATATATATTTCTTTTTTCTTGATGGAGGACTAATAGGTCCTACAAAATCTAAAGCCCATTTCTCAAAAGGTTCAATATGTACCTGAGGCTGCAATGGCATCTCACCTGAAGGAGAAGGTTTCCCTACCCTTTGGCAGCTGTCACACCTTTTGACATACTCTTTAGCATATTTAAAGAGGGATGGCCAATAGTATCCTAAATGAAGGATCTTATAAGCTGTCCTTTTATTAGCAAAGTGTCCACCACAAGGTTCATCATGACATGCCTTGAGGATCTCAAGCATCTCATATTCTCGAACACACATCCTAATGATAAAGTCTGGACCTGTTTTGTATAACTCATTAGCAACCCATGAATATTTTGCATTGTCATAAATGATCTTTCTTTTGTCTCTTGCATTCATTATTGAAGGAAATTTCCCTGAAACTAGATAATTAGCAATGTCAGCAAACCAAGGAGTTTGAGTAGAAATTGCAAAAAGATATTCATCAGGGAATTGATCTTCAACTGGAGTATTGTCTTTAATGTTTTGGAGTCTAGATAGGAAATCAGCTACTGTATTTTTTTTCCCAGGCCTATCTAGAATGGTGATGTTGAATTCCTGTAAAAGCAATAACCATCTTATGAATTTGTCATTAGTAATTGATTTGTTCATTAGATATTTAATTGAAAAGTGATATGTGTGAACAAAAGTTTCATAGCTTGTTATATAGTGTCTGAATTTATTTATGGCATGAACAACAGCTAAGAACTCTTTTTCAGTTACAGTATAATTTAACTCCGAAGGGGTCAAATTTTTACTTGTATAGTAGATGGCATAAGGAATCAGGTCTTTTTGTCCCAATACAGCTCCTAAAGTTGTATCTGAGGCATCTGTTGAAATATGAAAAGATAATTTCTAGTTAGGTCCCTTTAAAATAGGTGCTTTATAGATTTTTGTTTTCAGGATCTCAAAGACTAACTACCAATCAGGATTCCACTTGAATTCACAGTCCTTGGTGAGTAATTTGAAAGTGGAGATGCTATCTTGGTGAAGTTTTATATAAATATTCTATAATACCCTGTAAATCCTAGAAAACTCCTAACATATTTTTGACAACTTGGAACAGATAAGTTAGAGATGACTTCAACTTTTGACTCATCAACTCTAATCCCATCCCCTGAAATGTGATGCCCCAAAACAATCCCTTCAGTAAACATCATAAAACACTTCTCATGGCTTAGTGAAAGATTTTCTTCTTTACATCTCTTTAAAACTTTTTCCAAGTTTGATAAGGTTTCTTCAAATGTGTTTCCATAGACTGTGAAATCATCCATATATACCTCTACACAATCATGTATTAGATCTGAAAATATTCCTAGTACTTCCCTTTGAAATGTTGCAGGTGCATTGCATAGTCCAAATGGCAATACTCGGTAAGTATAGTTACCCCAAGGACAGGTAAATGTGGTTTTGTCTTGATCTTCAAGTGCTACTTGAATTTGATTATAACCACTAAACCCATCTAAAAATGAGAAGTACTTTTTGTCAGCTAATGTATCTAAAACCTGATCTATGAATGATAGGGAAAAATGATCTTTAAGAGTAGCTTTGTTTAATTCCTGGTAGTCAATACATACCCTCCATTTACCATTTTTATTTGGCACAATTACCAAAGGAGAAACCCACTGACTATCTGAAATGGGATAGATAAAGTTGACATTTAACAATTTCTGCAATTCTTCTTTAACAATCTCCCTAAGGTTTGGATTCATCCGTCTTTGAGGTTGTCTGATTGGTTTACAATTTTCCTCTATGTAGATGTGATGAGTGCAAGTCTTAGGGCTTATCCTTTTCATATCAGTGTACTCCCATGCATATGCAGAAGAATGTCTCTGTAATATCTTGACTAGCTTTTCTTGTTGAGATTTGTCTAGGTTCTTGTTTATGTTTAAAGTTTTACCTGGAAATATATCAATTGTAGAGCTGCCAAATTTATCCATGGAGTAAAGAGACATCTGTCTTGATGATAAAAACTCAATGTTGGATTCTTCTTGAAATTGTTCATGTTTGTATTCCGAAGAGGATTCAAAATTTTCTAAGGTATTTAGAATCTGGCTATCTTCATTAATTTCTGAAATTGTGAAGAGAGGTTGTATGTCTTCTTCATCCTCAATCCATTGAGTATCATCTAATTCTATAATTTTTTTTGCTGGAGGATACAAGGTAAATTTCTTGGTTGAATTACCATCAGAGATGTACATATCACCGAATCTACAGCTAATGAAAGCATCAGCTGTAGCTAACCAATGTCTTCCTAATATAATAGGATGTCCTCCTAGATTATTTTTAGGAGTTAGGATCATAAAATCCACAGGATACTCCCAAGAATCTAAGGACACCGAAATGTCTTCTATTACCCCATCAGGTTTAATCACAGATCTGTCTGCTAATTGTAATAATGTGGGTGTAAAAATAAGATTAGGAAGTTTTAGTTTATCCATGATTTGTCTACTCATGATATTGATTGCTGCTCCTAAATCAATAAGTGTGTTTTGTATCTCAGTTCCATTGATGTGTATTTTAACAACTGGATTTCCAGGGTCTATATACTTTGGAATAGCAATCTTACCCATCATGATGTCTGCTATTTTTCCTGCCAGTTGAATTTTCTTTGTCTCTTTTATTCTTTTTCCAGTTTTTTTCATGCTCAACTCCTTTATTGTCTTTGCTAAGATTGGAATTTCTTTGATGGCTTGTAGTAATGGGATCTTAATACAGACATTCCTTAGCTCATCTAGGAAATCATAATTAGGCACCATAATTTGTTTTTCTACACCCTTATCAATTTGTAATATTTCTGGAAAGGGAGGTGTAGAAGTGAATGTTGATGGCTGCTCTAATATAAGAGTTGAAATTATTGGTTCTTTTTGTTTTGATTTTTCAATATTTGAGTCTTGAAAATATGTGTTCTCTTCAAGACTTTTATTTACCCGTAGAGAATCTTCCTCAGAGTTGTTTTTCTCTTGTATGATTACAGAAGGTTTCTTCTTTTCAAGTATTCTTCCAGACCTAAGTTGAACATCATTAAGGTCTAAAGGAGTAATCAAATACGTTGGGAATTGTTGGCCTTCTATCATGTATGTGTTCTGAGGATTTTTATTGTTGGGGTTTGGTATGGGTTGGGTAGGTAACTGATTTGATTTATGAGGAAATGGTGATGGAAGTGGTGGATTTTGATGTTGTGGATTTTGTTGAGGAGGGAAATTTGGATATGGTGGATAAGATGGTGGATATTGATAATACTGAGAGTATATTCCATAGGGATTTTGTGCTCCTTGTGCCCAAGTTTGAGATTGATTTTGGAATTGGGGCCAAGGTTGCTGCCAAGAATTCCAATTTGGTGGGGGTTGATTATATAGGTGATCATGGAATCCTTGTGTTTGAGGTCCTTGGCAAGGCCTCCTAGCGACAAAATTGAGAGATTCTGTGGAATTTGTAGGGGTTTCTTCTTGAAAGACAACTTTAAGACCAGGAAGTGAAGGAAAACTCTTGGTCTCATGTTTTTCTGAAAAAATTACACAAGTCTATACTATTTTTGCATCCAAAGGGCACTCTCTCAAGGCATGCTTCTTTCTACATTTGGGACAAAAGATTGCTAAGGCATCAGATTCAGATTTTTGCTTGTTTTGTAACTTAAGGGTGTCTATTTGTTCACTAAGACTCCATCAAATGTCAGATTTGAATTCATCAAGCATATGTCCTATTTCTGCCCTACTTATTGTCCCAGAAGTAGACTTACTTTCCCTTTCAAGAGTAGGGTCTCTTAGTCCTTTTACAGTTTTAGATTTCCCTCTTGAAAGGTTGATACATAATTCATCTATTTCAGGTAATGTGAGCTGAGATATATCCCCTTTTCCCATCATATTAAGGATATCTAGCCATTCATCCCTAATTGTCTTCAACAAGATAGCTTTCAAAGTATCTTGATCTAAGTTTTCCATTTTTGCTCTCTTGATGTTATAGTTAAACCTTTCCAACAAATCTTCCAGATTTTCATCCTCTTTTTGTAGCATTTTAAACACTTCCTCCTTATGGTTTACTAGCATACAGTAATCCAAATACCTCTCTAGCAATTCCTGTTTCATGTCCTCCCATGTCCTAATAGAACTGTTGATTAAACTCATAAACCATTTTAATGCTGCTCCTTTCAATGTTGAAGGGAATAGTTTAAGTTTTTGGGCATCTTGTAAGTAATCATAGGTTCTACATAGGACTTCAAATTCAAATAGGAAGGTTTTAGGATCTTCACTTTTGAGTCCATAAAATTTTGGAAGGACAGAGGGTGAAATATTTTTCATAGTTGCATTGGTTTCTTCATCTACTATAGGAAACCCAAAAGAGCTTCCCATTTCTCTTCTACTTCTTCCTCTGCCTCCTTCTTCACTTCTACCTCATTCTCCTTCTGCACCTCTACCTCCTTCTCCTCTACCTCTACCTCTACCTCCTCCAAATAGTGTATGTTCTCCATTAAAGACTCCTCCTCCCCCTTCTTCTGCCATGGTTGATTCTTCTGTGGAAGTGGAAAAGTTTATGTCTCTAGCAGGGGTCCTTGAATATTCTTCTAAGACAGGTTTAGTGGATGAAGTGGAAGGTATTTCTAATGGAATATCTGATCTTAAGTATTTTGGGAGTCTATGATCAGTATAGTATGGGATGTGGGTTTGAGTTGGAGGTGTGCTGCCTCTTGGTCTTGGTGGAACAAGTGGTGTTCTAGGAATCAAGCTTCTGCTTCTTATAAATCTACCCCTTGAGTCTCTTTCTCTACGCATATCATTGTTTTTGAGAGGTAAGAAATAAGGCTACCTAGTTACACTTCCCCGGCAACGGCGCCAAAATGGCTACTCAACTTAGTGTTCCTAAATTGATGTCATAAATTGTCAACCAGGGCTAGTAAACTGTTGAAGTGAAGTGCACCATATGTGCCTAGGTATCTTCTTCCTACTTCATTGTGATTAGTGTTTTTCTAGTGTTTTTGGTTTTGTGTTTTTATACTAAGGAGAAAAGAACTGAATTTCTAGCAAAGAGAAGTTACTGATCACACTAAAACAGAATAAAATCTACTCTAAACTATGAATGGCACCTAAGAACAGAAAACGCTAATCCACAGATTGTAAATTTGATAAGAAAAATAACTCATAACATTAAACTTAGTCCAATTCATTTCATTAGAGGTATGTTGGAACAAACTGAGAAAAAGATTAGTTTGATGTAATGAGGTTCTCTTTAGTAAACAACAACTTAAAATATCATAGAGAAAATCTCATCCGTTGTTAGAAATTTGTTGGAACATTTTGAGAAAATATTATCTACAACATAGTAAGGAACCCTATGCTAAAATAACTTATGACACTAGAATTAACTCATTCTGCAACTCAAAATGTTACTATTAAGCCTCGTTCAAAGGTTAGAGATCTCTTGGAACAATTTGGGAAAAAGACTGTTTGTAAAATTATGAGAAATTGCAGAACAGTCAAGAGCTCAAAATGATATAACTAATTCTTGTTCATATGATAATGATGTGTTAGAAGAAGTTAAGAACAAGAGCAGGTTATAAAATAATGAGGGTCTTTTAAGTCTAATTAACAGGACTGAAATGCAATTAACTAATAGAACTGAAATGCAATGAACATAATTGAACTAAAATGCAATTAACTCAAGAGTACTATAGCTATATCTCATTCACGCATTAGTGATATATTGGAACAACTCATGAGAACAAGATTGACTGTAATATTCGATGTAAGTAAATGACATAAGTATGATGCAAGAGGATAAACTCAGAGAACTGCCTAAGTTAAGAACAAAACAGAGTTAAAGGTCACTTATCTAGAAAATATGCACAAAGTCTTTCGGACAGTAGGGTCCCTCTACCATCAGATTGGAACATGAATCCTTAACTCCTTAAAGTTGCTTCAGATCATGCATCAAAGTTATACTTCTTTCATTAAAGGAAAAACGCTCAGAAACATGTATCACAGTCTTTGAGAACTAACAACAAAACATCAACTAACTGTTTCTCGGTTCACCGAGTTATTTTTATAAGCAAATACATAAATGTCATTGAGTAGAAATAGGCATAGGCGTCTTTTATAATCAAAATCGAACTAGAACTCTTGTTGAGGACTCGTATTTTGCTGAAGACACCTGCAGAGTCCTTATCCTTGTAGAAGTCTGCTTCTTGGTTTTGGCTTTGTCCACGTGCATAACCACTTTTAGATTTTTGCTCAGCCTTCGTGGAGGACAAGGAATGATGTAGGAGAGTTATGGAATTTATCCATATGCGTCTTTCCCTCAAATGACACCTGTAACCTGTGTAAACATAAATATGGCTACAGAATATGCGACTAGCTACAGAATGACTGCATTCTATAACTAAGTCTGCTAAAAAATCACTATGACAAAAAAACCACAAAAGTATAATAAGTCAATCATTGCATGCATTCTTAAAGTGATTTTAATCATTCCTATTGATCTTTTAAGCCTATAGCTAATAAAGGACAAATGGAATGAAGTGAAATTTGATGAAAGGAAAGGACATTTTTAGGGCTCAACAATATACATTTCAAGGTCTGGTGCTCTTTTAGTGGAACACATCAGGATTTTTTTGTTATAAGCACCGAGGTTGTATATAATTTTGGTTTTGGTGCTCTTTCATTTAAATGTCTGAGTGATTTTAATTATGTATGGATATTATTTCATCTATATAAGTAGTGCACCAGTGCAGCTTAGTCGATAAAGAGTGTCGAAAAAAAATCCGCTAAAACCTCTGACCACACATATTTTTTCAGTTGTGATGAAGTTTCATTATATGCTCCACTAAAACATTCATTCCCACAAAAGGAATTTTTAGCAGATGTTTTTTGAAATTTTTTTCCAATTTTATAACACTAAAAACCTTCGTTATAACCTCTGCTAGAAGGTATTTTATTTCCAGTGTTGGTAGTAAATGGGTGTTTAAGAAAAATATGATGCAGAAGGCAAGGTGGAGGAATACAAAGCTCGGTTGGTAGCAAAAGGTTATTCCAAAGTGTCAGGAATTGAGATTGGTGATATTTTTTCTCCCGTTGCCAAAGTTACTTATATTGGATTACTTTTATCTGTTGTTGCTACATTTGATTTTGAGATAGAACATATGGATATGAAGACAACATTTCTTCACGGGGATCCGGAAGAAGAGCTCTCCATGAAGAAACCTGAACGCTTTTTGGTGAAGGGTAAGAAATAATAGGCATGTAGGTTAAGAAATTCTATTTATGGGTTAGAATAGTCACCAAGGATGTGATATCAAAAAATTGATACATATATACGAGGACTTGGCTTCACTAGGAGCAAGGAGGATCACTGTGTTTATTTTAAATTAATTGGTGACCATGCTATTTATTTGGTCTTGTATGTGGATGATATGTTTTTGATTGGAAATGACAAAGAAATTATCCAAGATTTGAAGACCCAACTGTTCTCCAAATTCGACATGAAGGATATTGGTGCTGCAAACTATATTTTGGGCATGGAAATTAAGAGAGATCGGGCAAAGAGGAAGCTCTGGTTAAATTAGAGGAAGTATGTCGAGACTATATTGTAGAGGTTTAATATGTAGAATAGTAAACCGGTGAATGTTCCTATTCCTGTAGGTGTAAAGTTGTCTGCTAAACGGTGTCCCAAGACACAAGAAGAAGAGGAGGATATGTCCCGTGTTCCATATGCAAGTGCAGTGGGTAGCCTGATGTATGCAATGGTCTATACTAGACCAGACATTGCACATGCAGTGGGAGTATTGAGCAAGTTTATGTCAAACCCAGGGAAGGAGCATTGGACAGCAGTGAAGCGGGTTTTCAGATATTTACGTGGCACTAGTGATTATGGCTTGTGCTACCAGGGAAGACCAGGATTGGAAAGAATGTTGGACATTCGTGGTTTTGTTGATGCAGACTGGGCCGGAGATCTGGATCAAAGAAGATCTACAAGTGGGTATGCGTTTAGCCTATTTGGAGGCGCAGTCAGTTGGATGAGTAAAAGACAGTCTGTAGTGGCTCTTTCAACTACAGAGGCAGAATACATAGCAGCCACTCATGCAAGCAAGGAAGTTGTTTGGTTGCATATATTGTGTTCAAGTATGGGGTTGGTACAACAAGATATAAGGATAAATTGTGACAAAAAAAGTGAAATTTTCTTGGCAAAGAACCCTCCTTATCATTTAAAGTCAAAGAGCATTGATTTTTAGTATCACTTTGTGACGTACATGGTTGAAGAGAAAAAGGTGTTGTTGTGAAAGGTGGACACTTTGAAGAATGTTGCAAATGCATTGACAAAGTTTGTGAGCACTGAGAAGTTTTCTTGGTGTACAAAAACAATGGGAATTGTAGGGCTAGACCAATGACTAAGCTCTCCTGTGGCTCCCCACGTGGAAAGAAAAAACCAAGTGGGAGAATTTTGTGTATGTGTTATGTTCCTTCCACAACTAGCGCCATGTGTTGTACATTGTGTCGGGCATAGTAAGGGGGTCATAGGGGGGGCCATTAGAGAACTTTTGAGGTCTATAATGGGTCTCCTAAGAAAAATGTACAACGAAAATAAACTTTATAAGAACCAGTAAGATTCAAGATGATGGTGTTAACAATGGGGGATGATTCACCATTTTTGGGGTATAAAAGGAAAATGATTAAAAGATAATAAAATAATAAAATAATAAAACTACTTTTCAAGTTGTATTTTCAACTTATCTCCCTAAGGTTTACTCAAATTTCGAGCGGGAGTACTCATTGGATGCAAAATTTAATTCCTCATCCAAGGACTACCCATGTTGCATGCTTTCGATGGACTTTGCTACACGAAAAATGAGAAATACATGAGAAAACATTATTGAAATCATGTTTTTCATGTATTTCTCATTTTTCGTGTAGCAGAGTCCATCGAAAGTATGCAAAATGGGGAATCCTTGGATGACGAATCACATTATGCATCCAATGAGTCTTCTTGCTCGAAATTTGAGTAAAGCCATAGGGATATAAGTTGAACATACAAGTTGAAAAAGTAGTTTTTTCCTTTTTCCCTTTAAAATTTGATGATGTAAAATAATATTATTTTATTATTTCCACTATAATTTTATAATTTCCTTAGGAAGCCCATTTTAGACCTCAAAATTCCCCTAATGGGTATCCCCCCCTGTCAGGGTTTTTACTAGGGGGCGTTATCCCCCCTGCATGGGGTCTATGGCAGAACACTAGGAAAAAAATAAATTATGAGGACCCAATAAGAGTTGGGAGAAGCAAAATATGGTGGGCATACCTTCCCATGGTTTTGTGCATGGGGTTTTCACATGGTTTTTGGCATGATGGTTTTTACACCCATGGTATTTGTATATTTGGTCAACGGAACTATGGTTATGTTCTAACCTAGGGTTAGTTTAATGGGGTTTATGAATGCTTCAACATGTATATATGTATTGTAACATTGAAAGGAAAACAATGAAAAAAATGAATTAGGTAGTCTCGGTTTTGGGATCCATGGGAAAATATCTGTGTATATTTGTTTTATGTTATCTCCATTGTACATTTTTTTTGTTTTAAGAAATCTTTTGCAGGTAATTTATGTATAGAGTTAAAACCTACAAGGTGTGAAAATGGTAGTGTTGTAGCAGAATTATGAAGCAGAGCATCAACTTTCAGATCAGATTCGTGGTTTTTGTAGCAAAGTTTATTTGGAAGATATGGAGTTGAGTTTATGCTGATGGATGATTGTATATTTGATAATTGCATTCGTGCCACTATTTTTTGGAGCTTGAGAGCATGTCTTTGGTGGTGTTTTATTTTATTTATTCATGGTGTCTTACTGTTGGAGATCGTATTTTGGAGTTGAATCAAATTGAGAAGAGAATTCTTGGATCTAGTATGAAAATTAGATGAAACTAGGTCTGCATAGAGTAGAGGAGCAGTGACTTCATCAGTGTGGAGAAGTGATTTCGAAATTTCTATAAAAGGAATAGTTTCTCCATCCAATGGTAGTTGGATATTTGAATCAGAGTTGGGTGAGGATCGTTGATTGTGGTGGCCTTTAGCGGATGGTAGTTCGTAGATCCGTGTGAGAACAAAGTCTTCCGAAATGATTAGTAGAATCAAGTCTCCTAGCTTATTGGCATTTTCCTATTGTCTATGAGGTCGATTATCCTAGATGATGGGATTCAACTATATATGTAAAAGAAAAGTTGCTTGAAATAATAGAGATTCATAGTAGCGCAACAACAATAAGGGTGGTTTATCCCGGAATGGTTTCCACTAGATATCTTTTGTCTCATGTGTGATGATGTGATTGTGTGGATTGTTTATTTTTTATGTTGTTTCTTATGGTTTTTATTTTCTACTTGTATGGTGCATATGTTATGATTTGTTATTATTTATTGGTTAATATATGTGTGATTTAGTAAACAAGTTTTAAAGTGGTAAAATTGATAATAAGTCACACTACTAATTGACCCCCCCTCTCCGCTCTGTAGTGTTCAAAGTTTTCCAACAATTGGTATTAGAACGGGGCTCTTGGTTACAACTTGATTGCTGGAGGGTAGATCTAGGGTTTGTTGGCGAAATTTTATTATTATTATTTTTAAATGTTTATTTTTAGAATGACTTCTAAAAGATTAATTGTCCTCACTGCTACAAATTTCAAAGTATGGAGAAAAAAAGTTAAATATCAATTTTTGTCTTTTGGATCTAACATTTGGAGATTGGTATGTGAAGGATATGGCATGCTTCCAATTGCACCTAAATTTTTGTAGTAGGACACTCAAGCTAGATGCTTAATCTACAAGAATATTCATGATGATGATTTGAAGAAGATAGTAGGTTTGAAATATGCCAAAGAAATGTGGGACAAGCTAGAATCCATATTTGGATACGGTATCAGCAACAATATGGAAAATGAGAAAAATAGCAACAAAAGAAGAGCACGAAGAATAATAAGAAGAAGGGCCTTCAAAATCAAGAAGCTCAACCATAACTGTGTCATATTCCTAATGCAAGTGGTTCAGCCAATAATATGCATAAATTATATGATAAAAAACCAAAGGTTTTGCAAAGAAATGAATCCGAAGGTATATACGTTAATGATTTTATTTTGAGTTACCATTTTGAGGATTCAAGTTTTGATTATGCGGAAGTGCCTAGTGAAGATGAGAATGATATTAATGTTCTTAGAGCTAAGGTTTATAGATTAACAACGACATGCAAGGATCAAGAAAAACTATTGCAATTTTGTGATGATAAGGAGACCAAGCTCAAGGAGGATATTTTCAGCTTAAATATTAAATTGGTATAATTAGAAAAGGTTGAGTAAATTATGAGGAATCAGTACCAAGAAAAGTAAAATGAGTGTGAGATATTAGAAGCTTAAGTGGTGTCCTTGGGGAAGTAGCAGAAAATGGAGAAGAGCATTGTGGCTTTGGATAGTTTTCTTGAAATCCAAAGATCACCATTGGATAAATTTGGTCTTGGATTTTAAACGGGTAAGCCTAGTTTGTATGCAGGTAAAAACACCAAAGTTGAACAAAAAGAACCTATAGAAAACAATACTAGTAGAAATAGTAGCAAAGAAAGAAAACAATAGAATTTAAACAAGAAAAACCAGTAGCAGTCGAGAAGAAAGCCTTAAGGAGTTCCTACTTTCAGAAAATCCTTTGCTCCTAGAGAAGACCGTGGCAGATTTGTAAAATTTCAAAGGAACCAAAGTATTTTTATTCCTTTCGTGCATAAGGTAGAATGCTAAAATTGTCACAAGTTTGGACATGTTGTAGCTAATTGCAAGAGTATAATTTATATATCCAATCAACAGATATTGCAACGGTATCAGTAACTGAGGAGATTGGCTAACATGTATAATTTTTCTTTTTATGGTTATTTCTATTCATGTAGCATGTTTAGCCATAAGGAATATGATTGCAGATCTAACCAATGGAGGAAAATCACATTGCATGAAAGTTACATACTTGGCATGAGAAACAAGAGATTTGATCCCATTTCTTCATATCTTGGCCACGTGGAGTGCTACACATGTCAAAAATTTTTCCATATGGAAAGAGACTGTTTTCTTCCTTGTTATTCAAGGCAAAATTGGAAAAAGAAAAAAAAACAAAGAGGACCTAACATAAAACTAGTCAAGGAATAAAAGAAGCGACCAAAGACTGTGTGGAGAAAGAAGCAACAACAACTCTTCAAGTAGTGAAGAGCATCCCCTCCTTTAGTCCATGAGTACTTTCGAAATATTTATAAGAGGACTGCAAAATTCAAGAGAGGTGCATAACTTTAGGGGGAGAATATGGTAGTAGTGTGACAATTTGATGAGTACAATTTAGTATAATAGCATATAATGAGCTCATTTTAGTCTCATGTGCATTCAGGTCCACAAGATTAGTCTATATATTGGATGTATATTGAGCTCAGGGGAAGCTAAGCATGGTATGATATTTGCATGGATTTTATGAATTTTGTTCATCACTTGCAATTGGTTATTTTCAGTAGTTATATAGATGTTTTCCTTAGTGAAATGGATACATTTTTCATCCACATATGTGTTTTTTGTTTCCACTAATAGTTGGTTGAAAAGATGTGTATCTATGCATAGAATGTGATCATTGCTTCACCATGTATAGAGATGGCATTAGACATGAAACAACCATGTGCAGGTTGTTATATGCAGTTTATTATAGACATGTATTTGTCACTGATTCATCATTTTATGTTAGTATAGGGTCCAATAATTAGTGGTTTTAGTCATTATGTTGATAGGAATATTATGGAGAAGTTCCATGGAGTTATTTTGCAGCCACATGCATGGGCTAATTATATAGTAACAAAAATGTTATGTTATGTTTTAGATTCATTGTTCCATAGGAGATGATCATAGCATCCATGTATTTCATTGATATATTCATGTAAAATTCTCATGGAGCCATGTACTTGTATTGTACTTATCCTTAGGGTATCTAGTCATGGGTCATGAGGTCATGTTATAATCATGTATGAGGTCTCTTATGTTGTTGCTACAATAATGTACGTAAATGTCATATGTCATATAGTCATGGTTGTGTGGAGTCTTGGTACACCTTGTGCTTCTTTCCTTTAACAAGGAAGCAATGTTGCAGCGGAAGCGGTTCACTTCAAGATGGAGATGATCTTAGAGATGGCATTTGTTCACGGGGAGCATTATTTTCTCTTGTTTACTTCATCCATATATTGTTGGAATTGTGATCCTCTTGGAGGTGTTTATGGTGTGCCTCATGCTATGCTATGACTGATGGGGTTCTTGGCCTCATGATATGAGAAGAGAGTTTGTGATTGGCTATTGCTGTAGTTGATTGGATATATGCATATATTTTTTTCTATGGAGTATGGGTTGGTTGCCTCATGTATATGCACATATTATGTTGTTTTTAATTAGGGCTTGTATGATTTCTTATGCATGTTCCTACTTCTGATAAAAGTTGATTGGATTGTATGTTACTTGTTGCTACTTATCTCAAAGCATGGATGTTTGGTGACATGTTTCTCTAAATGTTTCTTGGTTCGTATGTTTCTTGCTACTGATATGGAGAGTATGGTCATTGGTTGATATAAATCATATTTCAGCCATATGGAGGTCAAATTATTATGGAGTCGACTCTTTTCCATTGATGTCAAAGGGGGAGTAATAGAGGATGATAGTCTGCAGATTGTGTGTGCTTTCCATCAATTCCAAAGGGGGATATTGTTGGCATTATGGTGTTCACGTCTGAAGTTAGTTGATTTTTTCATTAGTTTCATGATGTCATCTAGCTCATGTTGGCATTGATGTCAACCATATGTAGACTATCTAATGCATTTATGCCTTCCTTATAGTATGGTTGCAACGGTTTGTGTTGAAATTGATGTCAAACTTTGATGATGTATCTTGTTGGTAGCATGGTGGTCATGGTGGAGTTGTCTTGTGTTGGCATGTGTAAGCATGTGCATTGATGTCCATTTTGTGATTCCTTGTTATGCATTTATTGGAGGCATTGGAGTTGCTACTATAAGTGAATGATGCAGATCTACATGATTCCATTTTCTGATGCTTTGTTATTCATTTATTGGAGGAATTGGAGATGCTACTACAAGTTCATGATGTAGATCTACAGGAGTTGGAGATGATGGCTCGGGTATCATTCATGTTGTTGAGTTATCACACTAGTTGATTTGGAAAATAGGTATTCATCTAGGTATTCATGCTTATGCTCATGGAGACGACTTGTTGCAGTGATGGTTTGGCAACTTGATGATTATGATGATGCTACTGATATTCTAAAATGGTGTACACATGTCTTGAAACTTGTGCAAGTGTTTGTGGAGAGTGGAGGACTTGTTGGCAGCCATGCCAAACCTTGTTTGTTTGCTTCTAGGTCAACATGGAAGTGACACTTGGGAGACCTATTTAGGATATTTGGAGATATGTCAAAGGACTTTACATAGGTTCAGAGGCTTGTACAGGAGCTAGATGAGAGGTTCCAACAGATGGATGAGGTCCTGAGAAGAAATTATTTGGTTTTAACCATCCTATTCCAAAATCACACCCATGCAAGATTGTGAGCATGATTGAAAGGATACAACTACATGGAGAGAAGCTTGTACATGTGGTTGCATCTAGGATCAGACTGTTTTGTGCGTGCAGTTAAACTTCAATGTTAATTTCTTCGGATTCTTCACGCAGTCGAATGTATCTCATCATGGAAATTCCGAGAGGCTTCTAGATTAATTGAAAAGGTTAGGAATGGTTTGAAAAGGTCCTCCAATGATGTGAACACATTTATTACACAAGTAGTGGTGATAGTGGCTTGATTTTGTCAACTTTGTGCAACTTTGATCCTAGGCCAAAAGTGAAATTCGCCCTTATTGTTTTATATTCTTCACTTTGGAGTTGTGTGAAGGTTGGTTCAGTGTGAGAGTGAATGAGTGAAGGCTACATAGAGAATGAATGCTTCATAACTATTTGAGAGCAGAGATACATTGTGTAGGCATGCAAATGGCAGTGTTGTAGCATAATTTTGAAGCATAACATCAATTTTGAGATCATATTCATGGTTGTTATAGCAAAGTTTATTTGGAGGATATGGAGTTGATTTTATGCTGCTAGATGATTGTATATTTGATTATTGCATTTATGCCACTATTTTTTGGAGCTTGAGAGAATGTATTTGGTGGTGTTTTATTTGAGTTATTGATGGTGTCTTACTGTTGGAGATCGTATTGCAGAGTTGAATCAAGTTGAGTAGAGAAGTCTTGGATCCAATATGAAAATAGATGAAATGAGGTTTGCATGGAGTAGAGGAGAAATGAATTCATGGGTGTGGATCAGTGATTTCGAAGATTCAGCGAAAGGAATAGTTTCTCCATCCAATGGTAGTTGGATAGTCCAATTGAATTTGGGCGAGGATTTTTTATCGTGATGGACTTCAACAGATGGTAGTTTTTAGATTCGTGTGACAACAGAGTCTTCCAAGCTGATCAGTAGAATCAAGTCTCCTGGCTGATTAGTGTTGGCCTATTATATATGAGGTCGAGTCTCCTGGCTGATGGGAGTTATTTATCTATGTAAAAGAGAAATTGCTTGAGATAATAGAGATTTAGAGAAGTGGTGCAACAATAAAGGTGGTTTTTCTCCCGAAATGGTTTCCACCAGATATCTTGTGTCTCATGTGTGATGATATGATTGTGTGCATTATTTGTTGTTTATGTTTTTTCTTATCGTTTTTAGTTTCTGATCATATTGTGCACATGTTATGATTTGTTATTATTTGTTTGTTAATATATGTGTGATTCAGTAAATAATTTTTAAAGTGGTAAAATTGATAATAAGTCACACTATTGATTCAACCCCCCTCTCAGTAGTGCTCAGATGTTTCCAACATAAATCATTGCATGCAGTCTTATTATAAGTCTCTCATCTATAATCATCTAATACAAAAAATAATATATTTATAACATAAATAGAAAGAGAAAAGGGCATTTGGTCTCATGCTAAAGAATTTTTTTAAGAGGGGCCAATCATTACATCATATTTCAAACACATAGAACGTTCCCACAATTTCCTTTTCATTAGCATGCAGATCATTATATCATTACATCCTTTTACCATATCAAGATTCGTTACAATAAAAAATACCAACCATTGTTGGATCATATTAAATCATAGAACTTAGAAAGAGAGAGATAGAGAACAACACCAAATTCCCCAAGAAGCATAGCAGCAAAATTTCAATAGCGACTCTTGATCTCTCATTTTCCGCCATCTTCCCTTTTACTCTTATAGGTCTCGCTCGTTTTATTTGATCCTCATCGTCTTAGATTCCTTCAGGTTCCAATGAGCTTCTTCTTCCTTGGTTTCCTCTACAAAAATCCACCTTAACTTCGCCTTAACTCCTCTTTTGCACGCTAATATTTCTTTATTTGTCTCTGTGAACTCCACCTTGAATATTGTTTATGTTTCCTTGGCACACTTTTTTCCAGTCATCCTATGCATTTGTTGTTATTGGATTATTCATTTTTCTATCTTCGGCGATCTCCTACGCAACCGTTTCCATCTAATGCCTGGTCAAATTTTCAAAGTTTTGGTTGCAAAAATGAAGGACCCAATAGGCCTCGACCACAATCTATTGACCTGTATTAAGTCAATCCCTCATTGGTGATTTTTTCCTACTTGTTATTTTGGTTCCCCTTCCTGTGTTACTTCTTCCTGTGTCTTGATTTTGCCTTCAAATGAAGGACCCAACTCAGGCACTAATTGTATATTATCATATTTGAAATGGAAATATTTTTTTATCACAAAAATATAAGAATCCAAGAGAACTGTAGCTTTATTAATAAATTGTGTAGTGTGTTAGGCAGTAGTGTAATCCGGTCATGCACTAATCACATCTTGTCATTGATTCTCTGCATCGGAATTGAGTTTCATTAATTTCTTAAAATCATTTTGAGTAGGTATGTTAAGGTATTGCAACACAAATTTAGTGGTGTGTGAGTCTTCTTCGAAATAGTGGATTTTTTTTCCAGTGAATCAACGCGAGAAAATAAGTCCTGTTGTTGGTTGAGATATTTTGTGACTAGATATTGGTTAAAATTTTTGTACTTGCTGACACGACTCATATAGTGGTTGATTATTCTTTGCAAGTATTATGCCCTAGTCTTGGAGTTTCGAGAAGACCTCTAGATCATATTCATTATGTTGGAAGAGAGGATCTTTAAGAGAAGAAGCATATGCTATTTTCTGCTCAATATTTATCGTATATTGAGTGGTTGGGTCTGGGAGCACGTTTTGAGTAGTTGCAACAATTTTACGTGGCTCTCGGTTGATAGTATCAAGTTCAGAAAAAAAACTACTAAAATATGGTTGCAACATTTCGAAAGGGGGAAATCACAAAAATCCTCTGGTGCATTAGGGACCACGTCAATAATAGTTGGACATAACTTCTGGAATTTTTTGCTAATATCTTCTATTTGGTGCTCCAATTATTCCTTGTCATGAAGCAACTAATCTTGCTCAACTGTAAGAGCAAGGACATGTTTTTGTTATTTTTCATGGTCAAAAACTAATGTATTATGCAAGGATTCCACGTAACGAGCAAAAAACTAAATAAAAATGGAAAAAAAAATATGAAGAGGAATGTAATATTCCAAAATAGGAAAAACAAGAATATTGAACATAAAATAGGAAAATGTAGTAAACACCAATACATAAAAAACATGAGCAGATCATTGAGCCATTTTATCATATATGATAGCAGAAAATGAAGTACAAGATCTTGAGGAAAAGACACTCAAGCTAGGCAAAATAAGCTTGAAATGACCCTATACATCAAGACATAAGAAACTAATGCTACATAAACTGATAGGAGGCCATGAATGTGAAAAATTCTAGAAATAACTATTTTTGGAAACTAGGAATGCATAGATATCATGATAGGGTGCTTAGAAAATGCTGGGATCAAAGATCTGGGCTTTCTAGCACAGTTCCAAGATAACCTAGAAAGGGTTTCTAGAAATACCCAAGATGAAAAATGCATCACTAGGTCTAAATTACTCTCTGCAGCTGGGTAACTACTGGGATGTGGCTGATCTAATGAGAAAATAGCTGATACTCCTTCCCACTAACTTTTTGGATGAATGGCTGCTCCCCTCATTGGAAAATAAGCTCAAGAACTTGGGTTATCAACCCTCCACTGAAACTGCCCTCCTGGATTGTGCAATTCCTAAAGGAGATTGCGCTGCTGAAGGTGGATGAAGATTGGCCTGATTTTAGATGATGGAATGTAGCTCAAAGTAAACTCTCATGAGTGGGCACTCAAAGTCCCCCGAGGATGAGGGTGGGATTTTCGCCCAGAAACACCTTTGTGTTAAACAACACAACAAACTCTGCTAAATAGCTGAAGCGTGCAAAAAGTCATAAAATACCATACATAAAAAATATTCAGAATGAATTCTATGGCTGTTGTCCCCTTCCTTATATGCTTTGTGAGCTTCCTCCCCCTTGGCCCCATTCAATAATGATGTTGCTCTCATGGAGACTTCCTCCCATTATGACTGCACTGTCCTCCACTATCTCCACTACCTCCATGAATGCATTGTTGATTTGGTCAACCTTGACCCCATCCACATGCATTAACCCCCATTCACACTAAGGAGTGATTTATTCAACTAGATACATTGATCCACATTCACATCAAAAGTGCTACTAAAGAGATTTATGGGCCCCTCTACCCTCTTAATCATTTATCTCATTGACAAAAACAAAATTTAATATTCTAACTAGCTAAAAGCTAATTAGGAATATTACAGCCCTCCCCTCCCAAGTGTTGCTTGTCCTCAAGCAACTGCAAGGATGGATGTTGCAAAATCTTCTCTCCTTCCCAAGTAGCATCCTTGTCCAAAATATTCCTCCATAGAATCAGACATTCTTTAATCACCCTGTTCCTTAGCTGCCCCTCCCAAGTGTCCAAGATGGTTTTTGGTTGTAAAACCAAATGGCCCTCATCGTAAAACGGTGGGAGATCCATAGTGGTAACTAGATGCCGTCCAATGGATTTTTTGAGGTATGAGACATGAGAAATGTTGGGGATCTTACTCCCAATGGGGAACTCCAACCCATATGCTACTTCTCCAACACAACGGATCACTTAGTATGGCCCATAGAAATGGGGCTTAATATTCTCAGCCCCCTTCTCCTTTAATGTAGATTTTTTGCATGGTTGAAGATGGACATAGACCAAATTATCCACCTCAAAATGTCTCTCTACCCGACCATGATCTGTGTATAACTTCTGTTTATTTTTTAATGTAGCAATGTTGTCCTTAAGAGCCTAGAATATATCTTGATTCTCTTGGATCCAATATTTGGCTCTAGGAGCCTTGCTTGCTCCAAACATCATAACAAAAACTGATAGAGCATCATAACCATATAGAACCCAAAATGGAGACATACTGATCGACATAAGAAATTTCAGATTGTAACAATATTCCCCCAAGTGGAGCCAGCGCAACCATGC
Organism: Pinus albicaulis; assembly: GCA_034641835.2. NCBI lineage: Eukaryota > Viridiplantae > Streptophyta > Pinopsida > Pinales > Pinaceae > Pinus > Pinus albicaulis. The sequence goes on along the minus strand of CM076584.1, from coordinate 1,302,766,587 downwards.
TCTTTGCTGCCCCGGAACATAGTTTTTCAATTAGCTTCCCAACCACTTGTTTACTATCTCTGTCTGCCCATCGGTCTGGGGGTAATAATTGGTACTCAATGTCAACTTGGTACACCCCAAATGGAACAAATCCTGCCAAAATCCATCCATGAAGTGGCTATATCTATCACCGACTATGGTCTTAAGAAGGCCATGAAATATGAAAACATCTCTAAGGAAAAGCTTGGCCACTTTTGAAGCAGTGTACTGTGAAGATATGACAAAGAAATGTGAACAATTTGTTACTCGATCAATGACCACAAATATACAATCCTTACCCTGTACTGCTAGCAAACTAGTAATGGAATCCATAGAAATGCTCTCCCATCCCCCTTCTGAAATAGGAAGTGGGTGTAACAACTCTGCAAGATGGTTGTTCTCTCCTCTACTCTGCTAGAAAACTACACACTCCTTGATGTGCAAGAGCACATCCTTCTTGAGACCCTTCCATGATAATCTCTCCCTAATGGACTGATATTTTTTTGTGAAACCTTGGTGGCCTGAGAGGGGTGAATCATGTGCTACATGTAGAATTTTCTCCTTGAACCTAGAATCTCTAGTCAAGAATATTTGGTTATGATAGTAGATGACCTCATGCATCACTCTATACCTCTCATTGGTCACCTGCCCATCTAGTATCTCACATGTGAAGTGGTCTTTGGAATATTCCACCAACAGCTGGCCTTCCCAATCAAGATGCATACTCATCAATGATAGTGTTGATGGCCTCTATAATAAGGAATCTGCTACCATATTTCTTCCCTCCTTGACATATTCAATGTCAGAATCATATGCCAAGGTTTTGTTAACCCACTTTTGTTGTCTCTCTTGCAGCTAATTTCGCTCAAGGAAATATTGAAGACTGTGATGGTCAATCTTTTCTTGAAAACTGTTGCCCACTCGATACTACCTGAATTTGGCCAATGCATGCATGATGGCCAACAAATCCTTCTCATATATGGGATACACCTTCCCATGTGGCAGCATATTTTGATCCTTAAAGGCTATGGAATGGCCTCCCTGCACCAAGACTGTGCCAACACCCTGCTCTGAAGCATCACATTCCAACACAAAGGGCTGGGTGAAATCTAGCAATACCAATAATAAACAAATTATCATCACTTTATTGAGCCAATTAAAGGCCCTCTGTGCAGTTTTTTTCCCATCAAAGGCTCCCCCCTTAGCTATATCGATGAGTGGTGCTGCTATTTGTGAGAAGCCTTTAACAAGATTCCGGTCCGGTGGCCTCCTTGGTGGAATGCCTTTAAATACTGTATAATAATGGTCTAGAGTAGATTGCATATCTAAGTAGGATGACTTTTCCTTGCCTCCTCTATGCAAATCAGCCTCCATCTTATGTGCAGTGACTTCCTGAGATGGGTAGGTGTGCATGCCTCTAATCATTTGGTGCTTACCTATCTTCTTATCTATCCATTCCATCTTCAAGGTCTCCCAATCCATGGTGACCTTCCCTAGTGTAATCAACCATTGTACACCCAATATCACATTGGTTTCAGGAATATCGACCAAAAAGAAGTGATAATTCAATTTGTATGTCCCCAAAGTTACAATCAATGTCGGAACATACTTCACAAACTGCATGGTTCTAGCTCCTGGAACCAAAACTAAGAATCCTTCAAAATCATCTGTGGGTATGGCTCTCTCCTGCACTAGTTGGGCATCAATAAAATTGTGGGAAGCCCCACAGTTTATCAATACTAAAACTCGTTTCCCCTAAATCGTGTCTCGGACTGTCAAGGTCATATACTTGGGTACTCCTCGTAAAGATGCAAGGGCTCCTCCAATTGTAGATATTGCTCCATTTCCACCCCCTGGTGGTGGTGGATCCTCTCATGGTGCCACAAAGCTGGTGTCTCCTTCTGGCTCCTCTTCCTACTCCTCTTCACTATCAAAGAATAATTCAATATAGTGCGCCTTTCCCACAACACATCGATGCCCCAGTGCCCATGGTTCTTGGAAAGTGAAGCAAAGCTTCCTCCTCCTCAAATCTCTTCAGACATCAAAACTAAGAGGTCATTTGCCCTGGTTCTCCTTTGGGGGAGGAACCTTCACATATTTTCCCTTTGACTGAAAAGGTTTTTTTGCTTGAATGGAGCTCTTTCCCTTGGCAAGGCATATTGTACGTCCCTAGCCCTCTCAATGGCATCTTGGAGAGTAGATGGTCTAGTGTACTTCACCAACCCATGAAAAGGCTCTACTAGTCCATCAAAGAACATGTATACTCTCCTAGATGTAGATAAATCTGGTACCATGATGGAAAGTTTCAGGAATTCAGAGATGTAGTTCTCCGGATTTCCCGACTGCATGAGCTTATCTAGCACAACAGAGTGTTCCTCTAGATATCTTCGGTCAAATATTTTTACCAACCTTTGGGTGAATTCTGCATATGTAGTCACACTTGCATGCCCCAATGTAGATAAACCGTGAAACCAACATTCATGTGCTTCACCTTCAAGGTGCAACACTGCTATCTTAATAACTTCAATCTATGGTACTTGGTTCAAATGGAAATAGATGCCTAATTTTTCCACCCAAGCCTTAGCTGTGCACTTGGATGACCCATCAAAATCAGGTAGAAACACACATAGTATGTTGCAGATCATTGTTCTGCATGTACCCTCCACTACTATTGTTATTACAGGGTATCCTATTATCCTTGATCTGAAAGAACTCTTGGAATTTCATATTCTCTTTGAACCTTTGAGATTGAGATCCATATTCTAGAAAGTAATCACCAAGAGCCTCCTGCTCTTGGGGTCCTCCAATCCCATTTCCCACTGTTAGAAATGTAGGCATGGTAGAGTGTTGCGAAGATTGCTACATTACCAATTGTTCACACCAATTATGTGAAGTGCCAGAACCTTCCCCATGTTGAAACCCTCTTGGGTTCTCCCTTTTTCTTTCTAAACTCGTCTCCTTGATTTCTTTGGAAATATATTGCATAGTTTGGAGAAGAAGCTTGGGAAACTGTTTTTCATCCATTTCTCCTGATATTGGAGTCTTGCCTTTGTCTTCTTCATTGTTTGTGTAATCAAACTTTCGACCACTATTAATATAACACTTCCCCCATTCTGTAAGAGGTTCTTCTTCTTCAGATAACATAAATGTAGTACCCCACACGTTGAGCCAAGATTATGCTCTAATACCACTGTAATATCCAAAATAGGAAAAAAAATAAATATTGAACCTAAAACTGGAAAATGGAGTAAACATCAATACATCAAAAAAATGAATAGATCATTGAGCCATTTTATTATATATGATAGCAAAAAATGAAGTACATGATCTTGAGGAAAAGACACTCAAGCTAGGAAAAACAAGCATGAAATGACCCTATACATCTACATAAGAAAATGTTTCTACATAAACTTCTGGGAGGCCATGACTACGCAATACTGCAAGAAATAGCTGCTGCTGGAAACTAGGAATGCGTAAATCTGCTTATAGGGTGCTCCAAAAATGTCCGGATCAGAGATCTGGGCTTTCTAGCAAAATTCCAAGATAACCCAGAAGGGTTTCAGAAATACCCAAGATGAAAAATGCTTACCTAGGGCTGAATTACGCTCTACAACTGGGAAAATGTTGGGAGGTGGTTGATCTGATGAGAAAATAGATGATACTCCTCCTCACTGACTTTCCAGATGAAGGGCTACTCCCCTCACTAGAAAATAAGCTCAAGAACTTGGGTTATCAACCCTCCACTGAAACTGCCCTCCTAGATTGCGTAATTCCTGAAGGATACTGAGCTGCTGAAAGTGGCTGAAGATTGGCCTAATTCCAGATGATGGAATGTAGCTTAAAGGAACCTCTCCTGAGTGGGCACTAAAAGTCCCCCGAGGATGAGGGTGGGATTTCCGCCCGAAACCTTGTGCTAAATAGCACAGTAGACTCCGCTAAACAACTGAAGTGTGTAGAAACTCATAAAATACCATACATAAAAAATATTTATAATTCCTTCTATGGCTGCCATCCCCTTCCTTATATCCTTTGTGAGCTTCCTCCCCCTTGGCCCCACTCAATAATTATGATACTCTCATGGAGACTTCCTCCCGTTATGACTGCATTGTCCTCCACTATCTCCACTACCTCCATGACTGTGTTGTTGATTTGTTCAACCTTGACCCCATCCACATGCATTGATCCCCATTCACACCAAGGAGTGATTTTTTCAACTAGATACATTGATCCACATTCACATTAGAAGTGGTTTTATTCCTACTAAAGATATTTATGGGTCCCTCTACCCTCTTATTCATCTATCTCATTAACAAAAACAAAATTTAATATTCTAACTAGCTAAAAGCTAATTAGGAATATTACAAGGAATAAATTTGAAGATCACTAGACAAAATAGTGCTTGGCAAAGGGAACCATGCCTGTAGAGGTTTGCCACTACCCATAGACTTTTTGGAATGGCCCTATGGGGAGGTATCGCATTCTTGGCTCTGATCCTTGTGGAATTGGGTATGAATCTCATTGACAGTATAAAAAAGTAACAAAGGCCAAAATATTACAATTTTTTCTACAATTCCAAAGAATTTTTGGCACAAGTCAGGGTCTTTGTTGAGCTACAAAATTTGTTATGCAAAAAATTTTGGGCCTAGTGCCAAAGGCAGGGTATTGGGTACATGTACAGGGAAAATAAAAACAGGGGTGGTATGCACCTCTAGTACATCCAAGGTATTTTCATTGATATCCTAAATGACATAATCAACTTCCATTTTAGTCTCAACAGTGGGAGGGTTGCGTGTGTGCAGAATTTCAGATATGGTAGCGAAAGGGGATGTTATATGCGATGATGGCTTATGAGATAGGGGAGATTTTACGGGTGTGGAATGAGAGGGTTATTTAATTACCTAGGTACCAACAATAAATCCATGGGGCTCTTCATCCATGAGGTCGACGATTTGAGAATGGAAATGGGGTGGATTGTTCGATATTTTAATGGAAAAATGGTAGTAAAATCAAAATAATATGGCACTGTCAGTTGGGAGACAGAAGTGGGGTCTGCAGTAGTGAAATAAATAGGTAATGACACAAGTAAGTGAGTATTAAGGGGACTACCAACGTGAAAATTCGAGGAGGGGGTTAGGGAACTTATGAAGGGACTAAAATTTTGCAGAGTGGTTCGAGAAAAGAGAACAATATCTTTGAATTGCTTCATAACAAGATTTCATATCAGGCTTGGTTATGCGCTTTGTTAGCACCCGAATTGGACCCTAGGCTGAAAAGGGAAAAACAGGGTAACAACTAAACCACGCTCAGCCTTGTAGCTAGCCCTACAAGGACAAGAGAGGGCTCTCTCCATAAAGATAGATATTCAATGAAACACAATAATGATCTGATATAGGCTAGCTAAAAAGATGGGAAAAAGATTTAATAAAATGAAATGAATTAATTTCAGGGATGTGCAGGATATATAAAAAGGACAGTTGAAACCGAGAATTAAATCAGGACACAGGGTATTTCATGGGGCAATATAGGCAGGAAACTTAGCAATTAAAATTTAATAAAGATGGGATGGAAAGACTGGTGAGGAGCTGAAAAGGGCACAATAAATGGATCCTTTTCAAACAAAAGAGAAAAACACAGAGTATGAATGTTTTCCCAAGGTAGGGCATAAAAATGGATCCTACCTTTCTATCTTGAAAGAATTCAAAAAGAAATGTTTATGGATGAGAGGTGAAACATAACAATTTACATATGAAACAAAGGAGAGAAACAAATGATAAATTTCATACCACATGGATCCCACAAATTAGAGCTGCATCTGTTATTAATCCCTGTCAAACTGTACAATGGAGCGCAAAATGTTCTTCCACACTATTCCCCTACTGCTGAGTTACAAATTCTCAGACCTCAGAACTGCCTTACAAATGATTTACAATTACAATAAATACACTGAAATGTGGGAACATAGATCCACAGAAAAGGGAGCTGTTCTAACATCTGAAGAATTGAAATGCAATCATAGAAATATTTCTAACAATATGCCCCTAAAGAAGGAACGATATTACATTTGATTGCTAGCAGTTTTCACAGTTTTCGCTGTTGAAGAATAAAATAGGCAATCAGATCCTATTTTCTTTGCTGGTGTAGACATATTTGTTTAATTTAAGCTCTCGGCCAGCCGACTGTTTCTTTTTCTTTCCATTTGAATAAAACCAACTTTTTAATAAAAATACCTTTGAAACGAAACTTTTCCTTTAGTGAAGGGAAAATCGATTTTTTTGGATGAAGGGAGCGAAGGGAAGGAGGTGGGGTCCATATGTAATCGGAATCGGAGGGGAGGGAGGGGAGAAATATATAACAGTACTGCATAATACACCATGAGATACGTTTCAATACATAGGAGTAATCACAATCGGGATGGGGGAAAAGGGAGCCAAAGTATTGGGAGGAGACAAATGTTCGATGCGATTGATACAGGTCCGATGGGGAAAAACCTTTGTAATAACGAAAATAAAACAAGATTTGAATTTAACAAAGGGAATAGCCCTTTATATTATAAATGGGTGGAATTACTGTATGGTGGGCCAGGGGTCAATTGGAATCTGGATCAGAGAAGGAGCGAAGGCAAGGTTATATACGAAATCATTGATTGCGATGGCGCGATTGGATGTGGGCCATCTGATCGGCGGGGGCAGAACGACAGTTGTGGAATGATCGGAAGGTTTCAATCGAGCATTGGGACGAGAGTCAATCGCATTGGAAGAAAGGGATTTGCGATGCAATCAGACTAATCGGAGGCAGGGTCAATCGCATCGGGGGTAGCCAATCAGCGATGCGATGCAATCACATCGGAATTTTCAATCGGAGTGTTGCGATTTAAACGGTGTGATTGGATCGGAGGGGAAGGGTTGCGATTGCGATCGGAAAAGGGTTTTATAATATAAACCTTTAACTTTATTATGAAATTTAAAGGCATGAGGGGGAAGTGGTTTGGGAACGATGGGGGGTCTTAATAATAAACTTTGAACTTTATTATTAAGTTTTTAATAGGTATGGAGGGGAAGTGGTTTTATGTATAAATCGCATTTGTAGTTTAATAATTTTATAACGCGATTTTATGATCGGAGAGAGGAAAAGGGATTTTTATAAGGAAAAAATTAAAACTTTAAACATAAAGTTTTAAGGGAAAATTTGGAAATAGGGGTTATTTGAAGATATAGGGAATTTTACTTCACTTAAGCATAAATTTCAATCCAGAAGTCAGTTTTAAGAGTGCAGTATACCGTTGGAAAGCTCTTTCCGGGCTCTTTCTGATGGATCTGATTGGAAGGTGATTTGATGTTGATAATGCTATGAAAAACTTCTCTGAAGGCAGGGAGATGACTTTATGGAGATGGCAGCTTTCTGAATTGTGACTTATTACATATGATGAATAATAATAAAGGAAAAATATCATGTTTTCACCACAAAACATGGTTTTGACGTGAAAATTACATCAAACTAAATAGAATATATCTTTTATCTTCTAGGTGCTGTGACTTTGAGTTTATTGACTTCCTCATGACCTTGCTGACATTTATTGACATTTGACTCATTAATTCGACCATGGTGAGACCCTAGAAACTAATGAGACCCATCCTATGACCTAATGACATGTTTTTGAGAATGAAAGTGACTAATGACTGAAGACCATAGAGAGGAGAATCAGTAAGTACCTCATGAGGGAAAACTGATAAAAGTTTACTACCATCAATGAATCCATGACCTAGTGGAATGGTGAAATTTATTTGGTATGAGACTCCTAATATGCAAACGCAAAAGAGCAGTTTTGATCACCAATGGTAGTATGACTAGACTGACAATAACATGCTTCCTGGATGATGAGGGACTATCTCTAAGCGGTGGACGTGGTAGCATTCCTTCAAACAAGTAAACATTATTTCCATATCAGATTTCACAACTGACACTTGGCTAGGAGAAGACCTCATTTTGGAAGCCTTATTAAAAAACGTAGAAAGGTAGAGTCTTCATGTGGAAGGTCTCTGCACTAACAACTCTGGGTCGAATATGGATAGTACCATGGTGGATACCAAACCAAATAACCTGAGAGTATTCGTCGATAATCAGTCGCGGGATCTGGGTAATATTTTCTGTGGTGATCACCATCTTGGCATACCAATTGGGTAAATATGTAAAAACACTGGTGAAAATTCAATGTACTAAAGTTAAAAATAATAACCAAGGTTTATGGGACACTTATTTCTAGCTGAATGTTGGGAAAAACATCCTAAGGGGTGTTAATTTGGTTTATTATGGCTAAGGAAATTGGGAAAGGCAAAGGCAAAATGACATTTTTGGCACATTTATTTATGAAAATAATGGAAATTAGGAGAAATGGGAAATGAAAGGTCATAGGTTGCATGTGAGGAGGAAAATGAAGGAAAATAATGGAAAATGGAGGAAATAGAGGCCTCTTCTATAAAAATTCTTCTGAGGATCAGTTGGTACCTTTTGTCAGTGCATTTTTTGGATCTCTCTCATTATTCTCTCTCTCTATTTCTCACTTTTGGACACTTTGAGTTTTTGGAGCACTTTGGCATTGGAGCAAGCAAGGCACGAAATCAAGAAGAAGAAGGAAGCAAGCAAGGAGGAGTAGGAATCAAGAAAATATAATAGGATTCTTTGCAGGTATTTATTTGCATGTATGATTTCCTTGCTAGAATTGGCATGCATGGTATTGCATGTGGTTCTTTGTTTTCTTGGCATGGGTTTTTTCTAGGTGTGACAGTGTATTTATCCTAGCCTTGCCATTTCGGGATAGCCATGGTGTTGTGGAGTTCTCATGTTTGGTTTAGCTGGATTTTTGGATGGATTCGAAGTTGAGTGAGGTGGATCTTCAAATGATTATGGAACCGGTTCATGTGTTGCCTCGGTCTAGGGCCTAGTAATCCGGCTTTGGATTGCAGTAAAGCCTGAGAGGTGGTTTTCTCTCCATTCAATATTAGGAATCCCGAGTTTGGGATATAAGGTAAAGCTTGGAGAGTATGTCTCGGTTTAGGGCCTAGTGACCCTTGATTTGGATTGTGGGTTGTGGTAAATCCTGAGAGACTAGGAGACAGGAAAATTCCTTCTGGTTTAGGTGGAGAGAATCTGATGATATCCATTCTTGTGTTGACCTAGTGATAGGGTGTAGATCACAGTAAATCTTGATTTCTATTTGATGATGGTGAGGTGGTTTAGCCTCAGGATGCCCTGGTTGGTTCTTTCGGTTTGAGTCCCACATTCATGCTTCGCATATGGCACAGGTGATTGGCTGAAGAGAGATTTGTCTCAGCCAATATATGGTCAGGTGGAATGTGGAATTCCCATCTCCAGTTGGTTTTTACACTTATTAATGAGAAGCTCATTCCTTTGATATTTGATGCATAATTGCATGGGTTACTATGTGGATTTTATTGTTGTTGTATCTATTATCACCAAATTGAGTTCCTGTTGGGCTGCTTCAATGGTCAACTTGGAGTAACTATTTCAAACTAACTTGTAACTGGAAATTAGCCTTTCCAGTTTGAGAGGGCTCTCTCAAAAGGATAAATGATATTCAATGAATAACTTGAAATCAGATGGCTAACTATGAATTGGATTGAATGTTTTTGTTTTAGTGTAGGTGAAAGATGTAAAGGGTTTACTACCATTGGGCTTATGGAGTCAATATGAAAACTAAATCACAAGTCAACTTATATCATGGAAGTTGAGGCAACTATATTCATATTAAACCACACATGAAGGAAAAAACAACAAGATATATGCATACAGGAAGTTGGAGCATGTCACCATAAATTCTAAGTGATTATACATAAGAAAAATAATAAAATATAATAGAACAACATACTAGGTGTATAAATGAAGTTGGAGCATGTAATCATGAATTCCAAGTTATTATACAACTAGAACACTGAAGAGAAAGTAAAATACTGATATAAGAAACATACATAAGAATACAGATAAGAATCTCAAGTCTGAAATAGGCTGCTGCAACTGTATATTATTGATAGACAAATATTACAAGAGTAGTGCTTACATAACATCTCCCAACCTCTTCTCATTCAATCTCCTAGCTATAAATAGACCTTTGTTGAATACATAGGATCTGCCCTGTTGGCTAGATCGTCGAACTATGACCTTGACACCTATCATAACTATAAACTACTTTCATGGAATCGAAAAATACATCTAGTCTCTAAAAGACTTATACTTCTAATAGGACTCTATTTTTACATTTATTACATTCATTTCTTCCATAGTGGAACAATTACATGATAAGGATCTTATGTTCGAGTGGAATTCATCATCACTGAAACATAATTTCACCCACTAGATTTAGGGAACAATAGTCCTATTTTTTAGGAAAAGATAAACACCACTTTAATTCTTATCTTCATGCTAAAATGGATGAGTGACACTTCTGTCAAGTCTTGAATATTTGCTGGAGTGGTGCTAATGTGTTGATGTAGTGGGGCAGTTTAGGACGTGGACCTCAATTCAATGATATGCTAGTAGATGAGCTGAGAGATGTGCGGGCAGATCTGCTATATGAATTGAACACCTTCTGCTGCCTGAATCAACCTTCCTATCTTGTTTTCGATCGAAATCATTTTGCCATGTTAAAACCATTTTTGTGAATAAAACATCATGAAAACCAATATACCCAGACTTGAAACCTTTTAAACTTTATTTCTAAAGTGGCATCACATCCACGCACTTCGCAAACTTTACAGTTTAGTTTATAAATAATACAATTGGCAATGCGATGTGAAGGGGAGGTGACATAGAGGGTAGGTGACGTGGAGGGTCTGTGGGACCAAACCACAACATATATCGCAATTCGTAGCTTTTATTTATAAGCGCGGAGGATGTAAATACTAAAAACTGCAAAGTGAGATGCACGGTGGAGGAGGTGAATGACATGGCAGGGAAGTAGTGGGACCAGATCATAGGTGCACATCGCAATTCTTAATTTTTAGTTATAAGATGCGGTGTTAAATCTTAAAATTTGTGAAGTGAGGGGAAGAGGGACCCACTGGCTATGTGGCGGAGTTTTATGAATCGGCGAAGTTTTAAGTGGTAAGTGTTACAAATTTTATATGGTATATCAATGAATTGCGACGACTGTGCAATGGGGGCAGAGTTGCTGAGGTCATTAAGGGAATTTTGAGGTCTAAAATGGGACTCCTAAGGAAAATGTACAATCAAAATTCACTTTATGAAAACCAATCACATTTTTGGGGATGACATCATCCCTAATGATTGAGGTGGCATTGCTTGAGTTAAAGGTACTTACTTGTCACATTATCAATGGTGGATAAAAACTCATGGTTAACCATGGTAGTGCTTTAAGTACTTTTAATTTCAAAGTAAAGTACTCATAATAAATGTCATTTCACACTTTTTGAATAAAATAATATTATTTTCATTTCATATTTCTTGAAAGAAACAATGAATATCCCTATACATTTATTATATTATATTATATTATTTTTATATAGTATATTAATTACATGTTATTATACAATTTAAATAATATAAATTTTAACTAATAGCATATAATATAATTAAGAATTTATAAATTTATATTTATATTTTATTTTAAGTTATTTAAGTACAAAGGACAAATGCATTAGTTTTTCAATGATTATGATTTTTTCTTGAAAAGTTCATTCTTATTTATAGTCACATCAATACAATTTTTTTATTAATTTTATTTTGATACAACTTTGTTAGCCTCCTATATCAATAGGTTTCATCTTTCATGATTGTCTTGATGGAAGTGTGGAATATGTTCAAACCTTCTTACTTGAGCAAAGGTGTTCCATATTCTTGAAAAACCAAAAAATCAAAAAATTTAAAAAATGTAAAGAGGGTATACCCTAAAATAAAAATCAAAGGGTAAAAAGAATAAAAACGGTCAAAAAGAGAAAGAAATGAACCCCAAGCAAAAATAGACCAAGGAAAGTGTGCAAGTCTAAATGCCACTACTTTTTTCATCTATTGTAATAAAATAATTGTGTGCAGCTTGTGAAACTTTTGCCACAATTCATGAATAAGTCAAACTGCTTAAACTTGGCTTAGTCATATTTCAATTTCATGTTTTAGATTAGAGAATAAATATCTAGCCAAACAGTTTAATCTTGGCAGATAAGTAGCTAGGTAGAGTGAAGAAAAGGTGCTCAACAGTTTAATCTGAGCCCTTGGATGTAATAAGGGTAGAAATAGATAGATTCATCATGTAAAAAGAAAAAGATTGAAAAGGGTTTGCAAGTCGAAATGCACCCTAATAAAGAAGACAAAATGGTAGTGTTAAGTAGATAGGGTAGGTAGATGGTGCTACAAAGTGTTATCTGATGAATGGTGCTGCTACATGTTGGTTAATCATTTACTTTCATCACAAGTACTAAAGCAGAAAATACACTGGAAAATCACAGCAAGCAAAGTCAAATTCATTAACCTCCCTCATCATTTTTCCCCCTCAAGAGTTTTACTAATTTCCCCAAAAGTACTAAGGTAATTTGAGATCGAAGGGGCTCAAGGCATTTCCTTGACTTCTGGAGGGACCGGACCCTCGGCCTAATGATCAAAAGACCTAAGCACTTGAAATAATCCATTATTGATTATCTTCCATTTTTAACTTTTCCTAAGTAAAATCCTATTTTACTTAGGAAACTGATGCAACATTCCATAAAATTCCTCAAAACAACTTGTTATTCTAAGTTTAAGTGTTGAAGATAAAAATGTGCAATTTACTTCATAAGTTTTCACTTTCTTAGATGTACAAAGGTGTTTTGATTTTCCTCGTCCTTTTTCATATTAACACCTAACTCTATTATATTAAATCCCTAGTGAAATCCCTTTTTCCTATGTATATAACTCCCTTTTCTAATAAATATCCCCAAAACCCTCTTATTATAATGTTTTACCAAAGTATATATAGTCCCGCACATTTAAATACCCCGCTTTATAAAGCCCTTTGGTAAAACTCTAACCTTATATATACGTTCCGCCCCTATGATGAATTAATTATATTAATTTATTCATCGTATAATAAAATATATGAAGAAAAGCGTTAAACACATAACATATGTGTTTAACACCAAAAACAAGAAAAGACTACGACGGAATCCTGCGCCACCATACTCCGCATTCCACGTGGCATTCCACATGGCCAAACCCCGCCGCAATTCATTTTATAAATTCACGGGGTTAATTAGTCATTTGGACTAATTAACAACCATTCCCGCCTATTAGCTTCTCCCCGGGGTGTTTAGATTACACGTCAAAACTTGTTTAAACCCCGACGGGCCCACTTTCGAAACCGCACAAGTTTCCCTTTCCTCCAGCCGTCAGATCATTCCTCCATTGATCAACGGTCCCGATCAATCCCGCTGCCCATCGCATGTGAGTTTTTTAGCCAGCGGGAAATGAGCGGGTTTGACTATTCAGCATTCCACGTGGCAAGCAGCCTGTGGAATCGCTGCCATTGCGATTTTTACCGCCTTCCTCCATAAGCGGTGCGGGCTCACCGCTTACCGCTTATCGAATACCGCCGGCCCCACTCCCTTACGTCACCCCGTACGTCGAATGACGTCATCACCTCGAAAACGACAAAAACCCTTTTGACTTGTTTTTAAGCCATTTTTCGCGTTTTTTTAGTTATTTTGGTTTTCGAAAGAGACTAAGCTCCCGCTGCAAATTTCAAAATTCATTGCAAATACACCAAATTACTCAGAAATTCCGCTGCGCCCGCGTTGAAGAACGTTCCTGCCATTGTCCATTACCTGTTGAAGAACCAGTTTTCATTAAAAAACAGGTATTTATCATTCCGCACCCCGACTGCAAGTTAAGCTTAGTTTCTTGTGTTTTTCTCTGAAAAGTGGTTAAAAATCCTCTCTGAGTCCTCATTGAAGAGTTAAAACCTGTGAATTTACTTCCCAAACCTGCAATTTGTCCCAATTTCTTCTTTTGTCCAATATCACGTCCGGTCTGCAAGAAAAACTGAAACCTCCATTTTGAATCCACAAGAACCAAAATGGAGGCCCCTACTGCTCTAAATGTCACTCCTTTGAATGCTCCTCACCGAGATCTAGACTACTTGCCTCTCATAGATGAAGATTTCCAAATAAAAGACCCGCATTTCGATGAAAGTCCCCGTTTGAGTTTCTGTCGCTGCAGAGACGAATACTCAAAGGGGCAAGATCTTATAGGGTTGTGGGAATCCAATCTCCCAAGGTATTTCTTTCCTACAGTTCACGTTTTCCCTGAAATCATTCATTATTGTCATGCAAATTATGATCCCATACAAAGAGCTGTATTAGCTCCTGATCAAAGTGTTTTATTCCCTATAACGCCTCAGGCTATCAATGCTATGTAACAATTTGAGCCAGAACAAGAATTAGCACCTCTATCCATGGAAGGGCTAATTGAGAAAACCAGACTGTTAACTCCAGAAAAATTGAAAGCAATGTGTCAGTACTTCATGTTACCTGAGCATCAGCCTCAAGGGACTCCCCCCTATGGTTTTTGTTTTTTCAATCATTTGGGAAGGCTTATTGTGAATGTAATATCCTTTGTCTTAGGATTCAATACCAGTGAGTATGTTGACGAGATAACTCCGGCTTTGCTATCTATCTTCACCCCTGGACAGCCTCCTGAGATTAAGTATGACTATGCTTCCTTCATTGCCAACAAAATCCATGATCAATTTTTAAGGCTAGATGATGAAAAGGTTTTCAAGTACTCCTCAGTTATCTATCACCTCATAATTTTCTATCACTCGGACAAATTCCCTTTCCCTGTTCAGAAACTTGATGCTAAAGGTAATCCCAGGTCTATTATTTTTTGGTCCCCCATCATTCATTTGTCCTCTGATTCTCCCTACTCTTATTCAGAATTCATTGATCAGTTTGTACATCCTGCTACAACCTTGTTAACAGGAGGTTCTCCCCCCAGGCTTAGTACTGAGATTAGAAAGACCCTGCAATTGTCAAAGAGTTATAAAGTTGGGGATTGGTACTTGTACCAAAACCATACAGTCATCAGGATTTATGGATGTGAATTACATCCATTCAAGTTACCTAGATATGTACCAATGAGAATTTTTGCTTTGGAATACTTTAGACAGATGAATAACTCAGATGTAATCCATTTCTGCAATGTAAAGAAGAAAGCACAGTTAAGGATCAAAAGCCAGTTAGGTCCTTTCATTTGCAATTCTAGAGAAGCCGAGAGAGATGCAGAACTTATATTAGAGAAAAAATTCCAGACATCTTTCCGTTGGGTCCCTTATGACCCCTTTGGTTTCATTTGTGAAAGAAGGTTAAAAAATAAGTCATCTCCTTATATACATCACAAAATTCCTGACATAGAACAGTATGCAAATCAAGATGAATGGGTTAAAGGAACACTTATTGAAGAGGGAAGTGGAGCTGACAAATTGAATAAACTTATGAAAGATGCCGAGAAGAAATTTGACCTAGAAACATATGATCAAATGCAGGTACCCTATATTGGCACATCTTCAACAGCCACTCTACAACAAGCTATACAGGAAGACAGCCCATCAGTAGCAGCAGAGCCTAAAGGTAAAGGAAAAGAACCTATAGTTCAGGTCATTGAAACCCTGGTCATGGCAGAAAAATCACAGAGCTCCAAAACACCAGAACAATCTAAAGCTTCTCAAACACCAGCAAAGCAAATCCAAGCTCCAGAGATGCAAACTCCACTGAATGTGGAAATAGGGAAAAAGAGGACAGCTCCAGATACCACACCTTCAAAAGGAGCCCCACAAGTCTATCAAGCTAAAAAACATAAATCTGATCTACCTCCAGATGTAGAGATCATAGATGAAATATTTGATGATGGCAGTGAAGATAGTCAGCAAACAGGTACAGCAAGTGAAACAAATATAAGCCAGAAAGGGATACAAAAGCAACTGAGCACTGAAGTATCTTCTTTCAGACCGCCCAAGACATGTACTGGAGACATAAAGAAAACCTTCATTGATATCAAAACAAGGAATGAACCATTAAAAATGAAGGTCTATGATCAGTATATGAAGATGGCTCCTCACAATCAGCAAAGGTTGATGTCAGCATTTGATCTTTCACAAGGTAAAATGCAAATGAGCCACTTCAAAGCAAAAGTGCCAAAGGCAACTTCAGCAACAGATTACATCAGAACCAATTTTGAAGTGTTAGCAAAGGATATCCATCCCTTGGATCAGATAGAGCTTCATAGGCAAACAGGGGAAATGGTTTATTCCACTCTCACCAACAAAGCCATGGCAGCTTTAACACTACAAGATTCCTTGAATAATACTGCTGCAACATTGAAAATTGAAAGGGCTTCCTCACAGGCCAAGGACAATAGAATAAAGTCTCTGGAAGAGATCATTATTGGTTTGGGACACAATCCCAAAGACACTAAAGGTATTGAGGCACTGATAAAAAAGAAAGAGGATGATATAGTTGCACTGAGAAAACAGTTGAAAATACCAGCCTCAAGGCACCCCCAGACACAGGAAATAATAAAAGGAAATTCACAAGAAGAAATGATGGAGTTGCTCTTAAACTTGACAGAGCGACTAAATGAAACCGAGAAGGAGCTGGAAAAGGCATTGCAGGAACAGGAAATTCTCAAACAGGTTTCAGCAGCAGGTACTACAGGACAACAAGAACAATCATCTCAGGTGAATATTTCTAATTTGAATTCTGATGATTTGATTAAACAGATGGAGAGTTTGCAGTTAAAGGTCACAGAACTCCAAGAAGTAAAATTACAATTAACAAAATTGGAGGGAAAATATGACACATCCAAAAATACAGTAGCTGACAACCTCAGAGAAATAAAAAGGTTGGAAAAATTGGTTGAGGCTTTGCAAAAAGATCTTACACTGGAAAAGCCTCTGAATGAAATAAATGATATTCTTTGGGACAACATCATTAATTTAATAAGAGATATTTTGCCTTCCATTCAAGCTATTTTTGAACAGAATGAGTTAGTCAAGATAGCCCAGGAGGAAATAAACAAAACTAGACATGAATTAAGAGGCAAGCCAGAGCTAGCCCAGCAGCTCATTCAGTTTTTGAATTCAAGAACAAAACAACAGCTAGCATTGCTAGGAATTGATGACAGAACATGTGTAGTTTTGGAGGCAAAGAGAATTTTTACAAAAAGAACTTTCATGCAAAATCTAGAAAGAAAGTGTAATGATATTTTGGTCGACATCAACGTTTTCAGAGAAAAATTTCAAGCTCTGCTGGACAGTGATTTGCCAAGTCCCATGCTCACCGAGGATCAAATAGTCGACTTGGAAACTTATGAGAAAAGAATCAAAGCTCATGCTAAACATACAGCTGTAAGTTCTACTAGTATAGGTTCTACTAGCTCATCAGAACCTACAGTACCAACTGGGAAGAGTATTTATGAAAAAGTGAGAAATCTGTTTCATCTGGAACATGAGTTAAAGTATCTATTTCCGAACGAGCCCACTTTTTATAAACTTACTGAAACCGATGAAACTTTAAGGAAGCTCAGAAGAACAATGATACCAGATGATCAGTGGTGGAAGGAAATGCTGGAAATTTTGTAAAAAATGTTGTCAGGACAAAAGTTTATCTTTACTATTAAGTAAATGGTAAAAACAGAAATGCAGATGAAAGAGTATCAGATGAAAGAGTATCAGATGAAAGAGTAAAGAGTATCCGTGAGAAGTAAAAGTATTCAACAAGTCAAAGGAATACGCAAAGGATAGCACAGAGCCCTATTTAGAGCACTTATCCTTAGCACGTCCATGAAGAAAGGAACAGCACATCAGCCGTTACTCATTATTCTATTTTCGAGACCATGTGTCTCTTGTTTGTTGTAAATACGCTTTAAGTCAGCCTTAATTATTGGCTAGGATAGAGTAAGATTGTTAAGATTATTTTTGTATAAATAAGCCTTCAAAGAGAGTTTTGAAGGGTGGATTCTATTACTCTGCTGTAACATTGAGATTTTTGGAATAAAAGCTTTTGGAGAAATTTACTTGTGGCTTGCTGGATGACGTTTTGAAGCACTGGACTTGTTGCAGGATTCATGTGTTGGACTTCAGTTCAATAAGTTTTCCAACCCTTGTGTTTACATTTTATATTAGTTTATGTTATCATCATATCCGTTTCTGAATAGTTTACATAAAGGATTGAAACAGAATTTGCTTAATTGTACTCTATTTTCAAATGTGATTATTCTCTATGTTTTCTTCTGGATTAGTTATAAGCATGAATTCTTAATTGCTCATGTTTTGCTGATTCAATATTGTTGATTACTGTAACAAAGAATCCTTCATTGCTCTTTGCTTGTAATCATTTCCCTTCTTCCTCTTGAAAATGGTGAAAGATTCTTAGTTGCCTTTCATCCCTTCAAGACCATCCATCCACTTTAGATTTTAAGGATTGTTCTCCGTCTAGCTATCTTGCCCTGTAATACCATCTTGTGTTCAGAAAAGAAATCCAGTAAAGCCATCCTTAGACTCCATAGCCCAATGGACTGAAAGCCCTCAACCTTGCCCTTAGTTTGTGGATTCCACCATTTTCCCAAAACAAACTTTGCATCTATAACTAGCCTAAAATCATTCAAAAATAAAGATAAATCATAAAGAGAGAGCCCTCTCTGGATGCAGATTGGCTAGATTCTGCATCTAAAAGGTTGGTTTGTGGTTACCTCGGGTATACTTTCCTCTTACACAACTTCTAGGAAAACCCGAGTGATAACATAGTGGCGACCATACTGGGGATCTGAATCATTTCACTGTTATTATTGTTTGATTTATAAGCTATAGACAGAGTCTGAAGATCAGCCAGGTAGCCTTTGAAATTGCTTTTGCTCTGCAATTGCAAAAGTAAATAAATGCTGCTTCAGTCTATCTCTGATTTAGCTTATATATTGAATCTTAGTTTCAAATTTTTCAATCAGATTCTCTAGTTTAAACAGATCTTTGAGGAAATCTTAATCACATATCATTATTTCTTAAAGAATTTGTAGAAGTTGTATTTATTTTTCAAGTAAAACCCAAAATTCAAAAACACATATTCTAAGAAAACTGGCTTCAAAAAGGATTCGACATACTAGGTCAAACCCTGACCCAAATCCACCACCAATTTTTGAAAATCCAAATCTGATCCCTAGGATTCTTAGAAGACAAGGATGTCAAGAAAGTTCTGAAAGAGGAAGTCAGGAAAGTACAGGTAGTTCTAGACCACTCTCTAGATCTGCATCTTGTCCTGTGAAAATTATTTATATTGACGACGTTCCCTTTGACGCGAGATTTGAAACATCTTTGTTTGTAAATTTTTCTGAGACTGAATTATCTAGGTTGATTCCAGATCCTTGGTTCATTGAAGAATTGCAATATAGATTTGTTTCGCATCATCTTGACAGAGAATTTCATAACTCCATTCAATCCGAGCAAGCCTTTGAAGAAAGCTCAAACATTTCTGTAATAACTGAAGCATCTCCGAACTCAGCCACTTTTCAAACACCTGTCAGACCTCCATCTCCTCCTACTAGACCGGCTACTCTTGTTACTCCACTTTATCTTCCAATGGCCAATCGATATGCCCCTTTAATATTACCAGCCAACCCTCCAGCTTTACCACTAGACTACCAAAGTAAGATCACACCTTTTGACGGATCAGGTACCTACACAGCTCAACAACACACCAAAAGGATGACAGATTACTTTGAGTTTTATGAGATTGATACTGATGATATCCGTATGAGAATTTTTGTACAAAGTCTTACCGGAGAAGTTAGAACTTGGTTTAGGGCTCTCACCCCGAACAATATTGCTGACCTAGAAGCTTTGTATAGGGCATTTTTGAACAGATGGGAGAAAAAGAAAGATCCTCTCCAGATCCTATCAGAATTTGAAAAATTAAGAAGAAGACCAAATGAAACCGTACCAGATTACATCATAAGATTTAATGAATCATATCATGCAATTCCTCTGAATCTAAGACCCCCACCTAATAACGTGTTGGTCAAATTCCCAGACGGTTTTGACTCTGAAATAGCTTATTCTCTTAGGGAAAGAGCTCCACAAACACTAGAGGAAATGCAGAGCATAGTGGTGAGCGTAGAAGCAAAACTGATAGAAAAACGAGCCAGAGAAAGAGCAGAGAGAAGAATGCCTATGAAGGAAGAACCTTCAGCTTTTGAAAAGAAGCTGGATGTAATCATTAAAGGTATGGAAAGATTAGGTGATAGAGTGGAAACCATTGAAAGAAAGTCTGCTACTGATAACCAGAATGTTGCAAGAAACCCAAACTTTAGGAGGAATCTCAACCAAAATATTGGAAAGAATATCCCTGATCAAAACATTAACCTTCATGAAAAATCATATATATATATATATATATATATATATATATATATATATATACCCCCCCCCCCCCCCCCCCGTCTGTGAATCAATAAAGAGCTGGACTCTCTGTTAATAATGGAGAATAATCATGTGAGGGGTCATGTTTATAGTTAAATTTTAAATTAACATACAGAGTATGAAGCTTTTTTATTGGGGCTTAAACATGTCAAGAAGTTAGGAGGCATTAGGGTATCAATCATAGGCGACTCTGAACTAATTATCCAACAAATTAAAGGAGAATGTGCAACAAAGGACATGAGACTAAAACAATACCGAGAGACAGTTGTTGAGATTCTCAACACATTTCTACAAGCCCAACTTGCCAAGATTCCCAGGAAACAAAACTTGCATGCTCACAGTTTAGCAATGTTTGCTAGTACATGTAAGTTGCCTTTTGATCCTAATCATCAGCTTTCAGCTGAGATAAGACACAGGCCTGCAATACCCGACAATGTTTTGAATTGGCAAGTATTTGTGAATAACCATCAAATCAATAGTTTTTTGACACTTCAGAATGAGTTTTCTAACTGTAATATAGATGAAGACATGACTACTGATAAAATTGATCTAGAAAAAGAACAAAAAATGGAAATTTCAAGAGAAAATGCAATTCATATGCTGCATCCAACCGCATTCACTGAAAAAGACATGCAAAATTTGAAACAAATAGAATTTGATGAGGTCGTAGATGAAACAGAAATCATCAATTTAAAAGATAATCAATTACCCAAAGGATTAACACCTTTGGAAGATCTATTTGACTCAAATGATATTCCATTCAGACCTAAAATGGAACCTGTTAAAGCCGATATGGAGGACTGCAACTTAGGAACACCAGAACATCCAAAAATTGTTAAGTTGTCTAAATCTCTTCCAAAAGATCAGAAGGTAAAATATGTTGAACTATTAAAAGAATTCCAGGGCGTCTTTGCTTGGAGTTATGAAGACCTCAAATCTTATGATACATCCATCATTCAACATACTATACCTTTGAAACCAGACCAGAAACCTTTTAAACAAAAGCTTAGGAGAATTAATCCTGTTTTATTACCCTCAATTGAAAAGGAAATCAAAAGAATGTTTGAAGCATGGATTATATCTCCTATCAGATTTTCAGAATGGGTTTCTAACCTAGTACCAACCAGAAAAAAGACAGGAGAAATCAGACTGTGTGTTGATTTAAGGAATTTGAATAAAGTTTCTTTAAAAGACAACTATCCTCTACCTAAAATGGATCACATTCTGCAAAGGGTAGTAGGATCTTCGAGAATATCACTACTGGATGGATTTTCAGGGTACAACCAGATTCTGGTTCATCCTGATGATCAGGATAAAACAGCATTTACCACACCATGGGGTACGTTTAAATATGTCAAAATTCCATTTGGACTCAAGAATGCAGGAGCTACCTTTCAAAGAGCGATGGACATTGCTTTTGCTAAAGAGATACATGATTTTCTGGTTATTTACTTAGATGATTTGACCGTTTTCTCTAAAACAAATCAAGAACATTTAGGTCACCTAAGGCAAGTATTTATAAAGTGCAGAAAATATGGAATTTCTTTAAACCCTAAAAAGTCATTGTTTGGTTTGGAAGAAGGAAAGCTTTTAGGACATATCATTTCTAAAGATGGCATTAGGATTGATCCTGAAAGAATTCAAGCAATTTTGCAAATACCCCACCCCATAAACATAAAAGAATTGCAAGCATTTATAGGAAAAATCAACTTCTTGAGAAGATTTATTTCTAGTCTAGCAGAGTTACTTAGATTACTAACTAACATGTTGAGGAAAGATTCAAGCATTGACTGGACTGTAGAAGCCAAGCAATCATTCGAGGAAATTAAGATGGCTTTAACAAGGACACCAGTGTTGACCAGTCCTAAATTTGATAGAGACTTTATTATTTTTTCATTTGCTTCTGAACATACTGTTGCAGCTGTTTTACTTCAAAAAGATGACCAAGGGTGTGAAAAGCCAATAGCATTTTTTAGTAAAGCACCGAGGGATGCACCTCTAAAGTACAATATTATGGAAAAACAGGCTTTTGCATTGGTAAAAGCAATCAAAGATTTTAGAGTTTACATATTATATTCTCATGTGATAGCATATGTGCCCAATGCAGTAGTTAAAGATATTTTGACTCAAGATGGCAGTGAAGGTAAACGAGGTAAGTGGATAGCTACCATTTTGGAATATGATATTGAAATCAAGCCAACCAAACTGATAAAAGGCCAAGGCCTAGCACAACTTATGACAGAAACCAATTGCCAAGCCTTAGATATTAATGAACTGGATAACGAGCAAGAGATGGCGACTCCCCAGATCAGTCAAGCTTTCTTAGATTCACCCTGGTATACTGATATAATTCATGTTCTATTAAACCTGCAAGCTCCTCCAGGGTTGTCCAGAACTAAGCAAAGATTTTTAAAGATGACATCTTCGAAATATTGTATTTTAGATAGCACTTTATTTTGGAAGAATCACGAAGGAATTTTATTGAATTGTCTCTTAAAAGATGAAGTTGATAAAGTGCTTAATGAATTTCATGCAGGGGATTGTGGAGGACATCTTTACTGGAAATCTACTGCAGACAAAATCTTAAGGGCTGGTTTTTACTGGCCAACATTATTTTCTGATGTAAAGAAATTTGTAACAAGCTGTCACAAATGTCAGATATTTGAGGGTAAAAGAAAGTTGTTACCTCTGCCTTTAAAACCAGTTTCCACAGAAAGACCCTTTCAACAATGGGGTTTAGATTTTATTGGAGAGATTCACCCCCTTTCTTCAGGACAACATAGATGGATTTTAACTGCTACAGACTATTTCACCAAATGGATTGAAGCCATCCCATGTAGACAGTCCAATGATTCTGTAATCATAGGGTTTCTTGAAACCAACATACTTTCAAGATTCGGATGTCCAGAAAAGATCATAACAGATAATGCTGCTGCATTTAAATCAAAGAAAATGATAAATTTCTGCCATAAATATCATATTACTCTAGGCCATTCAACAGCCTATTACCCCCAAGGTAATGGACTAGCAGAATCCTCCAATAAGAGTTTGATCAATATCATTAAGAAATTGTTGGAGGAGAATAAAAGGAACTGGCATAAGAAACTGACCTATGCATTATGGGCAGACAGACTTACAACCAAGAAATCCATTGGGACTAGTCCTTATGAGTTAGTTTATGGTTTGGAGGCAAGATTCCCATCATCGTTAGGAATCCCTGTGATGAAATTACTTCAAGAGGCTCAAGTGGAGCCAAATAACATTCAAAGAAGAATTAATCAGACAATCCACCTACAAAAAACCAGAGAAGAGGTATACCAAAGATCACAAGTCTTACAGGAAAAGCTAAAGAAAATGTTTGATAAAAGGACTAAAGCAGAGGATTTTCAATTAGGAGACAAGGTCCTAAGATGGGATTCTAGAAGAGAAGAAAAAGGGAAACATGGGAAGTTTGATTTTTTGTGGAAAGGGCCTTATATCATCCATGCCTTGCAGGGAAACAATACTTATTTTTTGAAGGACTTGGACAATTCAGAAGTTGAAGAAGGACCAGTCAATGGTCGAATGCTTAAGCATTATTTTGATCCAATTTACTAGAATGTTTAAAATGTTCCTAACTTGTACATAATATATTGTTTGCTTGTTATATTTTTGTTACTGCAGTTTGGATTGGATGGTGACTTCTTGGAATTGAAGCCCGAAGTGAAGGCCCTAAGTTCCAAAAAAAAGTTTTACTATCATATGTAAATAAAGCTACCAGAAGAAGGAAAATTCCTTACTTTCAGTTTGAAGACATTCTGAGGCATCTGATCTACTGTTCTTGACTTTCCACAAGGAAAAGCCATCCCCAAGTGGAGCCAGTGTTAGCCTCCTATATCAATAGGTTTCATCTTTCATGATTGTCTTGATGGAAGTGTGGAATATGTTCAAACCTTCTTACTTGAGCAAAGGTGTTCCATATTCTTGAAAAACCAAAAAATCAAAAAATTTAAAAAAAATGTAAAGAGGGTATACCCTAAAAGAAAAATCAAAGGGTAAAAAGAATAAAAATGGTCAAAAAGAGAAAGAAATGAACCCCAAGCAAAAATAGACAAAGGAAAGTGTGCAAGTCTAAATGCCACTACTTTTTTCATCTATTG
Source organism: Pinus albicaulis (assembly GCA_034641835.2). Lineage (NCBI taxonomy): Eukaryota > Viridiplantae > Streptophyta > Pinopsida > Pinales > Pinaceae > Pinus > Pinus albicaulis. Next base: position 1,302,741,966 of record CM076584.1, on the reverse strand, counting down.
TAATAAAATAATTGTGTGCAGCTTGTGAAACTTTTGCCACAATTCATGAATAAGTCAAACTGTTTAAACTTGGCTTAGTCATATTTCAATTTCATGTTTTAGATTAGAGAATAAATATCTAGCCAAATAGTTTAATCTTGGCAGATAAGTAGCTAGGTAGAGTGAATAAAAGGTGCTCAACAGTTTAATCTGAGCCCTTGGATGTAATAAGGGTAGAAATAGATAGATTCATCATGTAAAAAGAAAAGATTGAAAAGGGTTTGCAAGTCTAAATGCACCCTAATAAAGAAGACAAAATGGTAGTGCTAAGTAGATAGGGTAGGTAGATGGTGCTACAAAGTGTTATCTGATGAATGGTGCTGCTACATGTTGGTTAATCATTTACTTTCATCACAACTACTAAAGCAGGAAATACACTGGAAAATCACAGCAAGCAAAGTCAAATTCATTAACCTCCCTCATCATTTTTCCCCCTCAAGAGTTTTACTAATTTCCCCAAAAGTACGAAGGTAATTTGAGATCAAAGGGGCTCAAGGCATTTCCTTGACTTCTGGAGGGACCGGACCCTCGGCCTAATGATCAAAAGACCTAAGCACTTGAAATAATCCATCATTGATTATCTTCCATTTTTAACTTTTCCTAAGTAAAATCCTATTTTACATAGGAAACTGATGCAACATTCCATAAAATTCCTCAAAACAACTTGTTATTCTAAGTTTAAGTGTTGAAGATAAAAATGTGCAATTTACTTCATAAGTTATCACTTTCTTAGATGTACAAAGATGTTTTGATTTTCCTTGTCCTTTTTCATATTAACATTTGATTTTACTATATTAAATCCCTAGTCTAATCCCTTTTCCTAAGTGTATAACTCCCTTTTCTAATAAATATCCCCAAAACCCTTTATTATAATGTTTTACCAAAGTATATATTCCCACATGTTGAAAATAAACACCCCGCTTTATAAAGTCCTTTGGTTAAAACTATAGCCTTATACATTAATCCCCGCCCTATGGTGAATTAGTTGTGTATTAATTAATTCATCGTATAGTAAAATATATCTAAAAAGCGTTAGACATGTAATATATGTGTTTAACACCAAAAACAAGAATAAAATGCGACGGAGTCCTGCGCCATTGTATTCCGTCCACGTAGCATTCCACTTAGCCAACTCCGCCTCGACCCTTAACCTTTGCATATGGGATTAATTAGTTATTTGAACTAATTAATAACCTTTCACTTACCAATCGAAATCCTCCCGGGGCGATTAAATAACAGTTAAACGAATGTAAATCCCGCCAGGCCCACTTTTCAATCCCCCGCATGTTTCCCTTTCCTTCAGCCGTCGGATCATCCCTCCATTGATCAACGGTCATGATCAATCCCGCTGCCCATCCCGTGTGAGTTATTTAGCCAGCGGGGAATGGGTGGTTTTGACTAGTCAGACCATCCACGTGGCGTCAAAACTATGGAATCGCTCCCCCCGCGTCCTTTACCGCCTTCGTCCATAAGCGGTGCGGGCTCACCGCTTACCGCTTATCAAATACCGCCGGTCCCACTCCCTTACGTCACCCCGTACGTCGAATGACGTCATCGCCTCGAAAACGACAAAAACCCTTTTGACTTGTTTTTAAGCCTTTTTTCGCGTTTTTTTAGTTATTTTGGTTTTCGAAAGAGACTAAGCTCCCGCTGCAAATTTCAAAATTCACTGCAAATACACCAAATTACTCAGAAATTCCGCTGCGCCCGTGTTGAAGAACGTTCCTGCCATTGTCCATTACCTGTTGAAGAACCAGTTTCCATTAAAAAAAAGGTATTTATCATTCCGCACCCCGACTGCAAGTTAAGCTTGGTTTCTTGTGTTTTTCTCTGAAAAAGTGGTTAAAAATCCTCTCTGAGTCCTCATTGAAGAGTTAAAACCTGTGAATTTGCTTCCCAAACCTGCAATGTGTCCCAATTTCTTCTTTTGTCAGATATCCCGTCCGGTCTGCAAGAAAAACTGAAACCTCCATTTTGAATCCACAAGAACCAAAATGGAGGCCCCTACTGCTCTAAATGTCACTCCTTTGAATGCTCCTCACCGAGATCTAGACTACTTGCCTCTCATAGATGAAGATTTACAAATAAAAGACCTGCATTTCGATGAAAGTCCCCGTTTGAGTTTCTGTCGCTGCAGAGACGAATACTCAAAGGGGCAAGATCTTATAGGGTTGTGGGAATCCAATCTCCCAAGGTATTTCATTCCTACAGTTCACGTTTTCCCTGAAATCATTCATTATTGTCATGCAAATTATGATCCCATACAAAGAGCTGTATTAGCTCCTGATCAAAGTGTTTTGTTCCCTATAACACCTCAGGCTATCAATGCTATGTTACAATTTGAGCCCGAACAAGAATTAGCACCTCTATCCATGGAAGGGCTAATTGAGAAAACCAGACTGTTAACTCCAGAGAAATTGAAAGCAATGTGTCAGTACTTCATGTTACCTGAGCATCAGCCAAAAGGGACTCCCCCCTATGGTTTTTGTTTTTTCAATCATTTGGGAAGGCTTATTGTGAATGTAATATCCTTTGTCTTAGGATTCAATACCAGTGAGTATGTTGACGAGATAACTCTGACTTTGCTATCTATCTTCACCCCTGGACAGCCTCCTGAGATTAAGTATGACTATGCTTCCTTCATTGCTAACAAAATCCATGATCAATTTTTAAGGCTAGATGATGAAAAGGTTTTCAAGTACTCCTCAGTTATCTATCACCTCATAATTTTCTATCACTCAGACAAATTCCCTTTCCCTGTTCAGAAACTTGATGCTAAAGGTAATCCCAGGTCTGTTATTTTTTGGTCCCCCATCATTCATTTGTCCTCCGATTCTCCCTACTCTTATTCAGAATTCATTGATCAATTTGTACATCCTGCTACAACCTTGTTAACAGGAGTTTCTCCCCCCAGGCTTAGTACTGAGATAAGAAAGACCCTGGAATTGTCAAAAAGTTACAAAGTTGGGGATTGGTACTTGTACCAAAACCATACAGTTATCAGGATTTATGGATGTGAATTACATCCATTCAAGTTACCCAGACATGTACCAATGAGAATTTTTGCTTTGGAATACTTTAGACAGATGAATAACTCAGATGTAATCCATTTCTGCAATGTAAAGAAGAAAGCACAGTTAAGGATCAAAAGCCAGTTAGGTCCTTTCATTTGCAATTCTAGAGAAGCTGAGAGAGAAGCAGAACTTATTTTAGAGAGAAAATTCCAGACATCTTTCCGTTGGGTCCCTTATGACCCCTTTGGTTTCATTTGTGAAAGAAGGTTAAAAGATAAGTCATCTCCTTATGTACATCACAGAATTCCTGACATAGAACAGTATGCAAATCAAGATGAATGGGTTAAAGGAACACTTGTTGAAGAGGGAAGTGGAGCTGACAAATTGAATAAACTTATGAAAGATGTTGAGAAGAATTTTGACCTAGAAACATATGATCAAATGCAGGTACCCTACATTGGCACATCTTCAGCAACCACTCTACAACAAGCTCTACAGGAAGATAGTCCATCAGTAGCAGCAGAACCCAAGGGTAAAGGAAAAGAACCTATAGTTCAGGTCATTGAAACCCTGGTCATGGCAGAAAAATCACAGAGTTCCAAAGCACCAGAACAATCTCAGGCTTCTCAAACACCAGCAAAGCAAATCCAAGTTCCAGAGATGCAAACTCCACTGAATGTGGAAATAGGGAAAAAGAGGCCAGCTCCAGATACCACACCTTCAAAAGGAGCCCCACAAGTTTATCAGGCCAAAAAAACACAAGTCTGATCTACCTCCAGATGTAGAGATTATAGATGAAGTATTTGATGATGGCAGGGAAGATAGTCAGCAAACAGGTACAGCAAGTGAAACAAACATAAGCCAGAAAGGGATACAAAAGCAGTTGAGCACTAAAGTATCTTCTTTCAGACCGCCAAAGACAGATATTGGAGACATTAAGAAAACCTTCATTAATATCAAAACAAAGAATGAACCATTGAAAATGAAGGTCTACGATCAGTATATGAAGATGGCTCCTCACAATCAGCAAAGGTTGATGTCAGCATTTGATCTTTCACAAGGTAAAATGCAAATGAGCCACTTCAAAGCTAAAGTGCCAAAGCCAACTTCAGCAACAGATTATATCAGAACCAATTTTGAAGTGTTAGCAAAGGATATCCATCCCTTGGATCAGATAGAGCTTCATAGGCAAACAGGGGAAATGGTTTATTCCACTCTCACCAACAAAGCCATGGCGGCTTTAACACTACAGGATTCCTTGAATAATACTGCTACAACATTGAAAATTGAAAGGGCCTCCTCACAGGCCAAGGACAATAGAATAAAGTCTCTGGAAGAGATCATTATTGGTTTGGGACACAATCCCAAAGACACTTAAGGTATTGAGGCACTGATAAAAAAGAAAGAGGATGATATAGCTGCACTGAGAAAACAGTTGAAAATACCAGCCTCAAGGCACCCCCAGACACAGGAAGTAATAAAAGGAAAATCACAAGAAGAATGATGGAGTTGCTCTTTAAATCGGATGCAGCGACTAAATGGAACAGAGAAGTGAGCCTGAAAAGGAAGAAGGCACAGTGAAATTTTCAAATGTGTTTCACAGCAGTACCACAGACAACAAGAACAATCATCTCGTGTGAATATTTCGAATCAAATTCCGATGATTTGATTAAACATGGAGAGTTTGCGCTTAAAGGCAGTCAGCGTAACTCCAAGAAGTAAATACAATTAACAAAAATTGAGGCAATATGACACATCCAAAAGACAAAGATTTGAGAACCAACCCCGTAGAAATAAAAAGGTTGGAAAAATTGGTTGAGGCTTTGCAAAAAGATCTTACACCGGAAAAGCCTCTGAATGAAATAAATGATATTCTTTGGGACAACATCATTAATTTAATAAGAGATATTTGGCCTTCCATTCAAGCTATTTTTGAGCAGAATGAGTTAGTCAAGATAGCCCAAGAGGAAATAAACAAAACTAGACATGAATTAAGAGGCAAGCCAGAGCTAGCCCAGCAGCTCATTCAGTTTTTGAATTCAAGAACAAAACAACAGCTAGCATTGCTAGGAATTGATGACAGAACAGGTGTAGTTTTGGAGGCAAAGAGAATTTTTACAAAAAGAACTTTCATGCAAAATCTAGAAAGAAAGTGTAATGATATTTTGGTCGACATCAACGTTTTCAGAGAAAAATTTCAAGCTCTGTTGGACAGTGATTTGCCAAGTCCCATGCTCACAGAGGATCAAATAGTAGACTTGGAAACTTATGAGAAAAGAATCAAAGCTCATGCTAAACATACAGCTGTAGGTTCTACTAGTATAGGTTCTACTAGCTCATCAGAACCTACAGTACCAACTGGGAAGAGTATTTATGAAAAAGTGAGAAATCTGTTTCATCGGGAACATGAGTTAAAGTATCTATTTCCGAACGAGCCCACTTTTTATAAACTTACTGAAGCCGATGAAACTTTAAGGAAGCTCAGAAGAACAATGATACCAGATGATCAGTGGTGGAAGGAAATGCTGGAAATTTTGTAAAAAAATGTTGTCGGGATAAAAGTTTATCTTTACTATTGAGTAAATGGTAAAAAACAGAAATGCAGATGAAAGAGTATCAGATGAAAGATTAAAGAGTATCCGTGAGAAGAAAAAGTATTCAACAAGTCAAAGGAATACGCAAAGGACAGCACAGAGCCCTATTTTGAGCACTTATCCTTAGCACGTCCATGAAGAAAGGAACAGCACATCAGCCGTTAGTCATTATTATATTTTCGAGACCATGTGTCTCTTGTTTGTTTGTAAATATGCTTTAAATCAGCCTGAATTATTGGCTATGATAGAGTAAGATTGTTAGGATTATTTTTGTATAAATAAGCCCTCAAAGAGAGTTTTGAAGGGTGGATTCTATTACTCTGTTGTAACATTGAGGTTTTCGGAATAAAAAGCTTTTGGACAAATTTACTTGTGGCTTACTGGATGACGTTTTGAAGCACTGGACTTGTTGCAGGATTCATGTGTTGGACTTCAGTTCAATAAGTTTTCCAACCCTTGTGTTTAAATTTTGTATTAGTTTATGTTATCATCATATCCGTTTCTGAATAGTTTACATAAAGGATTGAAACAGAATTTGCTTAATTGTACTCTGTTTTCAAATGTGATTATTCTCTATGTTTTCTTCTGGATTAGTTATAAGCATGAATTCTTAATTGCTCATGTTTTGCTGATTCAATATTGTTGATTACTGTAACAAAGAATCCTTCATTGCTCTTTGCTTGTAATCATTTCCCTTCTTCCTCTTGAATATGGTGAAAGATTCCTAGTTGCCTTTCATCCCTTCAAGACCATCCATCCACTTTAAATTTTAAGGATTGTTCTCCGTCTAGCTATCTTGCCCTGTAATACCATCTTGTGTTCAGAAAAGAAATCCAGTAAAGCCATCCTTAGACTCCATAGCCCAATGGACTGAAAGCCCTCAACCTTGCCCTTAGTTTGTGGATTCCACCATTTTCCCTAAACAAACTTTGCATCTATAACTAGCCTAAAATCATTCAAAAACAAAGATAAATCATAAAGAGAGAGCCCTCTCTGGATGCAGATTGGCTAGATTCTGCATCTAAAAGGTTGGTTTGTGGTTACCTCGGGTATACTTTCCTCTTACACAACTTCTAGGAAAACCTGAGTGATAACACAACTTTTGAATTGAATTTAACTATGGTTATATCGATTTGGGTGAAAAAAGTGAATTGCAAATTCATAAATATTATTTTATTGGTTTAGCTATTATTTTATTATTTCCTTAGGAGGCCCATTTTAGACCTCAAAATTCTCGTAATGGGGGCCGACTTATTGCATCACAAACTAAATAAAATAGATTGCGGGTGCTCACAAGGTAAAACAAATGCGATGCAATATCGCAAATCAGTGATCACATTATTTATAGTTTAGTTCCAATGCCAAATACGTAAAGTCTGCGAAATGCGATGATGGACCCACTTTGATCGCGTTCGAGGAATGAAAAGCGATGAAACGGTAAAGGTGGAAGGGTCAAGCAGAAAGGCGGAAAAAAGGTAAGTTAACATATATTTAGATGGAAAATGAAATGGAAGGGAAGCATGGTAGAGAATGGGTCCCACTTCATATCACATTGGCGATTTATAAGTTTAGCATTTGATTGTTGTAACAAAACTTTGCGATGGCGATATGCGATAAGGCACAAGTGGTCCTACCAATGGTTTAAGCGGAATTTTTGTTATATATATGATATGCTATATATATAACAGTAAATTTATATAACATGACTATTCGATGGGTGGAGGATCTTATAACATAAAGTCCAAAACTTTATAATAAATGGGTTTATAAAGTAATAAGCCCCTAAAAGTTATTTATGTGGGTTTTGGGCTTAGGATAAACATGATTTTATAAATTCTTCATGATTTTGGGCTTAGGATCCAACATAACACAACATGAAACCTATGATGACCTTAACAAAACAAAATTTCGAAAATTTTAAGTGTGATAACAATGGCTCCACTGGGGATGGTGTGCGCTTGTGATACAATAAAGAACTTGTAGTTTAGTGCCTCTCTCTTGAAACATTGAAAATTTTCTGAAATTTATGAAGACATCGCCAAGCTCTTATGGCCTTCTCCTCGGGCTCAAGCTTGATGATAACTGCTAAAAAACCAAATCTGTACATGCTGAAAAGATGCTTAGACTACTTGAGCTTATTCACACACACTCCTACCTACCCTAACAGTTGCAATCTTCATGTTTGATTCAAGCGACATGAAACCTCCAATAAAGCCAGCCAGTCAATGAGCTGATCTGATACTTGAACTCCTTGATTGTGCTTAAACAAAAAGCAAACTGTATTCTGAAATGATAAAGGTAACAAAAAATGGGTCTGTTTTTCATAGTGAAAAAATAATTGAAAAGTTGGACTATATAACTCTTCCATGTAATTAGCTATGGGATCATAAAAGAAAATTTATTTATATCCCTTTTAAGCTCTCAATGACAAATTTATCCTGGATATCCTTTTCATTTTCTTCAACAAGGTTGAACTTTGATTCCAACTCTACAATATCAAGATCATAACCACATTCCTCCTTTATCTGCAAGTCAAATGGTATAACAATTTTTTCCTTTTTTGGAGGAGGAAGACTTTCCAAGAACTGTTTAGGATCTTGGAAATCATATGATCCAATTTGAACATCCAATAGTTCAATTTCATTTTCTAATTTTTCAGAAACTAAACCAAGAAAACAAATTTTAATTTCAGGCGTGATTCGACTGGATTTCAAACAACAGAATACTATTGTTGAGAAATGTTCATCTATTTGAAATTCTACTAACTCATCCCTTACACTTTGTAACATTGCATCATATAAAGGGTTTGCCACATACCCTGTCACTGGGATCACCATGAATGTTTTGAAATCTGGATTCTTCCTAGTGAAGTCGCTCTAAACTTTGAAGCTCGAGATCTTGAACAATGGAGTCACTAGGTGAATGGTACAACCTTCCTATGTTTGACTTTTGTTCACCATTAGAAGTCAAATCTGAACTTTGTCGTTCTTCCCAAAGAAAATTCACACCTTCGGTCCCCAGCAATGGCGCCAAAATGTTATCACCAAATTGAGTTTCTTTTGGGCTGCTTCAAGGGTCAACTTGGAGTAACTATTTCAAACCAACTTGTAACTAGAAATTTTCCTTTCCAGTGTGAGAGGGCTATCTCAAAAGGATAAATGATATTCAATGAATAACTTGAAAGCAGATGGCTAACTCTGAATTGGATTGAATGTTGTTGTTTTAGTGTAGGTGAAAGATGTAAAGGGTTTACTACCATTGGGCTTATGGAGTCAATATGAAAACTAAGTCACAAGTCAACTTATCTCATGGAAGTTGAGGCAATTGTATTCTTATTAAACCACACATGAAGGAAAAAACAACAAGATATATAGATACAGGAAGTTGGAGCATGTCACCATAAATTCTATGTGATTATACATAAGCAAACTAATAAAACATGACAGAACAACAAACTAGGTGTATAAAGGAAGTTGGAGTATGTAATCATGAATTCCAAGTGATTGTACCACTAGAACATTGGAGAGAAAGTAAAAGACTGATATAAGAAACATATATAAGAATACAGATAAGAATCTCAGGTCTGAAATAGGCTGCTGCAACTATATATTACTGATAGACAAATATTACAAGAGTAGTGCTTACATAACATCTCCCAACCTCTTCTCATTCGACCTCCTGGCTATAAATAGACCTTTTTTGAATATATAGGATCTTCCCTACTGGCTAGATCATCGAACTATGACCTTGACACCTATCATAACTATAAACTACTTTCCTGGTATCGAAAAAGACAACTAGTCTCTAAAAGACTTATACTTCTAATAGGACACTATTTTTGCATTTATTACATTCATTTCTTCCATAGTGGAACAATTACATGATAAGGATCTTATGTTTGAGTGGAATTCATCATCATTGAAACATAAATGCATCCACTAGATTTAGGGAATGATAGTCCTATTTTTTAGGAAAAGATAAACACCACTTTAATTCTTATCTTCATGCCAAATTGGATGGGTGACACTTATTTCAAGTCTTGAATCTTTGCTCGGGTGGTGCTAATGTGCTGATGTAGTGGGTCAGTTTAGGACGTGGAACTTAATTCGCTGATATGCTGGTAGATGAGATGAGAGCTACGCGGGCAGATCTGCTATATGAATTGAATTCTTTATACTTCCTGACTCAACCTTTCTATCTTGATTTTTCCCGAAATACTTTTTCCATGTTAAAACCACTTTTGTGAATAAAATAGTGTGAAAACCACTATACCCAGAATTGAAACCTATCCGCGCACTTCACAACCTTTACACTTTAGTTTATAAAGAATACAACTGCCAATGCGATGCGAAGGGGAGGTGACGTGGAGGGTCGGTGGGACCAAACCGTAGCACATATCGCAATTCATAACTTCTAGTTATAAGCGCGGAGGATGTAAATACTAAAAACTGTGAAGTGCGACGTGTGGGGGAGGAGGTGAATGACATGGTAGGGAAGAAGTGGGACCGGATCACAGGTGCACATCACAATTCTTAAGTTTTAGTTATAAGCTGGAGTGTTAACTCTTAAAATTTTCGAAGTGCGGGGAAGAGGAGCCCACTGGCTATGTGGCGAAGTTTTATGAATCAATGAAGGTTTAAGCGGTAGGTGTTACAAAGTTTATATGGTATATCAATGTATTGCGACGACTGTGGGAAGGGGGTGTTACAGAGTGGTATCAGAGCATGGTTCAACCCTTGGACTGGATGGGTAGTGTGTTGGTCATGATTTTTTTGATTACTTATGTGTTTCTCGTACTTATGGTGTATGTGTTTGTTGCATTCGCGTTGTGTTGGCCATGGTGGCAATGGTGTCACCATGGGAGGACTAGTGATGTTTTTTTCATCATGTTGTCACAAGTGTATGATTGATTGTGTGTCGTTTATGCTTATGTTTATGTATTTTCCGTGCACACTTGCTTACATATTGCTACATGTTGAATATGCATTGTTTTTTTTATGTTAGGTCACATATTGGTCATGCTTTTGTGCTGCCTATGGATGCTTCCTTGTGTGATGTCATATGTTGAACATGCATTAGTGATTCATATTTGGTTACATGTACCTTATGCTTGTGTATGGTCCATGATTGTGATGGTGTGTGTTCAATTTGAATTGGTATGGTTATGCATTAGGTCATGTTGTCTATTGGTAGGGGCATGCATTGATGACTGGACTCCAAATAGAAAGATGTTTATGTGCTAGTATACCATGTATTATGAATTTATATGTTGTTATGATTATATATACACATGTATTACATTGATTGGTTGATCTTTTAGGATGTATCCTCCAAAAATTACACTAAGGTATGTTGGTTTATTGTTATTTGGTTTAGATGACATATTATACCATGCAAGAGAAAGATCAACATGGATAGAAAGATGGTAGACTAAAAGGACTCTCCCTATGAGTAATATGAGCAACATGGTGGGCACTCTTCTGATTTGGTAGACACATTGAGAATCATAAAGGAAGAAATAAGGAGTTGTAATGCGGATAATGACAGGATCATACATGCACAAGAGAAACAATCAGAGGTGAATGCAATACTTCTTCAGAGCTTTTTCAGATTTTCAGAAACAAGGGACATTTAGGATCATATATGGACAAGAAGATAAAAATAATGGGGCATATGGCAATAGGTCTCCTAGTAGACACAGGTTATATAGAGTTGATATAGTGAGATCTGAAAGGTTGTTGGACACTCCAAATAGGAGGGGTGATGAGTACAGGTAGCATTATAGTTCTAGTTCAGATAGACATCATGATCGTCATCAATACCATCATTATAGGAGGAGTGACGAGGGATACATGCCGGATGAATTTAAGAAAGAAAAACCACCTACTTGCAATGGGGACTTGAACAAACTAGAAAAGGCAGAAGCTTGGATACTTGGGATGAAGAAGTTACTTGAGTTGCATGAGTACTCGAATAACATGAATGCCATAATTTCTTTCTTTAGCCTTAGAGGTAAAGAAAACATCTAGTGGGAAGATGTGAAGCAGGTTAGACACATTAGGACAAATTACTTGAGTTGGCACGAGTTCAAAAGAATTTTCAGGAAGAAATACTTGTCAGAGAGTTACTACGACAGCAAAGCCAAAGAGTTTTATGATCTAAAGACGGGACCAATGACAGATGAGGATTACACAACAAAGTTATTGGAGCTATTGAGGTATGTGCCATATATTGAGGATGAGAAGGCTAAAGTTCAGTGATTTGTCAGTGGTTTTCCATTAGCATTCATAGATCTGATTGAGTATGATGAGCCTCATACACTTGAGGAAGTCATTGGGAAGCTGAATCATTGCTATGAAAATTCAAAGCGCAAGAATGAGTCTCAACAAGGATGGAAAGGGAAGGACAGAGGTAAATGTAAATGGAAACCGAAAATATCAAGGCCTTATAGTGCATAAGAAAAATAAAATGTGGCACCACAAAAGAAGTGTAATACAGGTGGAAAGGGACATAGGCCACAACAACATCATATATCACAACATCAACATGGAGGTATTGGTACGAGATGGTTAGAGTGTTAGACATGCCGTGAGGAGCATCTTAAGAGATATTGTCCACAAAATGAGGGTGGTAGGCCTAATATATATAGTGCATAGGAGGAACAAAATGTTGGGTATGTTGGGAAAATAATTCCTCATATTTATGCAGTCATGGACAATAAGCAGACAAATCACTAGGATTCTATCATTGAGTTGGATGGTAAGCTCTGTGATCAATTTATTTATATTTTGATTGAACTTGGATATAATTATAGCTATGTTGGTCCTAACTTGGTAGATAAGTGTGGTTTGAGTAAGGAAATGCATTCAAAATATTGGTTAGTGTAGTTGGCAACAGGTATGAAGAAAATAGTTCACCAATGGGTAAGAGCTTGTGAATTTGATTTAAACAGTATGCCTACAACAACACACTTGAACGTATTTCCATTGGGATCATACAATATGCTATTGGATATGGATTGGTTATACCTTCATGGGACCATGATATATTGCTATGGAAAATATATTGAATGCTTGGATGAAAATGGGGAATCAAGAGTTCTACAAGGAGAGAAGAAATCCAGATCAGTTAGGATGGTGACAACCATGCAGGCCAAACACAGTTGCAGGAAATGGTGTGTGCTATTTTCAGTTCAAATCTCTAAGAAAAAGGTAAGGAGGTTGAGGAGGTAGATGTTTTGAGCAGGTATCCAGTTTTGTAGAAATTTGAGGATATGTTTCCAACAAATATTTCACAGTTTCCACCTCACAATGAGGTATAATTTTCTATTGAATTGATGCCAAGCGAAGCTCCAACATCAAAGGAACCTTACAAGATGAGCACATATGAGTTGGTAGAATTAAAGTTTCAGCTAAAAGAGATGCTTAACAAAGGGTACATTAAGCCAAGTGTATCACCATGGAGTGAATTAATGTTTTTTGTGAAGAAGAAAGATGTCACTCGTAGACTATGCATTGACTAGAGGCAGTTGAATAAAGTGAGCATAAAGAACAGGTACCCATTACCAAGGATTGATGATTTGTTCGATCAGTTGAAGGGAGCAACAATGTTGTCTAAGATCGACTTGATAACGAGCTATCATCGGGTACCCATGAAAGTGCAGGACATCTACAAGACCACATTCAAGACCAGGTACAAGCATCATGACTTTATTGTAGTTCCATTCAGTTTGAATAATGCCCTATCTAAATTTATGTGTTTGATGAAAAATGTGTTGCGTCCTTATTTGGATAAGTTTGTTATTATGTTCATTGATGACATATTGGTGTATTCTAAAATGAGGAAAAGAATGTCCAGAATTTTTTAGCAGTGTTGAGGTTGTTGAGAGAGCATCAGTTGCATACTAAAATCATAAAATTCAGCTTCTTCCAGAATGAGATACACTACTTGGGACATGTTTTCTCCAAGGAGAGAATTTCAGTAGATCCGAAAAAGATAAGGGCCATCATGGAGTGGGTAGCTCCTAAGAATGTAGATGAGGTGAGATCATTCATGGGATTGACATGTTATTACAAGAGGTTCATCGGGATCTTCTCACATATTTCTTATCCTATTACATCATTGTAGAGGAAAGGTAAGAAGTTTGACTGGACAAAGGAGTGTGAGGCCAGTTTTGAGCAGCTTAAGAAGTTGTTGACACATGATCCAATGTTAAATATTACATATTCGTACAAGGAGTTTGTAATGTGTATAGATTCTTGCAAGAGAGGACTTGGTGGGGTCCTTATGCAGGATGGACATGTGGTATTATATGAGTCACGAAAACTAAATGAGCATGAGAAGAACTACCCAACACATGATTTTGAGCTAGTAGTGATCATACATGCACTGAAGATGTGGAGGCATTATCTTCTTGGCAGGCGGTTTGTATTGATGAGCGACCACATTGGGTTGAGGTACTTATTTGACCAGTCAAATTTGAATGCCAGACATGCTAGATGGTTGGGAATGATCAACGAGTTTGACTTTGAGATTAGATGCATCAAGGGAAAGGAGAACAAGGTTGCAAATTCTCTTAGCATGCGGGTACAGGCAAATCACTTAGTAGCGATGGGTTCCTATGGGAAAGAATTACAGGATAAGATCTTGTAGGCAGGTGAACGTGATCACAGGTATATGGATATTGTGCACAGGTTGCAGTAGAGTATAGGTACAGGTACATGTGTTGGTACAGTTATAAGTACAAGTGTTGGTACAGGTATAGGTACAAGTGTTGGCATAGGTATAGGTACACATGGTACAGGTACAGGTACACGTGTATAGGATTTGGACTATCGTCTCACAAAATTTGGGTTGGTTAGATTTAGAGAAAATATATATGTATCATACAACAATGAGCTCAAGAAGGTGATCTTGAGGGAGTTTCATGCGAAACCATATTCGGGTCACCCAGGCTACCAGAAGACATTGAATACAGTGAAGAGATTCTATTATTGATCGAATCTAAAGAGGGATGTGGCAGAGTTTGTAGCCAGATGTTTGGATTGTCATATGGTTAAGGAAAAGTATAAACATCCAGGTGGATTATTACAGTTTATTGTGGTTCTAGAATGGAAATGGGAGGTCATTTCCATGGACTTCATCACGGGTTTGCCTAGGACAGCTAGACAACATGATTCCATCATGATTTTTGTGGAAAGATTAACAAAGGTTGCACACTTCATTCTAGTGAATACTACATACTCAACTAGTGATGTAGCACATGTTTTTATAAGAGACATAGTCATATTGCATGGTGTTCCAAAAAATATAGTGTCAAACAGGGATGAAAATTTCACTTCCAAGTTTTGGAAGGAGTTGTTTGCAAGTTTGGGCAACGTGTTGGCCTTCAACACAAATTATCATCCGTAGACAGATGGACAGACTGAGAGGGTCAATAGGATATTGGAGGATATGTTGAGGATGTATGTGATGCATCAGCAACGAAAGTGGGAAGATTATCTTCCAATGGTAGAGTTTGCTTACAACAATGGGTACCAACAATCATTGAAGATGAGTCCATTTGAGGCTATGTATGGGCGGAGTTGTAACACTCCATTAGGGGAATTTTGAGATATAAAATGGGCATCCTAAGGAAATTATTAAATAATAGTGAAAATAATAAATTAATATTAGATTACATCATCAAATTTTAGAGGGAAAAGAGAAAAAACTACTTTTTCAACTCGTATTTTCAACTTATCTCCCTATGGGTTTACTCAAATTTCAAGTAGGAGCACGCATTCGATTCAGAATTTGAATCCTCATCCAAGGAGTACCCATGTTTCATACTTTCGATGGACCCTCCTGCACAAAAAGTAAGAAATATATAAAAAAACGTTATTGCAATCACGTTTTTTCATGTTGTTCTCATTTTTTGCATAGCAGGGTCCATCGAAAGTACGCAACATGTGTACTCCTTGGATTAGGAATTAAATTTATCATCCAATGAGTATTCCCGCTTGAAATTTGAGTAAAACCTTAATGAGATAAGTTGAAAATACAAGTTGAAAAAGTAGCTTTATTATTTTATTATTTTTTAATCTTTTTACTTGTTTACCCAAAAAATGGTGAATCATCCCCCATGGTTTACATCATCATATTGAATCCTATTGGTTCTTAAAAAGTTTATTTTGGTTGTACATTTTTTTTAGGAGGCCCATTTTAGACCTAAAATTTTCTCTAATCTCTATTATTTAGAGTTATCCTGGTAACAAGGTACTGATTGGACCAGAGATGTTGGCAGAAATGGAATAAGAAATGCAGGTGATCAAGAAGAAGTGGAAGGCATCACAAGATATGCAGAAGAATTATGCATATAGGAACAAGTTTCTAAAGGAGTTTTATGTTGGGGATCATGTGTACTTTCATATCAAGCCCAAGAAGAGCTCCTTACGGATTGGATCTTGTGCTCAACTGGCACCATGGTTTTGTGGACCCTTCAGGATCATTGAGAGGATTAAACCAATGACATATCGACTTGAACTGCCTTCCATAGTGAAATCCAATGATTTTTTTCATATATCATTGCTTAAGAAGTATGTTAAAGATGTTTATCATGTGATTGATTGGTCTGTATTGCAAGTTGAACTAGATGGAAAATTCTAGTTTGAGCCTCAGTATATATTGCAAAAAAAGGTGCTCATGCTCCGGAACCGAGTGTTACACATAATTTTATCACCATGACACTTGACGGTTAAAATGGATCTCTTATCATCCATACATATGTTTCAATGCACTCCCTTGAAGGTCAAAAATTATATTCCTTGACTAAATCATGAATTTTGGGTAAAATGGACTTTTAACTTGTTAAGCATGACTTTCTCACTTTTCCTAGTCAGTTTCTACACATGCAAAGTTTCTTCCATTGAAACCCGCTATAAACTATGCACATGACTCAATGAAAAGTAAAAATAAAAAGTAAGCTCTAGAATCCTTGTTGAACAAATATATCCCAACCAGAATCTTATGGGTCATATATATTCGAGTCAAACCCCTCTAAACATGGAGCTAATTCCCTTGGATCAAGGAACCCTAATCCCACTATTAATGGATCTCATCCCTCTTTTTGGATTTGAAACCTCCTCCATTTTTCCTATAAATTGAGTAGAGATTAAAGGGTTAGGAAGTTCACAAAAGGTAGTCATATGTTGGTAATTTTGGATTGGGAAACTTATCATCCAAGGAGAAGGATTAGAGGCATTTGGGAGGAACCTTCATGACATCAAGGTAAGGTTTAAAGGATCTTCCTTTATCTATGAATTAGTACATTTGAATCTTTTTTCTCATTGTGTTATCTTATTGGAATTAGGAATGGTTTATACTCTTTATGTATTCATTAAGGTAATTTCAATTTCTAATCTCCTTAATCATTAGATTAAGCTTGTTTTAGATCATTATATTAAATATGACTTTGATCCATTTTATGTTTGTGTTTGCGGGTTTCATCAAAGAATTGAGGATCTACAATGGCACATGTCAGGGATCTTCATCAAGAATTTTGCAAAGAGGTAAGAGCACCACTTCACTTCTCTAGTTTTAATGATTTAAAAAAATTTAACTTAAGGAAAGAACTATTCTTATGTACATTCGTTTCTAATTTTTCTTTAGGATTCTAGGGAGATCGCTTATGTCTACATAAGGTATTTGTATGTATAACAAATTTGTGACTCCGGTAGGGAACGTCTTAGTTATCTATTTTTTCCTTGGGTTTGCTTTCCAATTTTTCTGGTTTGACTGCATTTGAATGTTGGCAAAATGATGACCTTTTAGATCCTCTGGGTTGATAAGCCTTGATATATTTTTTTTAAAATTTTCTTCAACTGCACGCTTTTGTTTCAGAAACAGAACATAAATTTGCATAGTTTTCTCTCAGAAATAGTGTGCATGCGCACTGGATTGTACTGAATACCTGTGCACCCCCTTGAAATTTTTGAAAAGATAATATTTCTTCTGATCAGAGTTTGATTTTTAATTTCTGAATGGTCACTTTTCTTATTTTTAGTCTTCATAACCTTTTTGTGGATTTATTTGAGTGCCATAGTGAAGCCTTTTTTAGAATTCATCACGTTCACATTTTTTAGTAGGGTTTGATCTGGTATGTTTGTTGTTTCATAAAAAAATGGATAGGTTGTTGTATGAAATCATTGTTTTCCTATCTTTTTATTGCAAATACACCAGATTTGTTATTAATCTTACTTGTTTGAGTAAAACATTTTTCTTATTTGTGAAGGATCTTCTAGATTAGTGAAGTTAGGGTTTTCTAAAAGACGTACTTTTTTGTGAAAAGTTCTTCTATTAATTAAGAACATTCATTTAAGAAATTTTCATTTTTTAGAGTTTTGTTGGTTTTTCCATCAAATTTGAAGAATTATAAGTGTTGTTTGCGAAATAGATTTTGTATTTTTATTTCAATTAAACGAATTGAAATTTCATTTATTTTATGCAACTGAATTGTTTTCAAAGTGAATTGGCATTTCATGAAAAATAATGTTTTGGGATTTTGAGTTTTGCATGTCTTTTTAGAAAAATCAAAGAACCTCTCACTTTCCCTTAAGTAGGATTTCATCAAAAGGAAAAGATCACATTTTCATTATTGAATGCATTAGAGTATTTTGAGTCAGTCGAAATATCATCAGTTTCACCTTCATATCCGTCTGAGTAAGTAATATCCAAATAACACAACGTTAATTAAAATAAATATAGTTTTTTTTTTACATTTTTAGGGCTCATTCAACCAACATAGAATAGTTTAGTGCTTTGGAATAGGGAATTGAGTAAACTTTCCAAAGAAATAAACAAACAGTAGAATCTTGCAATAGGGATAAAATCCAGTTATTATGGATTTTCTCTGGGAAGCTCTTCTTACACAAGATTATAAGCACAAGGTCATATCAGACCCGGTGAAGTAATCATACATTCTTCATTGGTAAAGATAGAATATTTGGACGCATTACGAAAAGTGTCCACAGGTACTTGGGGGCACTTCTTAGTAAACCTCGGATTTAGCATGTCGAGGAGATTTCAAGGGGATCGATCTTAGTTACTCTTCCCTTGTGTGTACATCGGACCTACGACTTCCCCCCCCGAGTTAAATTGTGATAGTTGGTAACCTTAGTGACCATAATCTTAGGGATTTTTCCCGAGGTGACGGTAGAGGGAAGGTCTCTATTGTACCTGGAATAGACATTGACGACACTCACTTGGAATTTTTGGAGGGTAATATTCACTCAAGATGGCATAAGTGGAGTTACTTGCACCAGACTATTTCATTAAGCAGGTTGTTAGGGTAACTGGTTCCATCCACTATATTTTCACATTGATTTCTGCGATGTTGGATTTCATCACCAACTAGTGGTTTCGCTGTGAAAACAAACTTTTTTTTTTTGTGGTTTGAATCCTATATTTGCTAGCGCGTGTTCATTTGTTTGTTTTTTATTTTTTAGAAGCTTTAGGTGTGATTACTTGACATTTTTTTATTTCTTTATAATCAAAATTTATCGTGGCTGATATACCAAGACACTCATGGATATTTCAAGGTAAACCCCCTGAGTACACACTGAGTCAATTAGAGAAAATTAAATCTAAAAGGGAAAAGTAAACAGGATTTGGGTCTTCAAATAAACCTGAAACATTTATTGTGGTATAATCTGAATATGAAGTGAATCAACCTTAGGAATTTGAAACAGACGTAGAAAAAACTGAACTAGTAGTCACTGAAACCATTATGGTAGAATTTTTCACTAGTGAAGCCTCAAATACACAGTCAATTGAGAAATATTTTTTTTTTAACCTAAGTCTGACATTTAGAAACCCGAGTCTCCTTCAAACGTTATAGCCCCTACTCGTGCTCCACGTTCACCCAAATTAAGACTCATCATTACCAAGAATATTCCTCCTGGCTGCATTATTATCAAAGATATTATTGAAGATGAAGAAGAAGAAACTCCTAGTAGTCCATTATTTTCTAGTGAACATACCTTTCCATTAGACCTTCCTATTTATCCTTTTCAACTAGATGCTTTGTACCTTACACCTTTTGACTTTGCATATTCATCTGGTTACGGTCATCCATGACACCAAATTCCTTTTTACTCTTTTCCTAGAAGTAATATGTCAGAAATGGCTTATGGAAGTATGTTTACTGATACATCCATGTTTTCATCTTCTCTAGTTCCTCCTGGTTATCAGTCACTCATGAGTACATTTTTAGGAGCGTCTCCTTCTCCTCACATCTCTACTATGTCAATTGATTTATTAACGTCTACTGCCCAAAACTTGACCTCAAACCAATACATTCACATGATTTCTAGCGGTAATCCTCAAGCTAACCCAAGAGGTGGTTATAATCCGTCTGGGGGTAAGAACCTCCTCCTGGAGGGAAACCTTTTATTGATTCATATCCTACGATTATAGGACAACCTTTACCCGGTAACTATAAAAGTTATGGTCTGATGCCTCAAACTGGTTTAGTTCAACCATTTTTGTCACAAACCTTAGTAGGAACTCCTTATCCAGGGATGTATACTATCTGGAATCCTTCATTTTCTCAAAAATATTTGCAAGCTTCTCCAGAGATGACCATTTACCAACCTTCTCAGCCAATTGGACAACTTGTTCTTACTCAAGTCCAAAAATCAATTCAGAGAATTCCTCAAGTTAACCCACAGGCATATGTTCAACAACCAAGTCAGCAACCTGGTCTGAGTAGTCCAAGTTATCTCTTGTGCCCAATATCTGGACCTAGTTTACATTCAGTCTAGCACTTTGTATGAAAACATTTTGGATTTTCCTCGTCCTAGTCAAATAACAACAACTCCTTCTGGCTCTCATGTTGCAGATGGTGTAGTAAGTTTTGTTAGTACATCTAAGAGTAAAAAGAAACCTTCCAAATCTAATACTTTGATTATAACTTTACCCGACTCACCTAAAGGAAAATTTTCTCCCAAAAATACTTCCGAAATCAGCATTGTAGATTCATCTACCAGTAAAATTAAATAAATAGGAGGTAAAAACACTACAAGGAAAATACCCTCTAGCGGAGGTTATAAAGGAGGTTTTTAGTGTTATAAAATTAGCCAAAATTTTCAAAAAAACATATTCTACCACATCCGTTTATGGTTACGGATGTTTTGACGGAGCATTTAATGGAAATTCAACACAACTAAAAAAAATGGGCGACCGGAGTTTATTACAGATGTTTTTTTCATTGGTGCGCTAATCAGGATTTAACGCACTGGTGTGTACTTGTAGCCGAAGCCCCGGGTTGGTCGAAGGAGAATGCTCCAGGCCGTTAAGGTATAAAACAACACCGGGCATAGTGTTGGTGATAGAATGCACGGGGCCATTCTAATTGGTTTTGGGATTTGAGTGATGCCCATAGGTCGTATCAACGCGCTAGTGTGTAGGCTTATAGAAACGCACCGGCACACCCTTTCACACCAATGCATCGAGATTTATAATTGGTATTGGTATTCGTGCAGTGCAAATATTTCATACAAATACACCGGTGCGTATAGACACATAAACCCCCAGTGCGCAGTATCTCACAAATGCACCGAGATTTATAATTGGTATCGATGTTCATGCGGTGCCTATAGGTCGTCCAAATGCACTAGTGCGTATAGACACAAAAACGCCTCGGTGCATAGTATCACACAAACGCACCGAGATTTATAATTGGTATCAGAATTCATGCAGTGCTAATAGGTCATAAAACGGCACCGGTGCGTATATAGACATACATGCACCGAAGCGCCGTACCGCACAAATGCCTCGATATTTTTAACTGGTTTTGGTATTTGTGCGGTGCCCATAGGTTGTAAAAATGCACCAATGCGCTTAAGAATACAAGTGCACTAGTATAAGAATACACACACAAGTTTTCATTTTGTATTTTTTAGAAACATCGACCTATGACAGTGCAATTATTGTGATTGTTTTAAATTAATTATTCGTCAAAAGTTGACACATCTTATAACAATATTCATATTAATTAAATTTTTATTAATGCATTTGATTGTGATGTTTGGATTAATTTTTTATATCATATCATAATTATTGTGGTTTTTTAAAATTCATTATTCATCAAAAGTCGACACATATATATCTTATAAAAATATTCATATGAATTAAATTTTTATTAGTGCATTTGAGAACGACAATGGAGAACGCAATAGCGACAATAGAGAACACAATAGAATAAATTAAAACATTTATTATATATATATATATATATATATGAATAAGAAATTCTTTGTCATACAAAATGGGACAGTTATTGGTATCCCTTTATCTTTCAATTGGGACGCTATGTCCATTACATTAAAGAAAATGTCTGATTTCACAGACATTTTTCAAAAAATACAACGCCTTGCTTTGATATCCAAACATAGTGATCATCATTCTTCTCTTGAACTGTTGTCACTGCTAGAGCTACTTCCATGACTTGGGTTATTTTTAGGAATGTTTTGTTCACGACGTTGATTGTTTTCTTCTTCTTCACCTTCCATCTATAAACATAAAAATAAACTGTAATGAGTGTATATACATTGGTGAGAATAATGAAAATTGCAATATTAAATAATATACATCAATGTAAATCGAAAAGAAATGACGTACCAATGCAACAATTGACTCATAAAATATACACATTCTTTCAAAACCATGTAACATGCCATCTTTCAAGATTTGATCTATTGGTGCAGTGCCATACTTTGTTTCCTGCAAGTTTTATACCCCATAACAAATCATATATTTAATATAAAATATTTATTTTTTCTATTAATTATAGACGGAGCTAAGTAAAACAAGATCAATAGATTCTTACAAATTCCACAATTAAGTTCTGATATGCCAACATATACTCACAACCCTGTTGAGATTTTATTTCTTATTTTTAAATTAAATCTGGAGGAAAATCTCATGTAGGTGACAACAATAGGATTTGTTGCTACATTGGCTCCATCAGTTTCTGATGAGGAGTTAATGCATCCTATATTTGTTGTGAGAGAATTTATGAGTTTGTTGCCATTTCTAGCTATAAAATGTAAGCCCGTAGAGGCAAATGTGCATAAGGAGGAATGTGTAGTGAGGAAGGCTGAATAGATGAGAAACTCTGCTATTGTATTTCTGCAGTTGATGAATAAGATTGCCGATGCCCTGTTAGGTGGACGTAGCCCAGATTGGTTGGGTGAACCACGTTAAATCTGCTATTCTTTATGTGTGTGTGAATGCTGTGTGTGTCATTCGATTTATATTTCCAATGCTGTATCTCTAACAATTGGTATCAGAGCGCAGAGCCATCGTTGATTTGAGTATAAGTCTTAATGCTGAGTTGGAGAAGCGCTGTCGAGGTTTGATGTCAGTGCAGCTGGGCTGGATAAAGCTGCAAACGCTGGACGAGCTGTGAGTTGGCTTGTGAACGATACGCTGCATGCCACTGTAATACCGAGACAGCTGATGGCCGTGGGCATGCGTAGATAGCATATAGCGTAATCCCGGGTCTGAGTCATAAGAATCGTGGACTGTTGAAATGCCAAGATCGTTTGCTGAGCTCTTATTCCGCTGTGCCGTGAGCTAGACAGGTATCGAAATGCCTTCAGTTATATATATATTAAATGCCGTTTTAAGAAAAAAGGGGTCGATTTGTTTTATTAGAAATCGTTTTGTGTTTCATATTTCATAAAACGATTTGTGAAGAATCGGTTTTTTGAAGTGGTTTAAATAAAACGATTTTTTGAAGCAGTCGTTTTAAAAAGAATAAATCGATTTTAAAGTGGTTTAAGAATAAATCGATTTTTTGAATTGGTCTTTTTTAAAAAAAGAATAAATTGATTTTTGAAGTGATGAGAATAAATCGATTTTATTAAAAGCCTTTTTATAATGTTTAATAATGTAAATTCCATTTACATTTGGTATAAGTTTTTTTTTTAACTGAAGGCATTCTTTAAGGCAAGGGCAATTTTTTTTTAATCAAAATTATTTTTTGATTAAAATATAAATTTTTTTTTTTAAAAGTTGCAATTGGAGATTTTTTGTGACACGAGCTATTAAGCTATGGCAAAAACACAAAGTGCCCGGTTTGAAATCAAAAAATTCAATGGCAAAAACAACTTCGAGATTTGGAAAGTAAAGATGTATGATCTACTTGTGCAACAAGGCGTGGCGAAGGCGCTGTTGGGAAAATCCAAACAACCTTACACCATGACAGATGATGAATGGAGTGATCTGGACGAAAGAGCACTGAGCGGCATTCGAATGTGTTTGTGTTATAGCATCATTTCTCACCTTGACATGATTCATGATTGCTACATGGCTTTTGGGCACCCATTCCTACAGACTTGGACAAATTCACTTAAAAACAGTGTAAAATCCCCCATACGCGACTATGCCCGTGTTTTTCCGCGTGTATACGCGAGTACAGCTAGAATTTTCCGCGTATGCCATTAAAATGATTAAAAAATATATAAAAAAATCCCTAATTTCGCGCTGGGTTGATGGTTACTCAGGTAGTTCAACCACCCCAGCCCGTGGCCAACTGTTTCCAACTGCTGAAACTACTTGGAGGGACTATTAAAAGCCCTCATGTGTATGGCCTAAGGGAGAGAGAGAATTATTGATATTATACTCTGTTGGTATTCCCTATCCAAGTCTGATTCCCCGTGCCTCCTGCACTTTCCCAGTTCATCGTAGGAAACCCTTGTTTCCTTGAGATACACATCCCTTTATATGTTATCTCGTATGCACCAGTTTGGAAGGAGTCTTAGCGAGGCAAGGGCTGGACGGATCCGGACGACGGTCTGCGAAGGCCTTGGAAGGATCAAGTGATCTCTCCACTTGATTACTTTTGTACGTACTATTTATAATACAGAAGTATCATGTTGTTCCCGAAATAAACGTGTTAGTGTATGCTTTTATGTATGAGAATATTTGTTATACAAGCATTCATTATGATTTATTTAATGTTTATATGAATCTCACTGACATTTAGAGTAGATATATTGTTGAGAATGCAGCAAGATGATGGAGCTTAGTGAAATGAAGTCGCCTTCACTAAGTGGGCCCGCAGGCAAATTCTGGCGCAAAGTCTATTTTTAGACTATGTCTATTTTTAGACATACTGAGCATAATTTGGGAATTCTACTTGGAGATTCTTGATGGATGCGACATGTCGGTAAAAATAGATGAGACCCTATTTTTTAGGACCCAGGCTATTTTTAGACTGATCTCCTAAAAATATGGAAGTCAAATATTATTTACCCCTAATAATATTTTGACTATAAACAGCAGTTTACTCTCTTGGCGCACTTCAGTTTGAGTCATGGAGGTGGCTCATGCAACTGACACAAGGAATCACGTGGTTCCTAGGGTTTGATGGCATCTTGCATGGTTGGCTTCAGTTAGACTTCAGTGGCAGGAGTTTTGGAGGAGTTAACGGGACAAGTAGTGGAGTTGTGTTCCGTTTGTTTTAGTTGAACTAGTTGGGATTAGTTAACTAACTAATCAACTAGATATGAGTGGAGTAAATTAAATAATATTTAATTTACTAAATATTAACTCATTAGTCAACTCAAGAACACTTCAGTTCACTACAGTGCATGATCAGTTCAGTGGAGACCAGTGGAAGAGGTAGATGAAAGGGTGAGTAAAGTTATCAGTTGGAGGATCAGTTTTGCATGGGATTTGCATTACACTTGGAGGAATTGTCCATAACAATTGCGCAGTCAAGCCAAGGGGATTCGAACCTTGGATCTCTACATATACAGGCCATGATTGCGCAATAGAGGCAAGGCAATTGGCGGGGAGTTTTGAACCAGTAACCTGTTCAAAACTAAGCTAGATTGTGTGTGACTTTATGAGAAAGTACCGAGTACTTGTGAGGAGTATTGTACTTGTTTTGTTACATGATTTCTCCATTATAATATACACAATAGCTGCGGGGTTTTCAGCTATAGGCTTTCCCCATACATACTGAGTTAATGTGTGATTGATTTGATGTGAGATTGCTTCCGTTATTTCCGCATGTGACAATTAATTGTAGAAGAAGGTTATGTGTTATGTATGCAATTCGAAATTGATATATGACCAGGTTAATCTTCAGTGAATAAGTGATTTATTCAACTAATTTCTACATGGTATCAGAGCGAGATTAATTGTCGAGATCTATTACGGTGATTGCAAACTTATTTCCTCGGACAGAGTCTGCATGCGGGCCAGGTAGCCTCCGGAATATTCATCCTTCTTTGTAAGGTGAAAGATCCGGTGAATGCCCTTTGCAGTCAATCTCTGATTTGGAAATAATTTGTTTTCAAGTATAGATCGGAAGCGATAGAGCTTGGAGTTTGGAATTCGAATTTTGCAGAAGGTTGTTCTTCTTGGTGCCGATGTTGAAAGATGTCTTCTTTCAATGGTTTGCGACTCGAATATGCTCTTGAAGGCAGTTCGAACTATGTTGCATGGAAGGATCGCATGGAAGCAGTGTTAGAAGATAATGGTCTGAAGGAGTTCGTGGATGCGTATGTCCCAAAGCCCACTGATGCAGCTTTGGTCGATGCATGGCAAAAGAAGATCGCGAAATGTCGAAGGATCCTGTTGGAGGGCGTCAAGGATCATATTGTATCCAGCCTGCATGGAAAGGCTACTCCATATTTAATGTGGAAAGCTTTGACGGATCTATTCCAGAGTAAGAGTGACCAAAGGAAGCCGGCGCTCAAAGACAAGCTCAGGAACATCAAGATGGAGAAGGGCGACAGTATCGCTAAATACCTCACGAAGTTCACTCAATGCAGAGATGAACTGGGAAGTGTGGGAGTTACTGTCGATGAAGAGGATATGGTCGACCTGGCTCTCCTTGGTCTTCCGAAGGCTTGGCACTCATATCAAGATAGTGTCAATGGCCGGGAGAAGCTGCCGGGATGGGAGCGCCTTTGGGCGGATCTCATGCAGGAGGAGATAAGGAGGACTACTCGAGATGGATCTTCATCAAAGGGAGCTGATGAAGAAAACTGCGCTTTGGTGTCCAAAGCTAAGAAAGGGAAGGGTAAGAAAACCTCTCATTCGGGAGCTAAGGGCAAGAAGCAGGATATGGCGAAAGTGAAATGTTTTCACTGCCATGATCACGGACATTATGCTACCAATTGTCCAAAGAAGAAGAAGAACAAGCAAGCGGAAAGATCTGCAGATGGAGAAGCTTTGGCTTCACAGTTCGAGCTTGACTTTTCACTGATTGCATGCTTGGTTTCAAGTGTGATGGGATCGGTGTGGTTCTTGGATAGCGGTGCGTCATTTCATATGACGGGAGATCGGGAGTTGTTCTCAGATCTGGAGGACAAGGATTTGGGCATGCACATCGAGATGGGCGATGACGGTAGATACAGTGCGACTGGTATCGGTACCGTATCCTTTCAGAGGGAGTCTGGTAAACCCTTTGTCTTAAAGGATGTCATGCATGTACCTGGATTGAAGAAGAACCTGATTTCCGTAGCGATGTTGGAGGATAAGGGTTATGATGTGGTCTTCAGCGAAGGAAAAGCTTTCCTGCGCAGTAAGACTACTGGAGAGACCCGGAAGATAGGGGTTCGAACTCAGAACCTTTATCAGTTGCAGGTAGATGACTGCGCAGCTATGGCATGCAAGGCCGGAGATGTGGTGAGCCGGGATGATGAGGGCGAACTATGGCACAGGAGATTGGGCCATCTTCACCATGGAGCTTTGAAGATTCTGCAGCAGATTTCTACTGGACTTCCTAAGGGCACCCTTGCGCAGTCAGATCAGTGCAAGGGGTGTATTTTAGGGAAGTATGTGAAAGCCACCTTTCACGAGAAGGATAGTCGCGCCACGACGATCCTTGAGAGAGTTCACACAGACGTGTGTGGTCCTTTCTCAGTTGCTTCGACAGCAAAGCACATGTATTATGTGATCTTTGTTGATGATTTCTCTCGAAAGTGCTGGATCTTCTTCATGTCGAAGAAGAGCGATACATTCGCGAAGTTCTGTGAGTTTAAAGCACTGGTCGAGAAGGAGTCTGGGAAGAAGGTGATTGCTCTAAGGAGTGATAACGGTGGTGAATTCATCTCGGCTGAATTCAAGGAGTTCTGCAGCGCAGAAGGGATTCGGAGAGAGCTCATCGCACCCCAAAACCCACAGCAGAACGGGGTGGCTGAGCGGAAGAACAGAACGATCGTGGGTGCTGCACGGGCGATGTTGCATGATCAGGGCCTACCCCTTCACTTGTGGGCCGAGGCATGCAATACAGCAGTGTATGTGCAGAACCGTTGTCCTCACAAGGTTCTTGGCATGAGTACACCAGAGGAGGCTTATTCTGGCAAGAGGCCCGATATTTCCCATTTGCGGATTTTCGGATCTCCTGTCTACATGCATGTGACGAAGGATGCAAGAAGGAAGCTGGATCCAACTGCTGAAGTTGGAATATTTGTGGGGTACACCGATACACCTCACAACTATCGGGTGTATGTGCCAGACAGTCGCAAGACTGTTGTGCGACGGGATATAAAATTTCAGGAGGAGAAAGCCATGCAGTGTTCGCTTGAGAGGGAGCTACACTTGCATGCAGATGAGGAGCCGTTAGTTCCTAAGGAGGAGCTTCCGGATGTGGATCAGCCACAAGAGGAGGTTCAGGAGGTGGAAGAAACCACCCAGGCAGCGCCAACCATCAGAGGGCGCATGCGCACTACAGAAGCTGAGCGACTGGCTCGGGATGCACAGAAGGTTGTAGGACCACCTACAGCACAGCGCAGACAGAGACAGTCACCGGATCGGTACACTGGATACATGGCTCTTGTGAGTCAATGTGTTGTGACGGAGCCATCCTCTTTTGAGGAAGCCGTGGAGGAACCCGCATGGGTTGATGCCATGATCGAAGAATATGATTCGATCGTCAGGAACAGTGCATGGGAGATTGTCCCAAGACCGAAGGGGAAATTAGTGGTGGGTTCGCGATGGATCTACAAAGTGAAGCAGGCGGCTGACGGGAGTGTGGAGAAGTACAAGGCGAGATTTGTCGCCCGTGGCTTCTCACAGATCGAGGGGATCGATTATGAGGAGACCTTTGCACCTGTCGCAAGGTACTCTTCCATACGGACGATCCTTTCTCTCTCAGCGCAGATGGGGTGGCACATTCATCAGATGGATGTGAAGACTGCGTTCCTCAATGGAGTTATTGAGGAAGAGGTGTACATAGAGCAGCCTGAAGGTTTTGAGATCTTCAGCAGTGAGTCGCATGTGTGCCGACTCAAGAGAGCACCGTATGGGCTGAAGCAAGCACCTCGTGCTTGGTACACTCGGATAGACAGCTACTTCACCGGGCTTGGATTCTCCAAGAGTGAGGCGGATCCAAACCTGTACCAGATTGTGGTGGAGGGGAAGCTGTTGATCATCGTACTGTATGTAGATGATCTGATTTTGATTGGCGATGAGCAGTTGATACTTTCATGCAAGGAGGATCTTGCATGAGAGTTTGAGATGAAGGACTTGGGCATCCTTCATTATTTCCTGGGATTGGAGATTTGGCAGTGCAGCGGAGGACTGTTTGTTTCTCAGGGCAAGTATGCCCGGGAGATTCTAGAGAGGTTCAACATGCAAGGCTGCAAGCCTGTTGATACCCCTCTTCCTGGAGGTTGGAGGAAGGGAGATGCTACTTCGGAGGAGGTAGTGGATGCCACTGTCTATCGACAGTTGGTGGGGTCGTTGATGTATCTGGTCAATACTCGACCCGATATATGCTATGCAGTTAACCAGCTTTCGCAAGCTATGGTTAAGCCTACCAAGCTCTTTTGGAAGGCGGGCAAGCATGTATTGCGCTATATCGGAGGCACATCGGGATATGGTCTATGGTACAGACAGGAGGATGGAGTGAAGCTTTCTGGTTTCACTGATGCAGATTGGGCAGGGAGCCCAACAGACCGGAAGAGCACTTCTGGGGGAGTTTTCAGCATTGGGTCGACAGCAGTTTCCTGGTACAGCAGGAAGCAGAGATCCGTGGCACTCAGTTCAGCAGAGGCCGAGTACATGGCAGCAAGCTTGGCTGCATGTGAGGCTATTTGGATGAGGAAGATCCTCGCAGTTTTGTTCAGGTTGCATTTGGAGCCTACAGTGATCTACTGTGATAACCAGAGCTGCATCAAGCTCTCGGCTAATCCAGTATTTCATGATAGGTCCAAACATATCGACATCAGGTACCATCACATCAGAGATTGTGTTCAGCTGAGGATCATGATGCTTTCATATGTTCCCACGGAGGATCAGGATGCCGACATCCTGACGAAGGCGCTCACCAGGAGCAAGTTCGAATTCCACAGAGGCAGGATAGGGGTTGCAGATAATCCATATCTTGCCGAGAGGGAGTGTTGAGAATGCAGCAAGATGATGGAGCTTAGTGAAATGAAGTCGCCTTCACTAAGTGGGCCCGCAGGCAAATTCTGGCGCAAAGTCTATTTTTAGACTATGTCTATTTTTAGACATACGGAGCATAATTTGGGAATTCCACTTGGAGATTCTTGAAGTATGCGACATGTCGGTAAAAATAGATGAGACCCTAATTTTTAGGACCTAGGCTATTTTTAGACTGATCTCCTAAAAATATGGAAGTCAAATATTATTTACCCTTAATAATATTTTGACTATAAACAGCAGTTTACTCTCTTGGCGCACTTCAGTTTGAGTCATGGAGGTGGCTCATGCAACTGATACAAGGAATCACGTGGTTCCTAGGGTTTGATGGCATCTTGCATGGTTGGCTTCAGTTAGACTTCAGTGGCAGAAGTTTTGGAGGAGTTAACGGGACAGATAGTGGAGCTGTGTTCTGTTTGTTTTAGTTGAACTAGTTGGGATTAGTTAACTAACTAATCAACTAGATATGAGTGGAGTAAATTAAATAATATTTAATTTACTAAATATTAACTCATTAGTCAACTCAAGAACACTTCAGTTCACTACAGTGCATGATCAGTTCAGTGGAGACCACTGGAAGAGGTAGATGAAAGGGTGAGTAAAGCTATCAGTTGGTAGATTTGTTTTGCATGAGATTTGCATTACACTTGGAGGAATTGTCCATGACAATTACGCAATCAAGGGAAGGGGATTCGAACCTTGAACCTCTTCATATACAGGCCATGATTGTGCAATAGAGGCAAGGCAATTGGCGAGGAGTTTTGAACCTCAGACTTGTTCAAAACTGAGTCAGATTGTGAGTAACTTCATGAGAGAGTACTGAGTACTTGTGAGGAGTATTGTACTTGTTTGGTTACTTGATTTCTCCATTATAATATACACAATAGCTGCGGGGTTTTCAGCTATAGGCTTTCCCCATACATACCGAGTTAATGTGTGATTGAATTGATGTGAGATTGCTTCTGTTATTTCCGCATGTGACAATTAATTGTAGAAGAAGGTTATGTGTTATGTATGCAATTCGAAATTGATATATGACCAGGTTAATCTTCAGTGAATAAGTGATTTATTCAGCTAATTTCTACATATATGCTGTACAACCTGTCCTTTGTGCTGGTTTCTTCTTGTATTTCAGGTTAAGAAGGAAGGACGGTTGCTGAGGGTTTGGACCCCACGTGGATCTACTTCAAACGTAGGACCAATGGGTAAATCTCTCATTCTGCCCTATTTAGTTTTTTTGAACATGCATGGTTGTGTGAGTCTCTGTTAAGTAGTACGCCCCTGCTCTGTGGAGGTTGTATCCCAACCAACCTCTAGGGTGTTAATTCCCCGAAACAGAACTGGCGACTCCGCTGGGGATCACATTCTTGTGATTCTCCTGTTGGCTTGTTTCAGCTGTTTGGTAGGTTGCCAACAGTTTTCTCTTTCATTTGCAGTCCAGTTTGTTTTCTTGCAGTCAGTCTGAAGTCTTGGTGTCTTTTCCAGGCTTGTTCTTTTGTTTTTTTTCATTATTTACCTTTGCATACGCTTCTTCTTTTGCACACAGTCGCGTATACACGCGAGTTTTTCTGAAGGAAACCACGTATACGCGATTTTCCCTTAAAATAGACGCGTATACACACTGGTTGCACAGCTGTGAATCCGCGTATACCTAGGCAGATTTTGAATTTTTAGGATTCTGGAGTTTTTGGTCCTTTCTGGCTGTGGAGGCCTGTGTCTGCAGAGTCTCTGTACTTACTGGAGTGTGAAGGAAGTGGTTTCATGTCTTTTCTCTCTTTCGTTTGAGTGGAAACTAGTCTTTTGGCAAAAGTTTTTTTTTTGGTGCTGGCACTTCTGGATTGAGTCCCAAGATCGCTTTCTGAGCATTCTTGGCTGTTCTGCTTTATCAGAACAGAGAGCTTCTGCTCACTGACTCGCTCCTATCTTGGTGTTGTGCTTTGCATTGCGATTTTTGCTTCGTTTTTGATTGGTTTTCTTGAGTTCCATAGGCTAGGGTTTTGTTGCAATTTTCGAAGAACTTTTCTTGCTTCTTTGGAGTCTTTTGTTGCAGCGAGTTTGCACTATTTGTCTGGGCTGATTGGCTGAGTTTTTGGTCTTCTGTTGCTCTTATTGATCTTGCTATCATTAGCTTTATAAGGTTTGGGAGCATTGTTGAAGTTTGTGCTTGAAATTCGGTCTCGTTTTGGTTTGGATTTTGGATAGTTGTGCTTGGTCTTTTTGAGCTCTTGCTTTATAAAACTAAAAAGCCCAAAAAACATTTGTTTTGCTTTTTGTTTTTGCATTTCAAAAACTCAAAAAACATTCTCTCTTGTTTTTGTTTTTGTTGTTGCATTTTCATTTTCGTTTGGCCCATATCTTTTGGAGCTTTTGTGAAGTTTCTTGCTTCTAGTTTTCGGCTTGATTTTGAGGAGGAGTTGTCATTTGATTTCTTCTTCTTGTTGTTAAGTGTTTTGGTGTCCTTATTTTAAGAGTTCTTGATTTCAAGAATTGGCTTTCTGGACAACAAAAGATGAGTTAAAACTGAAGGATCTTTTTGGGAAATTTCACCTTGTTTTAAGAGATTTTTGCATCTTAGGATTTACATGCTTGTAGTGATTTGCATTAGGTGCATTGAATCATTTAGTTAGCTTCTTAGTTTTTGTGAGTGTGAGTTTGCAATTCGAAAAGAAAAAATACAATTTTTAGTCTCGTAGAACCTGTATAGAGATTACTTTTCATCGAAAGACAAAGAACTGCATGTGCATGTAGTTAAGTTTTTATTAATTTCTTTTGCGTCAAAACACCATTGGTTTCATCTTCATATCCTTGTGACTTAATACAACAGCCCTTAAAATAAGCGATTTAATCTAAAATCAACTAGCAAGTTTTACTAAGTGTCAATCACCAACTAGCTAGGTTGTAGGGCCTTGGAGTAGGTGAGTGGAGAGTTAACTCTCCAAGGCCGCTCAAACAAACATAGAAGTTGATTAATTGAGCGAAATCCAACTCCGTGAGGTGGACTAGGAAAGCTCTCATCCGAGAGTCAAGCGCGAGGGGAAGTGAAGGTTGAGAAGAGGGATACCCCCCCTCCGATTAGCTGAATCTGACCTCAAGACCATTCCGCCCAGCTTCTGATACGGATTGGTGTCCATAGTTGCTGTTCCTAGGTTCCACACAGGTGACTGCGGGGGGGAATACCCGTGGTACCCGAGGCAGACGTCGCATCACTTCCAGCAGTACTTCTGGGGGGTGCCCTTGCGAAGCTTGGGTGCTTGAGCCGACAAAGGCTGTTGTTAGGAGGTCGGCGTAACTGTTTCTGATACCTTCGCTAGTTGTTCTGGGCCCTAATCATCCCAGACTGCTTTCGGAAGGCCCTATACTTCGCTTTCCTGTATTTTGGTGTCCGGTCCTCATCACCCGGAGCGGAAATACTTGGAGGTTTTTTTCTTGCTGTATCTCAGGGATTTTTATTTTAGTGAGTGCTCTTTTGCTCCTAGCTTGCCTAGCTTTTCACTTTTTTGAGTCTAATTTAATAAATCTATAAAAGTGGTTGATCAAGCGCCTCGACGTTCGAGGAGAATCCGGGGGTTATCTCCCGAGAGTGCAGAGCCTTCTTCGAGAAGGCGTAGGAGTGATTTAGCAGGTGGTTACCATCCGGTAGCGTCTGACGCAGTGGAGAGTGATCCTCCACCAAGGTCTGAAGGTTTCGTAGCTGATTCTGGTGTCGGTCCCGAGAGGAGCGTTCCGCTCACCTCGCGAGTTTTGTTTCCTCAGGAAGGAGATTTTCAAATTGAAGACGTACCCGAGCCTCCTGCTACAGGTCCATCTCCTCTTCCTCCTGATCATCCGTTTGTTATTCAGTACATCGGACCGGAGTCTGAGAGACCGCCGGATCTTCCATATCATTCTTATCTTTCGATGGCCACGACTGGGAACGCGGCTTCTACCGTGAGTGTTGCAGGCATTCAGACCCCTGCTTCTGTCGAGGCAGGGGGCACTATTGCTTCATCTTCGATTGCTTTTAGCACTGCTATGTCTGGCTCTGGGTTCACCCAGGCATATGCTTCTCATTCTGGTCCCTTCTGTTCAGGGATGTCCATTAGTGGAAGTCCCTCGTTTTCCTTTTCCGCCGGTGCAGCTGGATCCACGCCCATGTCTAACATGGCTGGTGGATCAGCTTCGTTTCAGGGTTTCCCCTTTGGGACTGGGCATATTCCCAGTTCCAATCCTTCTTTAGGGTCGTTTCCTTTTACGTCCCAGACCCAGAATTTTAACCCTTGGTCTGGGGGGCAAAGTTCGACCACTTTTACAGGATGGAATCCTGTGTTTACAACGGCTGGGGCAGGGAATCAGTTCTTCGCGGGTCATCAAGGGAATGCTTCTTTCCCTTCATCGAGTGCTTATCAGTCTTTTTCTCCTCTGTCTAATGCATGGAACCCCTACCAGGGGCTTTCCTCTTCATTTAATACTTCAGCGGGGGGAACTAGTCTGGGTTTTGGTAACTCGGCGTGGGGAGGAGGTTCTTCTCCGTTTTCTACGAGTCCTTTCTGGTAGCCTGGTACCTCATCAAATCCAGGCTATTCTTTTCAGAATGTTGGGAATCCATCCCATCAAGGATGGAATTCTCAGGCTCCGCCTCGATTACCATTTCTTGCAACATTAAACTTGCCAGACTTGTCGAAGTTAACTAATGACCCGATTCGTTATAGTCCGGGGTGGCCTCCGGTCCCAACCAAACTTCCTTCAGACATTCCAAAGTTTGAAGGTAAGAATGGAGAAGATCCGGCGGACCACATCACCACTTTCCACTTATGGTGCTCGTCGAACTCCCTGATCGATGATTCGATTAGGTTGAGATTATTTCAACGCACCCTAACTGGGAATGCTGCCAAATGGTATATAGAGCTCACTGGGGGCAGTTTCGCCACATTTAGAGAACTGGGTGTTACATTTCTTAACCATTTTCAGTTGCCTGTCAGATATGAGGCCGGGACCGAACTCCTGGCTAATTTTAAGCAGGATGAGGCAACTCACATTTCTGATCACATTCAGGAATGGAGGAGAAGGAAGAGGCTTATCAAAGCCCATATTCCAGGTGAGTTCTTTCTCGAGTGGTTTTTGAAATCGCTTCAGTCAGACATTTCAAAGGATGTATCCCTATCTGGGGTATTTTCCGAGGAGCAGGCCATTTTTAGGGCCCAGCAGTTAGAACTGATCTATTCTCAGTCTGGGGTACTTTATAAGTATTTGCCCAATGCTCCTCGCTCCAAATTGGATTTATCGAAACCCAAACCTGGTCCGCATGGTGACGGGCTTGTCAGATCGGTCAATAGTAGTGCAGCCATCCTGCTTTCTCAATTGCAGCAGTTGTCTTTACAATCTGCTCCTTCTGGTCAGGCTGTGCCTGCTGATTCATCACCTTCCCCCTCTTTGTCCATAAATGTTGTCCAAGTTTCAGATCCCAAAGGAAATCAACAATCCGATGGGAAGAAGAAGGGACGTAATAACAAGAAGAAGGGCAAGAATGGGAAGGGCAATGCAAATAAAACCAACGAGCGTGTTGGTGAGGGTTAAAAGGAGAAAAATAAAGTGAAGTTTCCATGCAAGCTTTGTGCTGGAGACCATCTCACGCACCTTTGCCCGAAAATTCAGGATGCTCAGCGCCTGTTATCCCAGCAGGGTTTTTCTAGTTCCCAGGCTGTGCTAACAAACCCTTTTCCCCAAGGGCAGCAATTAGTTGTTGGCGCGAACCAAAATCCTGGGGCTTCCTCTGGAGGTGCCCAGGAAGGGGAAATTCCATCGAACATCTTTATGATGAGTGCTCACGTGGATGTCGCTACGAGATCCCGTGATTATGGCAGAGAGGAATCTTCGAAAGCTAAGGAAGTTCCTGATGCTGCTGAGCCGCTTCACATCATGAAGCCAACTGTTGAGTCTATGCCTCAGATGCCAAAAGCATCTTCTAAGCGGTCAACGATTAATCCGAACATGAGGGCTGCCCAGAACTACTCGATTGTAGAAGATCTGGCGCAGAGTCCTTGTGCTATGACAGCTTTAGAGGTACTCCAGTCTTGTCTGGCTCAACGCAGTGCTTTGCTCACTGCCATTGGGGCTGTTGATCCGAAAAATTCTCTTCTGATCACTTTTGATATGACTAATTTTAAGAAGAGACTTCCTCATCACATGGCATTTCACATTAGATCGTCGTATCGAAAGACCAATATCTTTCGAACGGTTGTTGATGAGGGTGCTTCTACTTGCGTGATGTCTCTCGCATGTTGGAAGACACCTGGATCTCCCAAAGTTGTTCCATCTAGCACTGTTCTTACTGCATTCGATGGTCATTCTCACAGACCCCATGGTATTGTCCCGGCTTTGCCCATCTGTGTTGGGGGCAAAACCATTAACATAGAGGTTGAGGTAGTGGATGCAGCCTTGGACTACAACCTTCTGTTGGGGAGGAACTGGATATATGATATGGATGCTATTGCATCCTCACTATTTCGAATAGTATGTTTCCCCCACGAAGGGAGGATAGTTACGGTGGATCAACTGGACTGTCCTCCTGTAGACCTGGATGCGCCTTCTGACTCATCTGTTCCTAAGTTGGATAATACTAAGGCGCTTGTCGAGAATCTGGGAGTTGGAATGTATTCTTCCCTGATGGGTTCTTTTGATCTTCCTCCTCCTAAGGTGTCTATTAATGCTATTTCATCCTCCAAGGCTCCCCTTCGAAGAGAGTTCTTTCAAACTCATTATTTTTCGGACCCTTGGACCTTACCTTCCCCAACAGCCACATTGGAGGAAGGTCAAGTGGGTGGAATGGCATTCCCGATTTCTGCAGCTGAGATTGCATATCAGTCTATAGTTGACACTGCAGAATCTGATCCAGCTCCTCTTTCACCGGAAGAGTTGGATGGTGATGTGGCTCCGGCTTGGACGCTTACTTCTTCTTCTGCCCAAGATTGTCTAGATACCACTCTTCCATCTGAAGAGGCCATCCTGGAAGCGATGACAGGTATAGATAGACCGTGGGATGATTTGCATCATCGGTCTTACTTCCTACCTGACTTGAGCGAAGTCGAAACAAGTTTTCCAAGTCCTCAGTCTCCTAGTCCTGTTCACCCAGTCTTAAGCCCATTAGCACCAGCACAGGTTTATGCTGAAGGGAACATGGCTGTGATCTCTCCTACTATCCCGGTGAAAATCTCCAGGAATCCCAATATTGTGGAGAATGTCTTCATTGGAGCTGAATGCTCCCGTGAAGAGATTCAAATCTATACCGAGATTTTCAAAGAGTATAGGGATGTTTTTGCTTGGTCTTATGAGGAAATGCCTGGCATAGACCCATCTATCGTCCAGCATGAGATCAAGACGTATGAAAACGCTAAGTCGGTCAGGCAGAAGCTTCGTCCGATTACATCCACTCGGTCATTGGGATTCTTTGTGCCTTCGAAAGGGATAGGGGTAGATCCCTTGAAGGTTGAGGCAATACTTTGGTTGCCTCCCCCGTTGGCGGAGCCCCGAAATGGGCTCTATTTGAAGAAGTATTATGCCTAGGCTTCGGCCTGGCATCTTGCTTTTGTATATATTTATAGTTTTTGCTTTGTACATATCTGATTGATTTTTTATTTTTGATGAGGTGGTGACGTTTTTTGATCTGCTTTGGCAGGTTGTGTTGGATGTCATGAGTCATTTTGGTTTCGCCGATGGTGCTAGTAGACACACCCGGAACTTAGCTTCCGCGGCTTGGGTGCTTCATTATCCTTCAGGTCAGCTGTTGGTATCAAGAGGAGTCTGCATTGGTCCTGCTTCCAATAATGTAGCAGAATACACTGCAGTGATTCATCTACTCTCGGAGGCAATATCTTTGGGTGTTGATTCGTTGGTAGTGTTCTTGGACTCTCAGCTGGTGGTGTCACAGTTGAACAACACTTATCGGGTACGAGATCCTTTTTTATTACGATTGTTCTTGAGGGTACGTTTGTTACAAAGGTCATTTCAATTTTTAACATTCATTCATATTCCTCGAGCTGACAATTGGTTTGCCGACTCATTGGCTAATCAAGCTTTAGATTGGCATATTAATCATTCAATACAATAAATTCTAATCATCAAAAACATCATACATTTGATACATTTATCACATCACATCAAATATCGCTGTATATATATCATCGGAGTGTCAAAAACTTTACAAAATTTGGATCCATAATCTCGTACAAAACTTGGGCTTATGCCCCATCATGTTCAGTCTCAAAAAGGAATATACAGTCATCTAACATATAAAATCTGTCTACTCCTGAGGACCCTGCCCAGAAGTCGTGTTCCTATAGAACATAACTGCAGTGGCCACACGGCGGAATAGTCTAACCCAGTCCTGGGGTACTCCTACAACCCGTCTTTGGACGGCTTCCGGCAAGTCCTCCACGGCAGCCATATGGATTTGGCGGGTCAATCCCTCCAGGTTTCTCTGAACGGCCTGGAGAGTCCTGTCGGAATCCACTGTTTCCGCCTCACCTCTGCGGCGCTTGTGGCGCGGTAGGCCCTCAGGACGAACTGGTCCAACATCTGAAACATGATCATTTTTTTAATTTTCAGTCATTATGAATCCAATCAAAAACATGTTTGTTTTCATTTTTTCATACATATTTGAAAAAATCCAAAAAAATCATATAAGTCAAAA